>CM068963.1:24272625-24302491 GCA_035128595.1 Eptatretus atami | reverse complement strand
AAGCAATTCTAGGTTTGTTTTGTTTGTCAGGAGAGTTTCAAATCCTTCGGCTTGTTTGTCATGAGACTGTTGCATATAAAGTACTAATGCATGCCATGATTCTAGAACAGAATTTACAAGGGAAAATGTGTACTCACTCCAACGAACTTCAAATACTTTTGGAAGGGACCGACATGCTAAATCATTTGTACTGGCTAATTCTTTCAGCTGTCGAGTTCTCAGACCAGAAGTGTGAAAAAGCTTGATAATCCACTTAGTTTCTGCAACAAGTGGCTTACTTCGGACACTACATCCGTGACTGACTTCCAAGCTAACTGAGTGCGATGAACACAGATTTTCAGTTTTGGATTTCAGAGTCAATGGAATCAAATAATTCCCACAGACCATTTCTTTCTCCAGTATTAACACTGGCTCCATCAGTTACTATTGATGACATATTTGAAAAATATATTCTGTAGTGGGTTCACCAACCTGTTGTGTACCTTGTCAAAGGATCAAAGGAACTTGAAATTCTATTAAATGTTTAAAAAAAAATAGCAGTTACAAATGCTTCTCAGACTCAGAGAATCTCAAACACTGGGCCATAGCACCTGCCTCAAAGATTTGTGCAGTTCTAAAATTTCCTTAAAATAAACCCTGATCACCTATGATGTACAAAAGTTTCTTCATGGGATTAAAAAATATATATATTCAGTCTAAGGGGGTTTGCTGAGGATTTGAGTGACTGTTGTTCCTGATCCAGGTGAGCTTCAGGACATACAGTTCTATTTTTGTCTAATATAGCTTAATGATTTAAAGGAATTGATTTTCGGTGCATAATTTGGAACAAAAATAGGTTGCCCATGATCTCCATTAGATCGGGGTGTGATTTTGTGACATTGCAAAATTTGAGGCCGATTTTATGCAATCAAATGGTTGCATGTTTCCAGCAGGATCAATAAGGGCAAGAGTAAGCCACCTGCATAAATATTGTGCTGCCAACATTAATTTGGACAATGAGAAATATTTGGGTCAGAAATTAGTGTTATTTTGAAAAGGCCAAAAAAAAAAATAACTATTTAGGTGCTTGAGAAAGACAACAAAACTTGCTGTAAAAACCTTCTGCTGGATGAAAAGATTATATACCGAAGTTGAATGATGTCATAATTTTTCACATCACATTTGTAAACTTAAATCAGGAAAAAACATGATCTCGTTCCTGTTTTAGCCAGCTTAATTAGTGTTATTACAGATTATAAAGTGTGAAAGGTCAGTTAGTGCAACTGAAATGGCTTTGGCTAAAGCTGAGTGCCAACAAAGGCCAAAAATTTGAGAAAACGTTATAGTCCCTGAATATTGGAGGAAAATTATTAATTATCTGCTTCATTTAATTCAAGCATATGCAGCACCTGGCTGAGTTTGCATCATTTCTGGGGATATGACTATGCCCCTTGGATTAAGGCAGGAATTTGGAATTTTTCTGTGTACTAGAGGCAATGGCCTACACTTTTCAAAAGTGACCGTGGGATCCTTCATGTCTCGACGGGACAGCCTGCTCCTCTGAAGGACACTGTACTGATTGGTGCAACTCTCTGCTTGCAGGGCACCAGGACAGCAGTTTGTAGTCAGGTCAGAAATCAAATCAAGACACAACAGCTCAAAGAACAGCATATATGGATTCCCAACATGGGTTCATCACTGAGGAAGATGAGGAAGAGGTCATTTTTTGCTGTGTATAACTGATAAAGGACCAGGAAAAACAAATATTCTTGGAGGGCTTCCAGAAACCTGAACGAAAATTGGAGAAGTGCATGCAAGGTCCAAAGGATTATGCTGGGAAAAAGGATTATGTGTATAAAATTTCCTTTGTCGACAACTTCCACTTCTAGGCTGGACCCAAAACCTTTTGAATGATCCTTTGAGGTGCATTAGAGTGCTGGGATTTGGTTACATTACAACAGCTTGACACATATGATGAGCCAAAGGTCCTTATAACCAATGCATCCATTGTGATGTGATCATTGGACTTTGCATGTGAATTTATAGATTGTAAATTACACAAATAAATAAAGGATAAATTAACACAATATGTCGAATTTGAACCCATATTATCATAAAATCATCAGGCAAGCACTCAGACAGGATCACCAAACAGGCTAAACAAAATATTTGATCCAAATTCCTTTATACCAACAGACTTACCTACCAAATGGTATCAACCCTGTGCTACAGAAGATATATATATATATATATACATATATACATTTATATATATACATATATATACATATATATATATATGTTTTATTTGCAAAAAGGAGAGCATGTTACAATGATGTTTGGTAAGTATGTACTGACAACATCTCCTGTGCTGTGCCTCACCATGCCTCAGGACAGATAACCAACGTCGAGCATGGGATTCAGGAGGATTTCTCTGGTGATACTTTTGACACTGATGGTTTCTCAAAGAAGGTGTACCTGGTGAGCAGGGAGCTACTGTGCATACACCATGCTGAATGCCAGTACCATTGCAGCTCCTGTCTGATACACCAGGCCAGCTGGAAAAAAAGATGGGACTTGGATTTACAAATGCATGCACTCAACAAACAATGCCTGGCTATGAGCAGAGAGTACATGTTCAACATTTGTAAGGCCAAACATTTTCCAATTAAATTGTTTTGAGAATGCAGCTCAGTCTTTGTGAAATGTGAGATCTGCTGCTGTTGATGAAACCAGGTTTCAATCTACACTTGTCTTTAAAATCCAGCTCGTGACACCGTGTATGTACATTCAAATTAAGTCATGTCTTAAGTACTGGGTTCTAAATCATATTCATCTTTTTCAACTTGTAACATGGTTTGACACTTGCAATGCTATTATGAGAATATGTCATGAATAGCAACTTTCAAGTGCTTCAGCACACACAAACAATCCCATTATAATCCCAGGAACAACACAAACAAACGCTCATCTTGTGAAACTCCACACACCAAAATAAATCCCACTTCTGACACCAATACTCAAGAACATATAATTAGCACGATGCACTCACACTGGATTGTTGCACCATCGGTAGCGAATATGAAAACCTGGGCCACATGACTGGCTGCAGATACTCCAAGCACTCCAGGTACTCCATGTTTCCATTTGAGGGCCTACAGATTTGACTGTGCTTTCTTTATTCCCCTCCTCAGTTGTATGGACAAATTCACCATCCAAACTACCATCCTTAAACACAAAATTAGGAAGGTTTTAAACAATTTTTGGTTTGTTTTGATTTAGAAAATGTTTTGATTTCAACAAAATCTTAAAAGAACATGATTATTTTGAATAAATAAAAATGGAACTGGTAAAATTCATAAATACATCAGAAAATAAAACTGCACTGTTACTTATAAATCATGTGCATTATCGGATAAATGAGACAAGTCTACTTAATTTGCAATGAGAAACTAAAATGAGCAATCATAGAACGCATACCCTCACCCAGGCTTGATTTGTGTGGTTTTGTAATAAGTGTTTTATAGACATACTTGGACTCTAATTGTACCATACATAGTTTATAGATGTACTCACATTCCAATTGTACATACTTTATAGACGTACTCACATTGGAATTGCAAATACTTTATAGATGTACTCACATTCTAATTGAACATATTTTACAGATGTACTCACATTCTATTGTACATACTTTATAGACATACACACATTTTAATTGCATATATTTTATAGACAAACTCATATTCCAATTGTACATACTTTATAGACATACTCACATTCTAATTGCACATTCTTTATAGACGTACTCACATTCTAAGTGTACATTCTTTATAGACGTACGCACATTTAATTTCACATACTTTGAAGACGTAATCACATTCTAATTGTACATACTTTACTGATGTAATCACATTCTAATTGTACATACTTTATAGATGTACTCACATTCTAATTGCACATACCTTATCGATGTTCTCACATTCTAATTGTACATACTTTATAGACATACTCACATTCTCATTGTATATACTTAATAGACATACTCACATTGTAATTGTACATACTTTATAGATGTACACACATTGTAATTGTACATACTTTATCGATGTATTCATATTATAATTGTGCAAATTTCATAGTCGTACTCGCATTCTAATTGTATATACTTAATAGATGTAATCGCATTCTAATTGCACCTACTTTATAGACTTACATTCCAATTGTATATACTTAATAGAAGTACTCACAATCTAATTGTACATTATTTATAGACGTAATCACATTCTAATTGCACATACTTTAAAGATGTAATCGCATTCTAATTGTACATACTTTATCGAAGTACTAACATTCCAATTGTACATACTTTATCGATGTACTCACATTCTAATTGTACATACTTTACAGATGTACTCACATTCTCATTGAATATACTTAATAGACGTACTCACATTCTAATTGTACATACATTATAGATGTACACACATTGTAATTGTACATACTTTATCGATGTTCTCACATTCTAATTGTGCATACTTCATAGACGTACTCAAATTCTAATTCTATATACTTAATAGATGTACTCACATTCTTATTGTACATACTTTATAGATGTAATCACATTCAAATTGTACATACTTTATAGACTTACATTCTAATTGTATAGACTTAATAGATGTACTCACATTCTAATTGTACATACTTTATAGACGTAATCACATTCTAATTGTACATACTTTATGGATGTTCTCACATTCTAATTGTAAATACTTTGTAGATGTAATCACATACTAATTGTACATACTTTATTGATGTTCTCACATTCTAATTGTACATACTTTATCGATGTTCTCACATTCCAATTGTACACACTTTATCGATGTTCTCACATTCTAATTGTACATACTTTATTGATGTACTCACATTCAAATTGTACATACTTTATAGACATACTCACATTCGAATTGAGCATACTTTAGAGACATACTCACATTCTAATTGTACATACTTTATCGATGTAATCACATTCTAATTGTAGATACTTTATAGACATACTCACATTCTAATTGTATCTCCTTTGTTGATGTTCTCACATTCTAATTGTACATACTTTATAGATGTACTCATTCTAATTGTATGTACATAAGGGAGGTACTCGGTTGAACAAAACGGAACGTGTACTGCAGGCTACCAGTAGGTGGCATTTGTTGCCTACATTAGCACATTCTGTGCAGACAAACACACAAACAAACATACAAATGGACACAAATGCATTACCCCCTCCTTTGGTGAGGATAACAAGTTGTAATCTTTGTTTTAATTATATTTTTTACATGCAAGATCTGCAATGAGCCTTGTTTCTGAAAATAAACAAACAGAAGAACTTCATCATCGTGGTAGCTTCAATAAGCCTATATAACAAGAAGCTAATCTTCAAAAATATGTATGTTTCTTTGGAAGCCATTGCCGAGCATACCTGGTAATTTTTCCCCAGCTCATTCACAGGGGCAGGATGTGGCATTCGAGGTGATTCAGGCTGAGATCCAGCTCCACCTTCATTTGGAAGAGCTTGAGATCCACAGTCACGAGGCTGAGGCAAGTTTGGACCATGCCTTGGAGTCTGGGGTAGCTGGCCGCTTCTCGATGGTGTTCGCCACCAAGGATGCAGCCAGTTGCTATGTGGTCTTTGTGGCCAAGTGGTTTCGTTTTCACAACCTGTACAGTCCTGAAGGGAGACAATAAACACATATGTGTGCTCATGGAGAAAAGGTTGCAGGTACAGGATGAAATGGCATTGGGTTTTGTGGATCTGGAGAAGGCCAATGGCACTGTCCCAAGAAAGATTGTGATGGCGACACTGAGATGGATGGGAGTGCCGAAAGCAGAAGTTCAGGTGCTGGAAGAGATGTATAAGGGAACAAAGGGAAGAGTTTTGGTTGGTCCTGGGATGTCGAAGGAATTCAGCATGAACATCGGTGATGTTTGTGGCAAGGAAGTGCTCTCAGCCCACTCATGCTCATCATGATGATGAATCTGGTAAGCAGGAGGGTAAATATGAAAGATATTCTGCATTGGATGTTGTCTATGGATGATCTGGCTGTTGTGGCAGAGAGCAAGTGGGAGATGCAGGAAGTATTGGGGGAGTGGAAGGAGGCATTTTGGAAGCATTGGCTGAATTTGAGTATGGAGAAGACTGATATGAGGTGATGTGGGTCGGGCAGCAGAGAAAAGAAATGAATATCAGGTTAGAGGGGAAGGAAATCAGAGGGAAATACGTTTGAGTATATGTGTGGGGAACATTGACCAGGGATGGTGCAGAAGAAGATTCAGGTGGGTGTGAATGCATGGAGGAGGGTAGAGGGATTAATGGCAGACAGAAAAGTATTAAGGAAATTGAAAGGAAAAGTTTTGGTTTCTTGTGTGATGCTGGCCTACCTTTATGGTCTCAAAACGGTGGGACTGACAGAGACAACAACAGAGGTTGCAGGTCTGTGAGAACAACTGGGTTAGGAGGATTGTGGGAGTGGTGAGGGTGGATAGAAGGAGGATGGATGAACTGAGGGTGGATAGAAGGAGGATAGGTGAACTGAAGGAGGAGATTGGTGGGCAGATGAGCTTGATGGGGAGATTGGTGAAAAGCCAGCTGAAGTGAGTGGGACACATGGTGAGGATGGAGGAAGAGAGAATGGCAAAGAGAGCAGATAGGTTGAGGCATGATGAAAAGAGGTAGACTGTAGCTGACATGGGAAGATTGTGTGAGGAGGGATATCAATAATGTGGGTGTGGTTAGATAATGGAGAGTGTTGGCTGAGGGCAGAGGGAAGTGGAGGAGTATCATGGACAAGGCAGGGCAGAAGCTGGATACCATTGGATCTCACCCATTATAAAGGGAAGAGAAGGAGAAGAAGATGGTCAAAATTTATTATTTTCTTCACATTGTTCATTCACACTCAATAAATTATAAATTAATGCTTCAATTCGCATTTGTTGTTCATTCATTCATGATGGTTGTTTCAACTTGTCTCATGGATTATGTGTGAGTCTAAATAACAAGTCATTACTTTTTGAAAGCAGCAAACATATTTCATCAAGCACAACATTCCACAAAGTAAACACTGCACAACCTATATCAATAAAAGGCAATGTGTGTGTGTGTGTGTGTGTGTGTGTGTGTGTGTGTGTGTGTGTGTGTGTGTGTGTTGTGTGCGTGCGTGTGCATGCCCTCCATAACTCCAAAACCATAAAACCCAGAAGCCTGAAACTTTGCATGCATACGAAGAAAACTCCAAGAAAGTGCAAGAGTGAAAATTGGGTGTTTGGATTAATTAAACACCCCTTTTGAAGATAATTAACGGCATTATTTAATTATATCTTCATCAGGCGATCCTCTGCCATCCCGCTCTTTGGGTGTTAAGGTGTTTCCTGGAAAGCCACCATGTTTTTTGGCCTGCTCAACCATGCCCTGACTTGGAACGGCCGCAACGATTTCTTAGCGATAGTTTTTTTTTCACTTTCCTCACTCATTACTGAATGCATGTTCATCATAGCTATGAATCGTTGTGTACATCACTTTTGTAAGTACTATAAGTTTTCAAATTAGGAACTTGTAGCGATTTCATGCATTATAAGATACGATTTTCCATTATCTACTCTCATGGAGGAATTGAAGTATATCATCGAAATATTATTTCGGTTTGGAGGATCGGATATCGTCCGGCCTAAATAAGTGTCAAAATTTGTTGTGAAATCTGATAATAAAAATGAATAACGAGTCTTAAAATGAAGCCGATATACCTATTTACTTTAAGCAAGCAAGGCTATGTTCCCTTCTCCATACATACACAAACAAGGACAAATGTGTCCAAGAGCCGCGTCCTAAAGGTTTTGTCTTCACCAGAAGAAGAAGAACAACAACAAGAAGAAGAAGAACGCGGGGCTCTCTTAGAGCCAGCGTTCGCAACGCAACGCGGCTAAAAATGTGAAATTTCCAAAGCATTAAACTTATATTTTCTACTGTTTGGAGAATTATATTGAGTGAACAAAAAAAAATTAGGAACATAACAAAATTAACTAGCTTCATTGAGCTGTATGATTTAATGCATTCATTGCTTGACTTCGCGCCCTGTCCCCCGAGGGACTGCCTATCCATCGCGTCTGCCAGATCTGTGTCTATATTCTAGGAGGTTTCATGAGGTGCTCTACAGGGAATCAAAGCAAATCTGGAAAAAAGTGACATTTTAAAATAAAGTTATAACGTTTGCATGGACCTCGAACCGATGTACCACGTGACACGCACAGACGAGCAGACACTATGGCAGATTTTCTGCAATGTTTATTTCACGGAACCAGCTTCATTGAGTTGTATGATTTAATGCATTCACTGCAAGACCTCATGACCTGTCCCCCAGAGGGACTGCCTATCCATAGCGTCTGCCAGGTCTATGTCTATATTTTCGGATGTTTTGTGATGCGCCTTACAGGGAATTAAAGCAAATCTGGCAAAAAACGGACATTTTAAAAGAAAGTATTTATGTTTGCGTGGACTACGAACTGATGTACCATGTGACGTGCACAGACGAGCAGGCAAAATGGCACATTTTCTGCAATGTTTATTTCACGGGCGATTGAACTTTGCGATGTCTCCAGAGTTGTTCTGCATTAAGCTGCAACTCTTTTGTGGATGAAGTCATTTTATTTCATTAATGCACATAGCTGTGTGTGTGTTGGTTGGTCGTTATCCACATTATGTTTAGTAAGAAGGTGCAACGGATCCCTCCCAGGTCTCGAAAATCCGCGTTGTGTGTGTGTGTGTGTGTGTGTGTGTGTGTGTGTGTGTGTGTGTGTGTGTGTGTGTGTGTGTGTGTGTGTGTGTGTGTGTGTCGTTGATTGGTAGCTACATATGTGGGTTTCAGAATGTGGGATAGAGTCATCCGGGCAGGCTCAAAGTATCCACATTCATTTTCAGTAAGGGTCACGTTCACGGACCAAGCTGTGAAGTTTTCTGTTCTCAAAGTTTTGTGCCGAGGGCTCCCTTCAGGATTGTCGCTGAGCCCCTGAAGGCTTCCAACTGTAGTTCATTTGTAGTAGTATTCCCAGGGATGGTTTTTAAAATTTCAATTCATTAATATACATAGATATAAGTTTGGTCAACACGTGGTGTAAGGAATGAATGAATGAATGAATGAATTCCCCCTGCTGTTCCTTTATCTGCCACTACATTCCCTGAAATGTCTGCAATGAACATGTAAAATGGTTTTTGGAAACAACTCTCCCATAATAACCTCTAAAGTACTCCACCAAGGGGTGCGTCTCCAGGTATCTCCGAGCATCTCCTGGCAATGCTCAGCATGACTATACTACTCCAAAGTGAAGGTTACATTTAAAACTTTTGTCAGATTTTACTAAGACAACGGAACACACGTTAACATAAGTACTTAATTTACATTATCACCTGACATTGTATTGAATGTCAATTTGTAAATGTATTTTCATAAACAGCTGTGATAAATAAAAAAACAGCAATTTACACTGCTGTCTACTGTCTCGCCGTGGCTTACAAATACCAGTTTAGAAGGGACGGCAGACTTGACACCGCGGGATCCAATGCAGAGGGGTGGGACCTGAACTTTGAACATTGATCGGTGTATTTTTTATTGTGTTTCGTCGAGGGACAGTGCAGAGTGATAGTGCAGGTACTTTTGGCGTGGATTGCCATGGCTTGCAAACAAACATCCAAGCAGCTTGTAGAGTGCTCGCCAAGTGGCTAAGGCATTCAAGCGAGCACTGCAATGAAATGATTGATAAGGAACGGCTGGCTTGGCAAGTGATAGCAAGCTGATTGGTCCTGGAACACACCCGCAAAAAAAACAAAATATCGCTGGTTTCTTAAAATTTTCAGATTTCACTCCATATTTTGACAGTGATTTAGTCCACTTGATCCGATCCTCATATCTGAAATGAAATTTCAATTATGTACTTTAATTGGTCCGAGGCCATTTCAGTTGGCCAAAAAATGGCATATTAACACCCCTGCGAGGGAGAGCGGGCTGAGTAAGGGGCTGACCAAAGATGACATCTTGATAAAGGATATAATTAAATAAGGCTGTTAATTATCTTCAAAAGGGCTGTTTTAATTAACCCAAATGCCCAATTTCCATTCATGCAATTCCTTAGAGTTCTCTGAGCATGCCTGTAAAGTTTCAGGCCGTTAGGTTTCATGGTTTTGTAGTTATGGAGGACACACTGACACACAAGTGACACACACACTGACATTTATTAGTATAGATATGTAAAGACAGATTTGAATTTTCCTATAATAATGAGTGTTGTTATATCCTTAAGAGTTCGTGGAAATCCTATGAAAGTGCTTTTGGTTTCATATTACAATGATTTATTTTGCTATCAGGTCTCAATTCATCTATTTCCGACTGGACTGGTACTTTTTAACCCCACTGTGCAGTATATTGACAAGTTCGGTCACCTGATCAAGATCGGGTTATTTCGACTTGAGTAAACTATCAAGAAGATTGATGTTAAAGCTGAAGCAAAAAAGTTAACCCGGGCGTGCATCACGGCAATGTTGGGCCAAATTGCCTCATGTCCTTATTGGAGGGCATGTCATGCCTCAGTCATGTTGTAGGGCAGTCTCATGTTGTCGGTTTTTTTAATTTTATTAACCTCCGCCACCCGACAATAAAAAAAAAACAAGCTGAAGAGGATATCTTTTTCACCCCGCTTTCTGTCTGTTTGTAACTTAGCAAAAGAAAAAAATTTGACAAGTATGTTGCTCGGCTTAGTTTGCTTGTGTTTGTGTGTTTGTTTGTTTGTCTGTCCGCTCGCCTCCAGCCCAAACCGCTCAACTGATCGTTCTGAAATTTCCAAAGGTTAATGCCACCGACCTTGAGACGGTCCCGCATTGAAGTTTCATAAAATTTGGTCAACCAAAAAAGTCTACAGAGGCTAAAAGGCCAATTTGAGCCAAGTTTTCTAAAATCCTCAAATTTCATCCAATTGACTTGAAATTTGAAGAACATTTGCAGAACAGGTCACTGAACTCAAACACCTATTACTTTTGAGGTCAACATATACCAAAAGGTCAACATAGGCCAGATTTCTAAAATCCTCAAATTTCATCCAATTGACTTGAAATTTGAAGATCATTTGCATATCAGGTCACCAAATTCAATCAACTATTAATTTTGAGGTAAACATTGGCCAAAAGGTCAACATAGGCCAAATATCTAAAATCCTCAATTTTAATCCAATTAACTTGAAATTTGAAGAGCATTTGCACATCTGGTCACTGAATTCAATCACTTACTAATTTTGTGGTAAACATAGACCAGAAGGTCGACATAGGCAAATCAGACAATTTGGGCCAAATTTTCTAAAACCTCAATTTTCATCCGATTGACTTGAAATTTGAACAGGATTTGCATATCAGCTCACTGAATTCAACCACCTATTAATTTTGAGGTAAACAAAAGCGAAAAGGTCAAGATAGGTGAAAAGGCCAATTTGGGCCAAATTTTCTAAAATCCTCAATTTTCATCCGATTGACTTGAAAGTTGAAGAGTATTTTGCATATCAGGTCATTGAATTCAACCACCTATTACTTTTGAGGTTATCATAGGTCAAAAGGTCAATATAGGCCAAAAAGTCAACTCAAAATTGGCCAACTTTTTAAATTGTTTCTAAAATTGTCAATTTTCATCGGATTGACTTGAAATTTGAAGAGCATTTACATATCAGGTCGCTGAACTCAACCACCTTTTAATTTTGAGATTACCCTAGTCCAATTTGGGCCAAATTGGGCCAAATATTCTAAAATCCTCAATTTTCATCCGATTGACTTGAAATTTGAAGAACATTTGCAGAACAGGTCACTGAACTCAAACACCTATTACTTTTGAGGTCAACATATACCAAAAGGTCAACATAGGCCAGATTTCTAAAATCCTCAAATTTCATCCAATTGACTTGAAATTTGAAGATCATTTGCATATCAGGTCACCAAATTCAATCAACTATTAATTTTGAGGTAAACATTGGCCAAAAGGTCAACATAGGCCAAATATCTAAAATCCTCAATTTTAATCCAATTAACTTGAAATTTGAAGAGCATTTGCACATCTGGTCACTGAATTCAATCACTTACTAATTTTGTGGTAAACATAGACCAGAAGGTCGACATAGGCAAATCAGACAATTTGGGCCAAATTTTCTAAAACCTCAATTTTCATCCGATTGACTTGAAATTTGAACAGGATTTGCAGATCAGCTCACTGAATTTAACCACCTATTAATTTTGAGGTAAACAAAAGCCAAAAGGTCAAGATAGGTCAAAAGGCCAATTTGGGCCAAATTTTCTAAAATCCTCAATTTTCATCCGATTGACATGAAATTTGAAGAGCATTTTATGTCAGGTTGCTGAATTCAACTGCCATTTAATTTTAAAGTCAAAAGGTCAACACAGGCCTAATTTCTAAAATTGATAGATGGGACCAAAAATTAAATATATCACTATATCTCAAAAAGTTGTGGACGAGTTATGAAAAAACAAAGTGGATGAGTTGGATAGGTGACAAGAACAAACGGATTTGATTTTGGTTCGATCCAGCCCATCAATGGGCACAAAACGTGAACTATTACACCTGGCAGAGGTATGTGCTCTCCCAAGTGCCATTCTACTTTGTGCTGTTTTGCCAAGTTGCCACTCTATGAGTGATTTTTCATTTGTCTGTTTGTTTGTGTGCAGGATATCTTAAAAAGTTGTGGACGTATCTGGATGAAACTTGGTGGACAGGTTGGGTGTGTGAGAAGTACGAACTGATTCGATTTTGGTACGCACTCTACCCAGTGCCCTTCTAGTTTTGAGATGTACACACACTTACATACACTGCACACATACAGAGAATTTCCTTGCTGTGGGGTGTAAGGGGTGGGGTGGGAGTGGGGGGATTGCGCCACGTCGTAACCCTTGGTATACCCAGAAATTATGCAAAATTTTGTGGAGCCTAGGGTGTGGAATTGTGTTGAAATCAGAGAAAAGGTTGGATGATCTCAAATAAATGTTGAACAAGGTATGCTAGCCACCTTGGAAAGCTAAGAAAAGCTGACATTTCGGGTACTAACCCTTCGTCGAAGCATGAGAGGGATTCAATGAAATGTTAACAACTGAAACATCAGCTTTTCCATGCTTCCCATCGCAGGTAGCATATCTCAATCAATGTCCTTTTGATTTCTTTAATAATTTAACAATGCAAAGTCTTAATGGGGATTATAGATTTTACTAGATCTGAGAATGAATGAACCATCTATATAAAGTAGATGCAGTACAGACTCAAGTGCACGTGCGCACACCAGCACGCACACACACACACACACCCTAACATGACAATGAGGCCTTGAGGCAGAACAGAAGGTATGTAAGAGAGGATGCTTTGGAACAATAGACCACTTACGACTAAATAAGGCCATACTCGAAAATTGTAAAATGAAAAGAATTAAATTGTTCACAGCCTGGATAGAATAGAATACGGTATAAAAAATGCATGCAGGTATGCAAGATCAACACCCATATAATCAAAATGATTGAGAATGCAATGGCCCTCTGGAATACCATATTGATATTACAGCACTCAGAAGATAAGATCAAAATACTAGGAGTGAAGATTTGACACAGGATCTTCCATGGTGACAGCCTTTCCTCCCTCCCATTTTGCCTGGCTCTGGATCGACTGAGCAACGTCATTAACGAGCAAGGACATAGACACCCCTAACATCCAACAGAGGAACATCCAAAAAAACAGGAAAGGTGACACATCAACTGTACTTGGATGATTTAATGCTCTTTGCACTGAATGACGAAAAATTGGCAGAATAACTGAAATTAGTGAAACGATACTCCGTCAACATTGAAATGGAATTTGGCATAGATAAGTGTGCCAAGTTGACATTCGTACAATGTAAACCAACAAAAACGGATAACATAAAAATCAACCTAAATCTAACAAAACAGGAAGTAGAGAATGAAGTATCATACAAATACCTTGGAGTAGAAGAGGGCCACCAAATATGTCACAAACAAATTAATAAAACAATTACCAAAGAATACCTGCATAGAACAAGGCTGATCCTGGTAACATACCTCTCTCCAATAAACCAAATCAAAGCCATTAACTAATTTGCAGTACAAGTATTCCAATACACTTGTGGAATAATAAACTGGCCACGATCAGAAATAAACAGGCTAGATATCAAAACAGGGAAGCTCGTCACCATCCACAAAATGTTATACAAAAATCAATGCATCCCGAGAATGTACCTGCCGAGACGAGAATGAGGCAGGGGCCTGATGGAACTGAACCATGTGCACAGAATGATTACTGTAGGATTGGCTTGAGTACGTGAAAAGCTCAAAAGACTACCAAATGTAATTTATATGCAAACACAAAGACAGCAAATGAGAAAAGATATCCCTAACCCACCGATCAAAAACTTTTCCAAAGACAGGTGTGAATGGAAGATGTCACATATGAAACCAAAACAGCAACAAATACAGCCCCAATGATTGCAAAAAAGATAAACAAAGACATCAAGTGAAATATCAACAGATATACATGGAAAACTGGGAGAACGACAAAAGAGCAGGAAGGTATTAAAAAAAAAAAACAGTTGGACAGATTGGACATAGAGAAAGAAGGCTCATTGGAATGGTTAAGAAAAGGTCAGCTCAACTGGGATGGAGAACAGATCATAAAAAAATATTTCGAAGAGCAAAGACACTACACCAATGGCTTTAAGAAAATGGTGGGACTGAATCAATCGGACAGTTGTAGGTTCCGCAAGGTAGAAACAGAAAGCACGAGCCACCTCCTTTTGGAATGTTAAAAACTCATCTCAGAACAGCTGCACACACAAAAACACGAGAGTATGTCAAGTAATCCACTGGAGCATCTGCAAAAACTTCAATATCCCAGTCCCAGAAAACTCATGGAAACATGAAACAAAAACAATCGATGAAAACAAGGAAGTAACGCTCACATTTGACCTCACATATTTTGATCACGTTAAGACCGAATTATCCCATTGAGCGTGAACATGGAAAACAAAGTATTGTGACCAGATACAGTATACAGTCGTACTTAGATATTACAAAAAAACGAAAAAAAGGAATTTCTAATTGAGGTATCAGTACTCAGCAATTTTGGCCTAAATAATGCAGAAATTAAGAAAATGACCAAGTACTAGGATATCAAAAATGAAGTCAAAAGATCTTGGAAGCTGAAGAACACTGACATTGTACCAGTGATAATTGGAGCAATGGGAATGATAAAGAAAAACCTTATGGAGATCTTAAAAAAAAACATCCATGGAATATTACTACAAATGGACGACAGTTGGAAGCTGTAATGTTTAATGTAATCCCAATCATAAGCATTTTCTTGTGGACTGTATTTTGGGCACGGTGACGATCCTGAAGAGAGCCCTTGTAACAAAACTTTGAGAACAACTAAACTTCACAAATTGGTCCATGAATCATGATCCCTTAATGAAATGGAGGTTTGCTTTTCTTCAGAAAATTTTTCTTCTTATATTGTAGGATTGATGCAACCTTGATATTATTTCCAAATGCAGAAATGATGGTACAGTACAACAGCTAATCTTAATATAATGCCCTCCACTCGTCACATCCACAGAGGTACAAGATTGCTGTATTTTGGGAAATACGATAATTTGTAAAATCGTGGCTTTTTGAGATGCAGGAATTGCAGAAATACTTATCTTTAACGAAGTAAATCTACCTGTAAAATGGAGAAACATTGTTACAGTGTGGTATTGTTGGCTTGTACGTAAAGAGGCAGCAATGCGTCGGCTGATATGATGTAATGCATTGAACATATCACCACGTGATAATCATTTTACTGACTTTCTTTTTATGGTCTGGCTTTTTATTAGCTAAACAAATAACAACTGACCACGATGGCCAAACACAGTGAACCAGTCTGTCTTTGTCTGACATTGATCATTGTATAATGCAATACTGTACATGACAGCAGAGACAGTTAAGACTTCCATCATTTGCAAATCATATAAAATCCCTGTGCAGCCGAACTTGAAAGTGTCATAAGTGTAGCAATGTGCTCTAATCAAAGCCAAACACACAACAAATATGTAGCATGTTATTCTGTAAAATGTTGCAGATTTAATTTTTATCACACTTGATCATTTTGGGTTGATGTCATCAAACTCAAGTCAAACAAATATTCTCCATAACTTGAGATTTCCAGAAAATGTTATATGTCAATCTGTGATAATGCTACATACTACATTTTTCATACTGAAGTATTTATATACCTACAAGGCCTTCATCCACTGCTTGAGGAGTACTGCTCTCCCATCTGGGCTGGCAACCCTGCCTCACAACTTGCTCAGCTTGATGTCATGGAAACCAAGGCACTCAAGATCATTGGAATCTCCCGCGATGAAGCTGCAAGTCTCTGGGCCTATCACTTTCACATTGCAGACAGGTCGATGGTCTCTCTGTCTTCTACCACCTCCTTTCTGTACCCAAATCCAGCATCACTGATCACTCCTACTCATTTGTTCCTCTTTTTCTGTGGAAACCAACTTTGCAGTCTCTTCAATCTTAATCTTTTCTCCATGGCTTCAAGACAGCTCTTCACCACCATCTCTGATCATCCCCCATCTAAAACCATAATATTTTCCACCCATTTTAATCCTCCCTCCAAGCCCAACCATTTCCAAGTTTCCAGTGTTTCCTTCCTGAGAATTTGGGCTGTATCCATCTTATTCAACCCCTGTGTCCTCTCCTGGCCCTCTTTCTTCCCCACATCCCATATTTATCCAAGTATCCCTCTTTTTTGTCCTTCATCCCTGCCGTTGGTGCATTTCCCTCTTCTCTTTCTCCTGTTCATTGGCCCCACCACTGAAGGTGGACGGAAGTTATGTTTTCACCCCCATCTGTCTGTCTGTTTGATTGTTTGTCTCTGAGCAGGATATCTTAAAAAATTATGAATGGATTCGTATTAAATTTGGTGGACAGGTTGGGTGTGTGACAAAGACGAATTGATTAGATTTTGGTGAAGATCCAGATGCAATTTTTTTTTTTTAAGTCCATGTTCACCATTGAGAGATGGGGCTGAAAACGATATATAATAGCATAATATTTCAAAAAGTTGTGGACGGATTATGACAAAACTTGGTGGACGAGTTGGGTTGGTGAAAAGTACAAGCTGATTCGATTTTGGTTAAGGTCCGGATCCAGATTCGTCCCATCAGTGGGATACAAAAAGTAAACTGTTCAGCCTGGTTACATCCTAGTTTTGTTGTGTTACATCCTGATCCGTTATATGTTAAAGCTCCTCCATGAGCCTCGACATTATATTAAAATAAATACAGTTAAAAATTAATGGATATTTAATAATTTCTTACATCCTAGCTAGTGGCTGCCATTTACAAAACCTGCTTCACTTGAATTCATACAATCAGACAAGTGCCTGTTGAGGTCTTGAAAAGTTTATTTGTCGATTTGGATTGATGCAGACTGAGAGTACTGTATCGTGAAAATGTAGAGTTCTTCCCTTCAACTGTGTCACCTGGGTTTTATTCTGACATAATAGGTTCCAAATATGAGGTATTGCCCTATTGCTTTGCAGGCTTTGTTGAAGCATGTCTTTCCAGCTTACTGCCAAATGTGTGTTATATTATGTGCTACAACGTGCGCACACATTATGGTATTATCGGGTGTCACTGTAAATCATTTGTTCATCTTTCACAGATGTAGTATCAATGGACTTGTCTTTCATTTTACTTTGAATTTACTGAACCCAATGCTTATGTCATATTTATGTATAGACGTATGGTTAGTGTTGAACATGTACAGCATTGTCAGTTAAAAGCTAGATGTTTTTGCCAGTAATCATTAGTTGTGTTATTTGTAGATAAGCATTAGTAAATTCCTTTAAATGAACAATTAAAATGGATGGTTACATGTTTTAAGTGATTGTAGGACGATCGATGAATTGTATTATAAACTGCTTCATGTAAGGAGCTAATTTTGACTGTGGAAGGCAGTATTGTACTGTAAACTGCCTGGTGAGATTCATGAAAATGTTGGAACATTCTCAGACTAAACTTCAAGTCTCGACAAGAATCATATTTGCAAGAAGGCGTGAGATAATTCTGTGTTACTATATCAACCCACGACAGGGAGGTGTAGAGAGAGGTGTGAAATGCAACGAGACATGTGTTTTGATCATCCCAATGCTAGATTTAACTCTGATGAGTGAACAAGGTGCTAATGTCTCGAGCAGTTGTTAACATGTGGAGCTGATTATAATCAGGTCGATTAAAACTCATTATGATTGTGTATCGGGAAAGAATTCCTTTGAGCTCTTCAATCATCCTGGATGGGCAAGCATATGAGAGAGAACACGGCCACAAGACTCATCGCTCAGCAGCCCTGGAAAACGAGGTGAACATGTGTGCATTGTGCCAGCAGGACAGGGACACTGGGTGGAAACAACTCAACGTGAGAATCGGAGTTGGACATTGTATGTATTGGTGAACTTCCTCAGTTGACTTTGTATCTGTTTATTTGAAATACAAGTTTCAAAAACGTTACGCTGTTGATGTGATCACTGTAACGTCACTCAGAAGTCACAGACCCCGACTGACAAAGATCCATTTGATTGGTAGCCGCCGACCTGTACAACCATTCATGTTCACGAAGCACAAATCTTTGGTTGCAGTGTTAGAGAACGAGCTGGGTTCGGCACCACAAACAATATACGTACACGAAAGGGAAGAAAATCACTAAGGTGTATTCCCGGCAAGCATACAGCATTACATAAGTCATTGACCCCTCCTTGAAGTGGACAGGATGTGAATGCACACATGATAAAGCAGTGAAAATGTTAATCTCCAAAGGTGCTTTGAGAAATAAAGTTGTGTGTCAGTCGTGCCCTTCTCGAATGTCAAATTTCTTTCCTGAGTTCACGAACAGATGAGATGCTAACTGGCATCAATGACTGCAGAAACTTTTAATTGTTGTTAAATGCCAATGTGACCCCTCGGTGATAAAACAGATCAAGGGACAGACGAAACAAGTTGATAGTTTGTTGTTAAAACTAATAAATGGGAACAAATCTGTTGCCTTCATGTTTTTGTACAACTTTTACCACTGAAATTTGTAAAACAGATAACATGACCTAAATCTCATTCACACACCGCAATAAACTTTACAGAAAGCAGACCAGACAAAATCACAGAGAAAGTGTCATCAAGGTAGATGCTGAAAAAAAGGTTTTGCAAACGATAACAATTCTTCAATAATAAACATTAAATTGTGTTCAGATAAGCTCGAGGCATCAGTTTCCTCATGTCCTCACCTCAGCCTGCTGGATGTTGTTGGCATGTTGAGGGTAGTGTGTCACCTCTACCTCTGGTGGTGAAGCATTACCACTCACCATGCAAGCACTTCCCACTGCTCTGTAATTTGCAACAAACCATCCACACACTTAGTTGGCTGTGCAGCTCTGCTATTTCAACAGGCACTGCAACAAAGCCTGTAACTGTCATATAATTCCTCACATTTACAGTAACCACATATTTCATGCAAACAGCACAAACTTAGAAAATAATGGCTAAATGCAAATAAAGTAAAAGACACAAACAACTTTTATTGGAAAGTAAACGGTCTATTCTGAAATGATCTATAATTTCATGATTTGTAAGTTTTGCAGCAAATATTTACAGGTCTTGAGGATTGTACCTTATATGTATATATATATATATATATATATATATATATATATATATATATATATATATATATATATATATATATGTCCACTGTCCCCGACATACATGTTTGTTGAAATAATGACAATAACAAGTAAGAGCAATCAGAGATTGATGCACTCAAGTTCTTAATGCACGTACTCACATTATTAATAGTGCATCCTTTATCAACAAACTCACATTCTAAAAATATGTACTTTATAGGCGTGCTCGCAATGCAATACTATGTACTTTATAGGCATGCTCACATTGTAATAGTTTGTACTTTATAGGCATGCTCGCATTGTAATAGTTTGTACTTTATAGGCATGCTCGCATTGTAATAGTTTGTACTTTATAGGCATGCTCACATTGTAATAGTTTGTACTTTATAGGCATGCTCGCATTGCAATACTATGTACTTTATAGGCGTGCTCACATTGTAATAGTTTGTACTTTATAGGCATGCTCACATTGTAATAGTATGTATTTTATAGACATGTTCACAATTTAATAGTCTATACTTTATCGATGTACTCACATTATAATTGTACATACTTTATAGGTGAGATGCTCGTTTGAAAAATGACAGCGTGTACTACTGGATACCACCACGTGATGGTTGTGGCCCATGTTAGTACATTGGATGCAGACAGATAGACAGACAGACAAACATACAAGAAAAAGACGTCATGCAGAGCACGACACTTGCAAAGTCCATGAAACAAATTTGACTTTAAAAATAATTGATTTTTGAATTAAATGACCAAATATGCAACTCCTCTTCAAATTTCAAGTCAATTGGATGAGAATTGACAATTTTAGAAATTCGGCCGATGTTGACCTCAAAAATAATTCGCTGGTTGAATTCAGTGACCTGATATGCAAATCCTCTCAAATTCCAAGTCAATGGGATAAAAATTGAGGATTGTAGAAATACCACCTTAGTTGTTGACCTTGGGCTTATGTTGACCTTTTGGTCGATGTTGACCTCAAAAATAATTGGCTGGTTGAATTCAAATGACCTGAAATATAAATCCTCTTCAAATTTCAAATCCATCGATGAAAACTGAGGATTTTAGCAAACTCACCTAAGTTGTTGATCTTTGGCCTATAATGACCTTTTGGTCTCTGTTGACCTCAAAAATAATTGGCTGGTTGAATTCAATGACCTGAAATATAAATCCTCTTCAAATTTCAAGTCAATCGGATGAAAATTGAGGATTTCAGAAATCTCACCGAAGTTGTTGACCTTTGGCTTATGTTGACCTATTGGCCTCCAAAACAATAGGCTTCTTCCTTATGACAAACTCAACGATGTGGTGAAGTTTCGTGAAGATCGGTCTAAAATTGTGACCTGTAGGCGATTGACAGCAAACTAACAAATAGACAATAACAAAATCGACTGACCAATATACTTTAAAAATCTTCGATTTTGCAAGTAACAAGCGGTTGTAAAATCAGTCGATGTGACCTTGCCCTATGGACCTCAAAAGTAATAGGCTTCTAACTTTTGATTGGTGAACCAATTCAGTGACCCAATATGCAAACCCTGTTCAAATTTCAAGTCAATTGGATGAAAATTGACGATTTCATGCTATCTTAACCTCTGACCTTTTGACCTCAAAACAATAGGCTTCTAGATTTTGACTATCCATACCATGTGGTTAAGTTCCATAAAGATTGGTGGAGAATCGCAATATGTCGGAAATTTGACATATGAGGCAGACAGACAGACAAACAGAATAACAGACCTTGACCAACCAATATACTTGTGAATCTTCGATTTCACAAATAATAAATGGAGCCAAACACCCTCTGGTGAGGGTAATTATAATATCATGTAGTTAATGTTATAATATAGAACTCACCCAAATATTCTGAGACAGAAGTCTGCAGTCTCTCCATAAAACTTGCAGCCATTCTGCATCTATTGAACATGCCAGAACTAAGCATCAGGCCCATGCGAGGTCCAAACTCACAATTGTCTCATCATCTACAAAAACCTGGTGGTATTGGTAAAGTTCAGGGATCCTTCATGGCCAGCCACCATCTTATCTGCTCTGAGAAACCGTCTTTGAAAGCTGAAGATACCTCTTCTGAAATTTCTTGTTTAACAGTGTTGATATAATGTATTTGTCCTTCTCGTTGAGTGCCTTGACATGCTTTTGTCCTTGGTCTGTGTCCATATTCACGGCTGAATGTTCTTGATTGGTGAACCAATCTTTTTCCTTTTCCACATTTTCTGTCAATTGACTCTTTTCCTGCTGTTATTCCACTTTTCCATGAGCATTGATTGCTATATCGTAGCATATACCTGCTGTACACCTCTGGTAACTTATACTTGTGGAGTAACTTTCTGAAATCTATATGTCCATTTTCTTCCTGATATCATTGTTCATTGTTCCTTTTACATTCCTTTCTACTTTTTCACATTTCTCCTTATTCATTCTAATTCTTGCTTTTTCTTTTCTTTTGTTTGTTTGACTCTTTATTCTCTCTTTCTTTATCGATATGTCTAGGAGAAGTGAATTATTGCAGAAACTTTTCTGAAAGGCTCACTTGGTTGCACCTGGATGGGCTTGAGAGTAGTAGAGTAGCAGCTGAAACCCAAATCCTGTCCAGGTTCCTCCTGATGACTCCATCTTTGCTCTTTACTTATTCGGGTTCCTTCTGATGATGCCGATGCAGTATTTGATCTTCCATTTGAAAATAAAAAATGATGAAGATTTGCAATTCACATTCGCATCTGAAGTACATTTTATTAACATTGTTGCTGTTATAATTTTTTCAGAACTGACCAAAGTAATTATTTAAAATAATTTGCAAATAGCACTGGGACCAACAACACCACAACAAAATATAATTCCCTAAAAGCTCTTCCAAGGTCCTGTCGTACAAAATCCATATTTAGTGCATTGCTCCAGCACATGCTCCCAGACCTGACCTGACCTATTTACATACAAGTTCACATTTTGGCAATCGATCAAGAATGAATTTCCTTATGTTTGTGGTGAAGTTTAACTATTTAGAGTGAAAACTGTGAAGGCAATAATTGCATATAAAACCTGGACACATATGCAATGCTTTAACAGTTTTGATGACATTTTATTTGAGCAATTGGAATCAATTGATTAAAGCATTCTTACAAACAAAACTGACTCAAACTAAATTGTTTAACAAACTTTTGCCTTTTGAGGTCCTATTCCATTTTGACTTGTATTTTCTGTCTCCTGGGATTCCATAACAGCAGCATGCCAATGATAAATACGGATGTAAAGTATTACGGCTCTTACAGCAACAAGGACCTGACCATGTCCTTATAGTGGGGCAACTTAGCTAAATATAGCATAACAATTGTGCATTTTGTGATGAAAGCACCAAATTTGGCACACTAGTAGCCTATCATATTATGAACAGATTTGGATATTGGGCCATCTCAAATTCAGCCGCTGATGGCTGTGGCAGCCATTTTCCACTGCCATCAAAAATTTTGAGATGGCCCAATATCCAAATCTGTTCATAATACGATAGGCTACTAGTGTGCCAAATTTGGTGTTTTCCTCACAAAATGCACAATTGTTATGCTAAGTTGCCCCACTATTATGCAGTAACGGCCGAATGAAAACTCCACACCATGCTTTCTTAAACCTTCCTAAAGAGATAGGGGCAAACAAAGCAAGAAGTCAAACTAAGTAAAAACATTTGGTAAGCTCTTTGTCATTTTACTCCATAATTATGAGAGCTAAAAAAAATAGGAATTTGTATTTAGCATGTCTTGAATGCCAGTCAAATGTCCAGGCATGAACAGGAAGAATCTAGCTCAGTCCTGTAGAAAAAAAGAAAGAGACAACAACAAAGTAATGGAAAATTAACAACAAACTGCACCTCTTTCAAAATCCAGGGAGTGGATCGTGAAGTCCACATGCATTGGAGGAGATGTTAACTCGGCTTTCCTGTCTGCTTGCACTCACTTAGGTGGTATTAGCCCTGACCCTCACACATCCAGTGGCATGATGAGTGATGCCAAAATATTGCCTCTGTGCCTATATATATTTATATTTTTTCTTTATACACTGTCGAAGCTCGTTTGAGAGCTAACACACAGAACACACGACAAGGGGAGCAGGAGACAAGAGAGGTGGAAGATGGAAGGAAAAAAACAGTGTGGAACAGAGAGATAAGGAGTTCTGTGGAATGGAGAGGGATAGGGTGGGGTACACAGGGTAAACAAGATGGATACTGCAGGGACTTTCAGGAAGGAAAGCAGGAAATTTGAAGGAGGTGGGTTTGGGGTAGATTAGTGGGGGTAGATGGTGGTGAACAGCTGTTGTGAAGACCTGGAGGGAAGAGTGGGATTGAAGAGAGTGTGGGAGCTTGTTCCAAAGGCAGGAAAAAGAGCAATGAAAGAGTGAAGGTGAGCAGTGATTCGTGATTTTGGTAGTTTTACCACAAGGGGGTTGCTGGTGGACCTTGAGCACCCTGCGGAAATATGGGAGGACATATCTCAGACGGGGGGGGGGGGGCGAGGCCAGAGAGGAGACAGTAGAACACAGAAAGACCATGCACATGCCTTTGGATGAGAGAGTGAGAGACCCAAAAACTCAGCCTCATCATGGGAGATACCAATGATCCTAAATGCCTTGGTTTCACAGAGTGAAGCCAGAAAGATGAAGAGGTAAGACAACGCAGCCCAGAGGGGAGAGCAGTACTCCATCAGGCTGTGGACAAAAGCTTTTTTATGTGGTCAGGAGTTCAGGTGTGCCAAGGAAGGATTTGTACGATGGAGGATTCGAAATCGGCGACTGGCTTTGGAGGCCAGCTTGGAAATGTGGCTTTCCATGGAAAGATAATGGCAGATAGTGAGACCAAGAAGCTGGAATGAAAGGACTTCTTCAAGAGGATTTTTGAGAACGTAGATGGGGAGGGGCATGGGGTTCCAGACGGTCCTTTCGGAGAGACAGTGAGAATGTGAGATTTGTCAGTGTTGAAAGACATGTTTCCAGTATTGGACCAGCTTGTGATTTTATCCAGATCTGCAGAGAGTGAAGGGCTGCTGCTTGCTTGATCTGAGGGATGACAGATGGGAGGACAGAGTTGGAGTCTCAGCAATGAGATAGAGAGGATTTTTCCGCGAGTGAGAGAGATCATTGATGAAAACCAAGAAAAATAAAGGTCCCAGAACACTGCTTTGAGGAACTCAGCCTGGACAGGAAGAGGAGATGAGAGACATCCATTTCGGGCCACACTTTGGGTGTGACAGGGAAAAAGGAAGTCTGCGAGCCATGAGTGGAGATGTCCTTGGATACCATAGGAAGAGAGTTTGGTGAGCAGGGCAGGGTGCAAGACCGTATTGAAAGCACGCGATATGTCGAGTGAGTTGGCTCTGATTTCATGTCTAGCATTTATGATCTCCATCCATTGTTGGGAGAGCAGAAGCAGCATATCCAGGGTATTATTTGCTGAAGGTCACCCTTCCCATGCATTCTGCTTGGAAATTTATGCAAAACATCAACCACTCTGCAAAAAAGGTGCAAAAAACAGATCCCTGCAACTGCAGACTCAATCTAGTCTCTTCTCCCAATTCATCAGCAAGGTATGGAATCCATCATCGCTTCAAGACATTAAATCCTTATCTTTCGCCAATGCCTTGATTTCCGCATAATCAATTTGGATTCAGTACTTCAGTGTCGCTCCTACCCTGCGATATGCTTGCTTCTGCTCTCCCAACAATGTCGATGTTGAGACATAAATGTAGACATGAAATCAGAAGCCAACTCACTCGATCATATCGCGTGCTTTCTAATACGGTTTGCACCCTGCCTTCTGTGCCCTCACCAAACTCTCTTCCTATGGTATCCAAGGACATCTCCACTCATCGGCTCGCAGGACTTGCCTTTCCTGTCCTTCACACCCAAAGTGTGGCCCGAAATGATTCTCTCATCTCCTCTTCCTGTCCAGGCTGAGTTCCTCAAAGCAGTGTTCTGGGACACTTATTTTTCTTGTTTCATCAATGATCTCTTCTCACTCACTGGAAAATTCCTTCTCTATCTCATTGCTGATGACTCCAACCTCTGTCCTCCCATCTGTTCATCCCTAGATAAGCAAGGCTAGCAGCCCTTCACTCTTCTGCGCCAGATCTGGATTAATTATATCACAAGCTCGTCCAATACGTGGAACATTTGTCTTCAACACTGACAAATATCTCACATTCTCACTTCTCTCCATAATGGACCGTCTGAACCCATGGCCCCTCCCCATCTACTTCTCAAAAATCCTCTTGAAGAGAGTTCCTTTTCATTCAAGCTTCTTGCGGTCTCACTATCTAGCCGTTGATCATTCCATGGAATAGCCATCATTTCCAAACTGGTGCCTCCAAACCCAGTCGCCGATCTTCGCATCCTCCATCGTACAAATCCTTCCTTGGCACACCTGAACTCCTGACCCACATAAAAAAAAGCTTTTGTCCATTCAGCCTGATGGAGTACGCTCTTCCCCTCTGGGCTGGAGTACTGCTTCCCCCTCTCGGACTGGAGTACTGCTCTCCCTCTGGGCTGGTTGTTCTTACCTCTCATACTTTCTTGGCTTCACTCTGTGGAAACCAAGGCATAGGATCATGGCATCTCCCATGATGAGGCTGAGTTTTTGGGTCTCTCACTCCTCATCCCAAAGGCATGTGCATGGTCTTTCTGTGTTCTTACTGTCTCCTCTCTTGGCCTCGCCCCCCCCCCCCCCCCCCCCCCCCCGTCTAGATATGTCCTCCCATATTTCCGCAGGGTGCTCAAGTCCACAGCAACCCCCTTGTGTTAAAAACTTTACCAAAAATCACCGAATCCACGCCTCACCTTCACTCTTTCATTGCTCTTTTTCCTGGCCTTTGGAACAAGCCTCTGCCACACTCTCTTCAATCCCACTCTTCCCTCCAGGTCTTCACAACCAGCTGTTCACCCACCATTCTACCCCCACTAATTCTACCCCAAACCCAACTCCTTTTCAAATTCCTTGCTTTCTTCCTGAATATGTCCCTGCAGTATCCATCTTGTTTACCCTGGTTACCCCCACCCTATCCCTCTCCATTCCACAGGAACTCCTTATCTCTCTGTTCCACACTGCTGTTTTTTCCTTCCATCTTTCCACCTCTCTTGTCTCCTGCTCCCTTGTCGATGTGTTCTGTGTGTTAGCTCTCAAACCGCAGCTTCGACAGTGTTATAAAGACAAAAATATAAATATATATAGGCCAACAGAGGCAATATTTTGGAATCACTCATCATGCCACTGGATGTGTGAGGTTCAGGGCTAATACCACCTAATGTGATGTGCAAGGAGACAGAAAGCCGATAAATAACATCTCTCCAATGATGTGGACTTTCACGATCCATCTCCCTGGTTTGAAAGAGGTGCAGTTTGTGTTTTAAACAATTTTCCATTACTTTGTTGTTGTCTCTTTCTTTTTTCTAACAGGATGAGCTAGTTCTTTCCTGTCATTGCCTGGACATTTGACTGGCATTCAATACCATTGCTAAATACAAATTCCTATTTTTTTTTAGCTCTCATAATTATGGAGTAAAAAATGACAAAGAGCTTACCAAATGTTTTTACTTAGTTTTGAGTTTCTTGCTTTGTTTGCCCCTATCTCTTTAGGCAGGTTTAGAAAGGCTGAGTGTGGATTTTCATTCGGCCGTTACTGCATAATAGTGGGGCAACTTAGCATAACAATGTGCATTTTGTGAGGAAAGCACCAAATTTGCCCACCATAGTAGCTAAACATATTATGACAGATTTGGATATTGGTCCATCTCAAAATTTGTGATGGCAGTGGAAACATGGCTGCCACAGCATCAGCGGCTGAATTTGAGATGGCCCAAATATCCCAAATCGTGTTCATAAATTTATGATAGGCTACTAGTGTCAAATTGCGTGCTTCATCACAAAATGCACAAATTTGTTATGCTATATTAGCTGAAGTTGCCCCACTATAAGGACATTGGTCTCAGGGTCCTTGTTGCTGTAAAGAGCCGTTAATACTTTTACAGCCGTATTTATCATTGGCCATGCTGCTGTTATGGAATCCCAGGAGGGAGACAGAAAATACAAGTCAAAATGGAATAGGACCTCAAAAGGCAAAAGTTTGTTAAACAATTTAGTTTGAGGTCGTTTTGTTGTAAGAATGCTTTAATCAATTGATTCCAATTGCTTCAAATAAATTGTCATCAAAACTGTTAAGGCTATTGCATAGTGGTCCAGGTTTTATATTGCAATTATTGCCTTCACAGTTTTCACTCTAAATAGTTTAAACTTCAACCACAAACATAAGCAAATTCATCTATCGATTGCCAAAATGGAACTTGTATGTAAATAGGTCAGGTCAGGTCTGGGAGCATGTGCTGGAGCAATGCACTCTAAATATGGATTTTGTACGACAGAACCTTGGAGAGCTTTTTAGGGAATTATTATTTTTGTTGTGGTGTTGTATTGGTCCCCAGGCTATGCAAATTATTTTAAATAATTTACTTTGGTCAGTCTAAAAAATTAAACAGCAAACAATGTAAATAAAAATGTCCTTCAGATGCGAATGCCTGAATTGCAAATTCTTCATCATTTTTTATTTCAAATGGATAGATTAAATACTGCATCGGCTCCATCAGAAGGAACCGAATAAGTAATAGAGGCAAAGATGGAGTTCATCGGAGGAACCTGGACAGGATTTGGGTTTCAGGCATGCCTACCTCTACTACTCTCTAAGCCCAGTCCATGTGCAACCAAGGTGAGCCTTTCAGAAAAGTTTCTGCAATTAATTCACTTTCTCCTAAGACATATCGAGTAAAGAAAGAGAGAATAAGACGCAAACAAACAAAGAAAAGAAAAAGCAAGAATTAGAATGAATAAGGAAGAAATTGTGAAAAAGTTAGAAAGGAATGTAAAAAGGAACAATGAACAATGATATCAGGAAGAGAAAAATGACATTATTAGAGTTCAGAAAGTTACTCCACAAGTATAAGTTACCAGAGGATGTACAGCAGGATATGTTACCAGAGGTACAAGTATTAACGTTTACCAGGGTCTAACGATATAGCAATTTCAATGCTCATGGAAAATGGAATAAACAGCAGGAAAAAGTCAATTGGAACAGAAATGCGTGGAAAAAGGAAAAAGATTGGTTCACAATCCAAGAACATTCAGCCCGTGTAATATGGACACAGACAAGGACAAAAAGCCATGTTCAGGTCCACTCAACGAAGAAGGACAAATACTATATATCACACTGTTAAACAAGAAATTCAGAAGAGGTATCTTCAGCTTTCAAAGACCGGTTTCTCAGAGCAGATAAGATTGGTGGTCTGGCCATGATAGGATCCCTTGAAACTTTACCAATACCACAGGTGTTTGTAGATTTTGATGAGGACTAATTGTGGAGTTTGGACCTCGCATGGGCCTGATGCTTTAGTTTCTGGCATGTTCAATAGATCAGAATGGCTGCAAGTTTTATGGAAGGAGAACTGCCAGACTTCTGTCTTCAGAATATTTGGGGAGTTCTATATTATAACCATTAACTACATGATATTATTAATTACCCTCAACCAGAGGGTGTTTGGGTCCATTTATTATTTCGTGAAATCGAAAGATTGAACGAGTATATTGGTTGGTTCAACGGTCTGCTATTCTGTTTGTCTGTCTGTCTGCCTCATATGTCAAATTTCCGACATTTGCAATCTCCACCAATCTTTATGGAACCTTAACCACATGGTTATGGATAGTCAAAATCCTAGTAAGCCTATTGTTTTGAGGTCAAAAGGTCAGCAGGTCTTAACAGATAGCATGAAAATCGTCAATTTTCATCCAATTGACTTGAAATTTTTGAACAGGGTTTGCATATTGGTCACTGAATTGGTTCACAATCAAAAGTTAGAAAAGCCTAATTACTTTTGAGGTCCATAGGCAAAGGTCACATCGACTGATTTTACAACGCTTGTTACTTTGCAAAATCGAAGATTTAAAGTATACTTGGTCAGTCGATTTTGTTATTGGTCTATTTTGTATGTTTTGCTGTCAATCGCCTTACAGGTCACAATTTTTTATG
>CM068963.1:24246084-24269478 GCA_035128595.1 Eptatretus atami | reverse complement strand
AGACAAGACAAGATATACCACATTTCATTCACTTATCGGAAATGCGTAGTCCTGCTTTTAAAACATCATGTAGTGCTCATCACAAGTTGCCCTGAAAAGGCATTCGTGAGATCTCAAGAATTCCTTTAATTTTCGAAGTGTCTGAATAGCCATCATCAAGTGGCGAAAGTTGTTATTTCCATATGCGGGTTTAAGAATGTGGAACAGAGTCCCCCCAGGTCTCAAAGTAACCACCTTCGTTTTGGTATGGGATCACGATTCATGAACCAAGCTGTGAACTATTCTTGTTCTCAAAGTTTTTGTTCTGAGGGCTCTTTTCAAGATCATTACCGAGCCCCAGACAGCTTCCAACTGGAGTTTGTTTGTCGTAATATTCCCAAGGATGGTTTTTTTCAATCTCTGTAAGGTTCTTCTTTATCATTACCATTGCTCCAATTATCACTGGCACATTGTGTGTGCTCTTAAGCTTCCACGATCTTTTGACGTCATTTTTGAGATCCTGCAATTTGGTCATTTTCTTCATCTTTGTATCGTTTTGGCCAAAATCCTTGAGTACACCTCAATTAGCAATGCCATCTTTTCTTTTTTTTGTGCATAAGTATGACAGTATATTTGGTCGCAATGCTTTGTTTTCCATGTTCACGCTGGATGATATCCTTAGATTGTACGTGAGCGTTGCTGCCTTGTTTTCAATGATTGCTTTTTTTTGTATACATTGTTGAGGCTCATGGAAAAGCTTTTGGTTCATGTTTCCATTAGTTTTCTGAAACTGGGATATTGAAATTTTTTGCAAATGTGTCAGTGGATTACTCCACATAACTGGTTGTGCCTTTGTGTGTTCAGCTGTTCTGACATGAGTTTTTTTACATCCCGATAGGAGGTGGCTCATACTTTCTGTTTCTACATTGCAAAACATACACCTGTCCGATTGACTCAGTCCAGCCATTTTATTAAAGCCATTGGTGAAGTGTCCTTGGTCTTGGACATTTATTATGATTTGTTCTCCATCCTAGTTGAGGTGACCTATTCTTAGCCATTCCAATGGGCCTTCTTGATCTATGCCCAATCTGTCCAACTCGTTTTTGTTTTTTTTTAATCTGTCTGCTCTTTTGTAATTCTAACAATTATTGGTATATATCTGTTGATATTTCACTTTATGTTTTTATTTTGTCTTTTTTTTTCTTGCATTCATTAGAGCTGTATTTGTTGCTATTTCGATTTTGTGTGAGACATCTTCTATTCGCACCTCTGGGTGCCGGGTGTTTTCGATTGATGTCACATGCCAGGCCCTCCCTTCAACCCGAGGCATGGCTGTGCGCCACCACATGAGGTGTGATTAATTAATAGATGGGAGAATAAGAAGCACAGGGAGAACATATATAATCGATGAAAATACTGAGGGATTGTGGAAAAGATGAGGAACTATACTAGACAATTGAGCTTGACAGTGCTAATTGGGGTAATTATGAGACAACTATTCTAACACTGGTTAGGAACTACCTTTCTAATTAATTAACCCCAGTCCGAAGCCATTGTTGTCACAGTAGTTTATGAGGAAATGGTTTAAAAAAAAAACAACAGCAATTACACTGTTATGAAATGAAATTGATGAAGTCGAGCTTTCTATAACAATATTGCACATTTGAGTCTTATCTCTTCACATAGATCCCAGGGCTTTCTCTCATTTTAACGTGTGTGTGTGTGTGTGCGTGCGTGTGTGCGTGTGTGCGTGTGTGCGTGTGTGTGTGATGCTGAGGAAGGGCTTAATGGGATGGTTGTCACAGCGTTGCTTCTGCACCTAAAGCTGAGATCAGTGAGAGAAAGTGAGACAAGACCTGAGGAAGTTCAATATTGATGAAGGCAGCTGGTGTCATTTAGCTCAGGAAAGACAACGAAATGCGGAGAAGAGAGTGGAGACGGACAGAGTAACACGCGATACTGCTATTCATGCTGTTGTCAGACAAGCACTGGCAGTAAGTGCTAACGCCAATTTCACATGTGATACATTTCAAGGATTCTTCTTCAGAAGAAAATGTATTCCGAGACATAAATGGCTGACAACTCACCAAAGATTAGATAAAGCCTACCAAACTGCTCAATATGCCATTTTGTGGCAGAAAGGCATCATCAGTAGAATGGCCTTTTAAGGTTCGAGCGATGTCAAACATTTGGCAGACCTCTTCCTTTAAGAAGGAACACATAAAGAGAATGTAATAATATGTATACAAACACACATACCTATTTCTTTGTTGGTTTGCTGGTATTTTATTCAGAATTTATCTCAAATAAAATTTGCCTTCACGATAATCTTCTGAAAATGGTGGGACCACGCAATATATGCTACCACATGAATGAACTTTGTTGCCCATCTTACCGGATGAAGTGCTGCAAGTCGAGGCGACTGCAGGCCGACCAGCCGATTTGGGTATTATTCCTGCCACTGATCCATTCACCAGTCATGATGTTTGGCCCCAGTCCGCATGCTGAGTTGTCATTGTCATGACCCATGCCCATGCTGCTTTCACACAGAGATGGTTTTCGTTAACACTAGCACTGAAAAAGACTTTTTTTCTGTCTTGGTTAGTTTACATTCGAGGCAAAGTAAAAAATTAAAAAAAAAACATGAAATGTTCATTCGTCGTAACATCAATGGGGCAAAAATTTGACATTTTAGTGAGATATTGAGGGTTATGATAAGACAATTGTTAAGAGCAGACTCATGGGAGAAATTAAGTGTGTGGTTTAGCCTCACTGAAGCTAACCACACGCTACGAATGTCTAACATTTAATGAGGGATGCATTGTTTTTTTTGAAACCCAGCACATCCTCACTGGTGAGAAGATAAGCTTTTTCTTGGCACTCATGCCATGTTTTGAGCCAGCAGGCATTAAATATCTCCAGCAGGTGTATTCTTGGCATTCATTCCTTTGCTTGTCTCATTTCAGGCATTCAGTATCTCTGTATGTTCAAGAGTATGCAATTGCCTGAGGGTATCATATAAGGCCTGTGAGGTTCAAGTGTTGTATGATGCAATTTCCAATTTTCCAGGAAACTTTAAAAACATAACATAATCTTCCTCCTCTTCTCAGGTCGTCCCAAAATCTTCCTCAGGTCGTGGCAAAACGGGTACAGAGACTAATGAAAATGTGGGACAATACAATGTGGCAATTAAAACCCACAGAGATCCTCAAATATTTATAGGAATGCTCCATATAGTTTACGTAAAAGGAACAATTTTCTGCGAGCAAATAAAATAACTTGAGAAACGAGAACGGCACCGCGTAGATCGCATCCCTCTACCAAGCTGAACAGTATACCATTTGTGACCCACTAATAGGCCGGATCTGCATCTGGACCATAACCAAAGTCGAATCAGTTTGTTCTTGTAACTTACCGAACTCATTCACCTAGTTTTGTCATAATCCATCCACAGGTTTTAGAAATATCATGGATAAGAATTTTTTTTCTTTTTCGAAAGTGATTGTTCAGAAATGAGAGAGAAAGGGCCATATGATATACATATACAATATACATATATATATATATATGTTACAGATTTCAGAATCCGGTCTGATGAATGCATCCACACATCCAGGTCCTCAGGCAGTTATTTCCTTAAATGCATGTTCAGATTAGCCCCATCCCCATGTCTAATGGGATCTCAAATGTGATGCGTTGAGAAGGGTAAAGGATAGATCCCCCTATTATGGGAAGCTTTTTTCTTTACGACAGACACATTTCTTTTGCGAGCTCTGATGCCCTTATTTTCCCCAGCAACGTTATTACACACAATTCTTTCGCAGTGCTGGTGCCCTTATGTTTCCTCAGCAACGTTTATGCACGTATTTCTATTGCGAGCGCCGATGCCCACCTTTTTTGAGAGCGCACGGGTCGTCATGGTAACCGTGCGCAAGTGGGGTGGGATGAGCTTGGGCGGACTCTGCGCCCGCCGAGACGGGCCACAGATATAAAGAGAATTGGAGGTCCGTTCTGAGGTGAAAGAAGTAAGAAAGCCAGAGAGGAAAAGGAGAGAAAGCGAGCAAGCAAGCCGAGAAAGAAGCGAGAGTAGAAGCACGCGAGGGAAGAAGTGAGCCAGAGAGGAAGCGTGCAAGTGAGCAAGCGAGCGTGTGGTGCGCGTGTGGGTGTCTGACCAGCGCCAACAATGAGACAATTCGTCCTTCCCCGTGCTTGAGCAAGCAAGCCTATGGTGCGCATGTGGGTGTGAGCAGCGCCGACAACGAGTGAGGCACGGGTCGGTCACCAATGTGTGAGGCGCGGGTCAGTCACCGACAGACCGTGTGGTTCACTGGACATCGCCAGTTTCGTGAAGTGTGAGGAGTTGCCCGTGTCGCAGCACCAGGGTCTAAACCCACAACAGATGATCTCGGTGCCCTCCCAGACGTCGACTGGCGTTCAAGGCTGTTCGCGACAGGGTGCATGGCAAGGTTGGGTGCTGGCGACGGATGTGACACGCACGCACACATTTCAGGACATTTTCTCTTCACGGACAACTACTCTCTGGTGAGCGAGACGACTCTTATTCCCCCCCACCCCTCGAATGATCTGCTGGGTACCCTTATCTGTGTTTAGCTGTGAGTCAATGCATCTGCTCTCTGTGTCTTTCCTGTCATTTTGATTGCTTTTGCCTGAGTAACTAATAATTTTGGATGCTTTGAAATTTATTCATTTATTTATCTCAGAAAATAAAAAGTTCTTTTCATTTATTTATTTTATTATTAATAAATTATTTATTGACTTCCAACCTGTTCGTGTTTGTCCTTTCCTTCCATTGATCTAGCATTGTCCGAATCTCGATAGGCTGGGAGGTAATTACCACAGATTTGTCCAAAAATAGTCGGCACGCACCAGCGGTTAAAACACTCGGCCGCCCTCATTAAAATATAATTGAGATAACATTGGTGCTTTGGCGAGGGCGCGCTGCCCGCTCAGGTAACCACGTGACTTCTAGTTAAACGGCATAATTAGACGGTGGACACTGGAAGTCATGGTTAACTGGGCGGTGTTCGTGGTTTTTAAACAACCCACCGTACCACAACGTTAATTGTGAGCGGTGGCCCCAGGTTCAGCTCTTCCAAGGACAACCGGGGATTAATCCCCCTGAGTGACAAGCTGGTGTCTCGGTACCCGTGGCCGAACATATATTATATATATAATTATATTATATATATTGTTTGTGGCCGGCGGGTGGGTGAGAAGACCACTAGGTGGGGAAGTTACGTCGATTCCCACCAGACTCCCCGGAATTGTAGGCGTCGCTCACGGATAATTCCGTGACGCGGCGGATCGCTTAACCGACCGTGACGCCAATAACTCAACAGCGTGACCTAGGGTCCTCCCGCCTATGGAATCGTGTTACCTAATTAACCACGTGGTTTAACCAGCGGGGAACCACGCCCTCGGTATGTTCTTGTCCGAACCGGATCACCTACCGGATCGGATCACCTTTCCGGATCGGATGCAGCCGAGCGGCACTGCCAAGGACGTACCGGCTAAAAGGAACGGATTGTTGGGAATAAAGACTCGGCTCGACTTAGATTTGAACCATGCTGGACCAATGAGGGAAAAGACAAAGGCGAGCTGGGAACATTTCTACAACAATTATTTATACAATAGCGAGGAAAGCATGTGGCACAACAAAGTTTTTTGGGATGTAATGCAGGGAAAGATGAGAGAGGTGTGGGGTGCGCAATTATACAAGCAACTTACAAAGCAGACACAGTGCAGACTTGACGTGAAATTAATAAACGCAACAATCACAACAATAAAAGATCTTATACAGGCTTATTTAACGGACAGGCGCCAACACTCTCAGACACACACTCAGACAAAGTAAACCAATTGTGAAAGGGACTTTTGCAGCCAGGGGGCGAGGGAGTTGAGGTTAAGTTTCTCGGTACGATGCTCCGTGGTGCGGCACCCGACAATGGTTGAGTTGTCGGCCACAGCCGTACGTGTGGAGATCGTGTCTGCAGGAGGGGCTCGAGTGGAGAAGAGCAGAGTCCAAAGGGCGGGGGGGCGAGAGATGAGCAGCAGGCAGGACCAGCAAGAGGCTGTTTGTCGAGGGCGTGAGGACGGCGATAAGGAACAGAAAGCGGGCCAGACAGGAGGCTTGTCGAGAAGCAAGGGGCGGTTCGACGTCGTGTCAGAGAGACAAGTGGCAGGAACACTCACTCTCAATGACTCCTTCTCTCTTCAATTCTCCTTTCTCCTTCTTCAATACTCAAAAACCTCTCTTAATTATCCTTCAACCAACTTGCAATTCTCTTCCCAACTGGAGAGAGGTCCGCGCTTTTTAGAACCCGGAGGTCGGGGAGGAGCCTTGCCGAAACCTGACGTCATTGCCGAGCCGAGCATGCCGATTGAACCGGCCCTTCACTGGTCCGCCTTTCTGGGCTGGGTTTCAGCCAGACTCCGGTATAGTCTGCCCACGCCGCGCATGTCTGGCCTTTGGCAGGTAGATGGTGGTGCAGCTTTTAGCGTTTGTCCAGCCGAACGTCAGGATTTTGCCTCTGAAAACGAGTCCTGGGTAGAAGGTGGTACGCTGTGGCCAACGAAACGAGAAGTAGCAAGCGAGATGAAGGCACCATGGATCGTAAAAGGAGGGAATAAAATAAAAGGGGAAAAATGATTTATTAATCCTAACTAATAGTCCATCGCAACGCACTCCCTGCTGCCGCTAGACAAAGGTAGGGATCTAACTACAAGTATATTAATGGAATAACTGACTCAGGACAACTGTATTTTATGCATACGGTTCTGAGAACCGTAACAATATATATATATTATATTATTATATTATAATATATATATATATATATATATATATATATATATATATTGAGGCGCCGCGAGGAGGAGTGATGTAAGTGACATTTTTTAATGATATGATGATGAAGGGCTCGGATGATAGGGTAAGGGTTAATAATCATAAAGTGCTTATATCTGGGCATTAACTCCAAAATGGCCGATGTGTCCCTTACATCACACCTCCTCGCGTGCCTCATATATACATATGCATGTATGTATATGGGGCAGGCAATGAGTAATCTTAAAATGGCAATAAAATGTAATGTGTGTCGTTGTAGACAACATATGTTATATCTATGAGTAAGAGTCATGTTTTGCCTGTTTTAGATGTGGCAACATTGAGTGAATGACATCAGTTGAGCAGTTCCAAGATTGCGGCTCTCTTAGACGCATGCACCAGGGAGGAGCAACGTTCTGTCATCATTTTTTGGGGAAGTGAGGCTGTGAATCCCAATGAAATCCATGGCAGAATGAAAATGCAATATGGTGATGCATGTTTATTGCTGCAGCAGGTGTACAACTGGGACAGGAAGTTTAAAAGTGGAGCATCCAGTGTGGCAGACGCTGCTTGCTTGGGCCGGCCTCACACAGCTGACACACCAGAAATGGTTGCAGGAGTTGAAGGCGTGCTCAGGGAAAACCATCACATAACGCTGGATGAAGTGGTCTCGGAATTGAACATTAGCCACGGTTAAGCACACCATGTCATTCACAATGTGCTGTGGTTCCGCAAAGTGTCTGCAAGGTGGGTGCCGAGACAACTCACACCCGAACTGAAAGAACTCCACTTTTAAACTTCCTGTCCCACATCAAGGACGGTGGGCTTGAAGGCAATCCACAACTCTTCAGGATTCCCCACAACACCCAGACCCCCCAAATCCCCACTCAGCCTATTCGCAAATTCCTCAGATACCCTCTCACCCTTGAGTTTGCCAACATCCAGCCTAGGCTGGGATGGTACCATTCTCCCAGATTTGAGCTGCAACTTCAGAGTTGTTACAACAAGCCTGTGGTCAGTATTGAGGAACTGAGCACTCCGGTCAACCCTGCAGTTCTGGATCATCCTTCAGTGACCATCAATGAGCAAATGGTCAATCTCCTTTGCCACATCACCAGCATTGGAATACCAAGTCCACGATGAGCCTATGGGCGCTGAAACCATGAAACCATGCAAAGTCAAGGAATTTAGTGCAATTCTGGTTCACAGTTCACAGAGTTAACATAAACATTTGGTTGCAAAGCATTATTTGTTTGATCCTCTGAAAAGCAGGTAAGGCATCAGGTGGGGAGGTACCAGAGGGAATATTTTTGGACGTTTTTATCCTGTGTGGCATTTAAAACTTGCGTGTGACCCTTGGTGGATCGAGTAGCACCGGTGACGACAACACGTTTGCATGAAATCACCCCGGAGGCGGCGAGTGCTCCCTCGTTGACCGGCCCCAGATGGTAAGCAAATGACCCTCGTGTGAAGTGTGAGTGGCCACGGGGGGGGGGGGGGAGGTGATATAAAGGAATGGTCCCTTAGGGGTGGGAATGGAGTTTAGCTGGCCCATTATGGAGGATGGCGTCCCATTGGTGCAGGGTCGTGAGCTGAGCCCTGTACACGTGATATTCTCTTGGGCTTTGTCTAATTCCTCGTTTGGCCTTTGCCTTCTGCACTCTCCATGTGTGGCTGCTGATCTCCCTGGCTGCCCTACAAGCTCTTGCCGCATTGCTTTCACTGCTCTCTGCCCATGGGAAACTTCGCCTCCCCGCTAGTTGTCATAGCTGCTCAATGGACTGCTTTTCACTGATTCATGCTGTGGCCTGGAGATGTGTTTGCGGTGGAGCCCATTACAATACCCAGTACTTGTTTCCTTTGCAAAGACCTCGCCTGTTCGTTATACCAGTTGTGCGTTCATTTATTTATTTCCTTGTATTAGTGTCTGTCCATTTATTGTCTTGGGCATCTCGTTTTTCATCGTCCTGTGCCTTCTTTAAAACAACTTGTTATTCCAGAAGAACACGTTTCATGTGGTGGCACGCCATTGCAGACCTCTTGCATGAGAAACCATTTTGGTACGGTTTTTCGTAAATCCGTAGTGGAGGTAAAAATTGTCACTTTTAAAATACCGGTGGAATTCACAATTCGAACCGGGGCACATCCGTATCCGTGATCTATTTTTGCTCTCATTAAGTATACCTAGACAAATGCTTTTACTTGCAGGTTGACTGTGTTTCCTCCACTCTTCTCTGTCCTCTGCTCCTGTTTGCACATTCTCTTGCTTGTTGCATCAAAACGTGACCCCACGATTTGCAAAATTTCAGTCCTATTTTGATTGCATTCACAACTGCGTCAACAGCATGAAATTTTAAAGATGCTAAGGATTTACCGAATGCTAATGACATAAAACTAAGGATCCAATGGTGTGATTAAAAAGTTACTTTTGTTGGAATCATTTGCTTAATATGAAATAATTGATTGTGAAGTTATACAAGGGTTTTATATTTGGTTTATTCTTCAACACCCATTCCATGGATCTATTCCATGAATCTGACTCCGCATAACTTCGAAGATGTTGTCAGATCGAGTATGTTTATGCTACTTTAATGTGTATGTACTTTACATTTCTTCTGAAAATTTCAATGAGTGACCCCTAAACTTTGTGATAGATTACTTAAATCGTACGTGCAGTGTTCTCCATAACTTATCAAGCAGCAGGAAGAATCTATGAAAGTACTGTATGCGGCAATGTAATGTACGTATCACCATCGTTCATTATTTGCTGAGATTGTTCCTTTCCCTTGTGATTCCAACTGTATATCATGAATTTTGAAATAGGGTAAACCCCCACAGACACAAGCTAAATTATGTGTGGAGAAGCAGAAAGGAGTTATATTTGGCTTTGCAAAAGACACACCTTCACTGAAAAGTGCAAAAATAATGAATAATTTGATTCTTTTTTTTAACAATTGCAAACCTTTGAATGGAGAAAAATGCTCAAGGAATAACTATAGAGAGAAATAACCTTAAAATAAAACATATGCATACAAAGTGCATATCTCAAACGTGAGAAATGATTCAAAGCAAGACTACATAATAAATTAAGAAAGCATGGAGGATGTTGTTTGAATTTCATCGCTTTTGCCATGGTAGTGGGATGGAAGAATAAAACAAATTTGAATGAAGCTTTTGAGCCAGACAATGAGACAATAATCTTCAGGGGTGAAAAAGGAACCAAACTTAATCAAGAAGAGCAAAATGTAAGACAAATGAGGAGAAACAGGCTTTTTGGTAAGAGATCGCTTTATGGTTAAAAAAATTACTCAAATGTAATGAGGTTTCATGTCGTCCAAGAACCTTTTCGTTGAGTAAGGACAAAGGATGGCATTGTTTAATCGAGAAAGGGCCTACTATATTAAATCAAAGCCCATGGTCGGTCTCTTTCAAACACACCATGCAAGCCGATACAAAAACTCTAATGGGTGTTGAAAGACTTAGCGATGGACAACAATTCCTCATGGGAAAGTTTGGAGGCAAGCAACCATATGCATGGGACGTGCTCACAGCCTGCCGTGACATTTCCTCCATAATCTTTCATTAGCCCTAGAAATCAAACTCAACAACAAAAAACAACTTTACAGAAGTTGCAGAATCTGGAAAATTCTTTTTTTGAGAATGAATCTTGAATCCTAACAGTCTTATGTCATTTTTATCGTTCTTTTCCAGCAATCGTTTCCACATGTGGTTTATGATAGTAATTGATGTCTTATGTGTATATTGTGGGTTTCACACTGTTAGAAACCCTTTTAAGGTGCTAATGGAAAAATTCTGAGAACTCATTTAACTCTGAACAGAGTTTTTCTAAATATGCCCCTTGACTAAACACATAAAATATCTAAGGCTTATAAAAGGCAGTTTCACAAATTACCAAAGTTGAGACACAAAGACAAAAAGCCATCTATGTTCCGAAAGCAGCAATTCATTGCACATAAATATAAATTTACTGTTGTGACTTGTACTTTAAAATTTCCTGATAATTGGATACTCAAATAGATTTAAAAACACAATTATTATTTTGTATGGCTTGATTAATAGCAACTATAAGTCTAAGTAGAAGTTCCTATTCAACCAATTTGATAATACTATTTCATGGAAACTAATTGTTCGACTGAAGGTTAAGTGCATGAAAGTTCTCAAGACCCACTTAAAGCACAAAGGGAGATTTATTAAAAGTAAACATCATTTTCGTATTTGCCCATTTCAAAACTAATACAACAGTCACTGATGTTTTTGTCTGTGAAGTATCTTTTTTCGAATAAAAATGCGAGATCGGACTGCCGGTGAGCAGGTTGGATCATGGGAGCGAGGACGACCACTTGTGAGGAGGTCCGAGTTGACACTGGTGAGTGAGGCTATGCCCGTCAAGGTGTGTGAGCTGCTGTCGGTGGTAGTCGTGCTCGGTTCCCCCTGTGGGGGGATGGGGGGTGTTCAGGACAGACCCTGTCGGGATCGACTCTGTGCCCGGGGTCGTCGACTCGCCACAGTGATGTGTGTGCTTGAGGCCGCATGGCAGGGATTAAAAGAAAGTAAGGAAATTAGAAAGAGGCAGGCCATTGTGGAGAAATATCAGTAAGAGCCCCGGTTATGATTGAAATGTTTTTATACTTCAAATGCAAATGTCTGAGCTGGGAGTCATGATCAGCTGGTGGCTCATGACAATAGAGGAAAGTTGGAGGAGCAGGAGGCTCACTCAAGGCCATTAGAGGCTGCAGGGAGGGGCAGAAAGGTCCAATATTAATGGGGAGATAGCGTGCAACCACTATTAGACACATGAGGGCCACGTATTAAAATTTATTTGAAAGCAGCCTTGGTGGAATTTGGTCCCCAGGCTGCAGAATTCAGACAAGTATGTGTGTGTGTGTGTGTGTGCGTGCGTGTGTGGTGGGGGAGGGGGGGTTAATGGGGTTGGCCTTGTGAGAGATTGTCCTGCTGGGAGATTGGATTTTGCCAGGAAGCTGGAGAGCTGTACTGGCAGAATTTAGATGTGGGGTCAGACCACTGGTTGTGTTGCATGACCCGGGTCCCTCTGGGAGCCCAGTGGAGTGTGGCATCCTCCATCCATCGGGCTGCTGTCTGAGTGAGTGTCTTGGAATGATGGAGTTTCCGGACCCTGGAGGGGGCCAAGACCTCTGGGGGACCAAGGTGGTTCCCCTTGGGTGCCTGACATTGTGCACCGTTAGGACCACTCGGTGAAGGTGTTCCGGGTCACGCTTTGAAGGCAGCATCACTGGATCCGAGTTGTTAGGTGACTGGGTCTGTAGGGCCTGAGGTGGTGACAGTCCGGGCATGTGGCCTAGCAGCCTGCCCTTGAGGTTCTGGGACAGCAAACATGAGGCTGAACTGCATGTATCGGGTGCGAGTGTATATATATATAACGATCTATCGAAACATGTGGAATGTGACATGCACGCCCCCAATCTCCATTGGACATAGTCCTACAGAGGGGACTATGTCCAATGAAGGTCCAATCTCTATTGGACACAGTCCTCCTATGGTATCCAAGGCAATCTCCACTCCAATCTACATATATATCCAACCAAAGAAGCACACTGACTGTGACAACACATCACCTCCAAATTAGGAGGCAACCATTTGGTATGCAAGAATTTGCAGACTGCAGATTAAAGCCTATGGTCATGAATAGATTAAAGCAGAGATGTCCATCTAGATTTCACCCGTGTTATGGGCTCATCAGGACAAAATACTGCTGATCGTTTATGCGTGACCATATATGGCTCATTAATATAACTGAATTAATTTAATTGAACTGCATAAAAAAGGTGCAAAAACAGATCCTTGCAACTACAGCCCAATCAGCCTGCTCCCAATCATCAGCAAGGTTATGGAATCCATCATCGCTTCCGACATTAAATCCTTCCTCTTCCCCAATAGCTTTATTTCCAATAATCACGTTGGGTTCAGACAAGGTCATTCTATCCTGGATATGCTGATTCTGCTTTCCTAACAATGGATGGAGGTCCTCAATGCCAGACATGAGATCAGAGCCATCTCCCAAGACATACTGAGTGCTTTTGATAATGTCTAGCATTCCGCCATGCTCACCAAACTCTCTTCCTATGGTATCCAAGGCCATCTCCACTCATAGTTCACAGGCTTCCTCTCCTGCCACAATCAACATGTGGCACTTAATGGAATTCGCTCATCCGCTCTTCCTGTCCAGGCTGGAGTTCCTCAAGGCAGTGTTCTGGGCCATGTGCTTTCTCTGGTTTTCATCAATGATCTCACCCACTCTCTGGAAAATCCTCTTTATCTCTTTGCTGAGGACTTCAAACTCTGCCGTACCATCTGTCATCCCTCAGACCAGCAATCAGCAGCCTGTTCACTCTCTGCAGATCTGGATAAAATCACAAGCTGCTCCAACACTTGGAATATGTCTTTCAATCCTGACAAATCTCATACTCTCACTATGTCTCTCCAAAAGGACCATCTGGAAACGCCCCCCCCCTCTCCCAATCTTCTTTCTCAACAATCCTCTTAAAGAAGTCCTTTCATTCAAGCTTTTTGGTCTCACTATCTGCCATGATCTCTCCTGGGACAGCCACAAGCCTCCTGGGAAGCCCATAAGCTGGCCTCCAAAGGCATTTGCCGACTGGGCATCCTCCGTCATGCAAAGTCCTTCCTTGGCACACCTGAGCTTCTAACCACATACAAAGATTTCATCCACAACCTGATGGAGTACTCTCAAGTCCTGAATAAGCGTGCATGCTCGCTTATTTTTTTCGAGGTGAAAATCCCCCCTACACGGCCTCTATTCGGGTCTACACGCTTATTAAAAAATCGTTCTTGCCACCCTCAGGTCATATTTACACCGGCGAGCATGTAGGGTGACAATGTTGTCCCATCGAGAGATGTGTCGTCCTGATGTAATGTATGTATTTGAACAATAAAATCCATGTTCTATATTTGTCACATTTCTGGTTTTTCCACCCTGCCCTCTTATTCGGACCTGCACGCTTATTAGACTTTTTGGGATTTTCCACCCTACACGCTTATTCCACCCTCTACTCTCATTAAAATTTGGAAAATGGTCCACCCTACACGCTTATTCAGAGCCCCACGCTTATTCGGGACTTGAGAGTACTGCTCTCCCCTCTGGGCTGGTGCTCCTGCCTCATACCTTTCTTGGCTTCATGCTGTGGAAATCAAGGCATTTAGGAGCATCTGTATCTCCCGCGATGAAGCTGAGTCTTTGCGGTTCTCACTCTCTCACCGCAGGCAAGTCGGTGGTCTTCCTGTCTTCTTCTGTCTCTTCTCCAGCCTCACCTCCCCTGCTCTATCTGAGATATGTATGGTGTATGGTGTATATATAATATTATATAATTATATATATATTAATATTATAATATATTATATATTGTTACGAATTTGGGAATTCAATTGCACACACATTCAGGTTCCTTTAGTCAGCTATGTCGATAAGTACTTGTTCCCTAGATAGCTCACCTTCCATTGTTTAAATGTTCAAATCGATTATATGCGCTGCGGATCGATTTAATAGTTAGGGAACGAACAATGGAGACGTCCTTCCTCTTCTGCGAAGAGGAAGAAGAACCCTGCCGTCCCGTGACTCATGATGTCAACAACTCCTCCCACCGCTGGATGAGCGGGGATGGAGCACGAGGGGATGAGTCATGAGTCACGCCGGGAGCGGGGAAGGGCGGGAGAAGGATAAGACGAGATCTTTTCTTTGTTTGTGTGGGGATTGGAGTAGTAAGCTTTTTGCTTCGGCAGAGAGTAGTCTCAGCAGACCTTCGGGTCCTGTTTGACCGAAGTTGAGTTGGGTTGAGTTGGGTTAGGTTGAGGCCTTCGGAAGCTTTTTGCTTCAGCTGGCTTAGTGAGCTTCGGCTGAGGCCTGGCTCGGGAGGAGGCTTTTTGCTTTGGTGGTTCAGTGAGCTTCGGCTTCTGCTTGGCTCGGGAGAGCTTTTTGCTTCGAGCTGCTTTGTTTGGGAGAGAGTTGAGCCGGTGCTCGGCTCGAGCTGCGAGTGGTGGCTTCTTCTTCTTCTTAGTTCGTGGAGCTCTTTCTTCTCCAGTTTGGTTCCCGGCTTGGTGCGACTCATCGACCTCTACTTGGAGGTGGTTCCTTGGGGGAAGCGGCGCATCGACGGAAGATCGGCGCATCGACGGAAGGATCGGCGCCTCGTCTCACCAGCACGTGTTGAGAAGCGCGGGAGGATTCGCGGGAGCTCGGGAAGATCGGCGGCTCACGGCGATTGGGTCCAGCTCGCTCTCGCTGGAGCCCGGGTCCGAACAACTTGAAGACACCACGAGGTGGAGAGGTTCGAGATAGGCTCTGGTTTCAGCTCACCTGTCCTCCTCTTCTCGTTATTAAATATATATATATATATATATATATATATGGAGCTCGTTATTAAAGGCCTCAGCCCCATTTATTGGTGTGTGTGGGTACGTACGTGTGTCCGTGGGCCCGTCTAATAAGTAGGAAACTGTTAAGTGCTTTGTGTGCTGTAAAAATCTTTGCATTGCTTTTCGTAAAGTCGGAATAGTTCTGCTCTTACGTGCTTCCTAGTTCCCCATTATTATTAATAAATACCCAATTGTTAAATGTTTTCAGCTCTGCGCGTCGATTCTTCATTGACTGAGCATTTCGTGTGTTGGGAGTTAGAAAGCCGTTGGTTTGCCGTAAAGGGGGACATTGGACCGACGGTTCTCGGCGATTAAGCCGCTCGGAATCGCGCACAGCACGCTCGCCTCGGCGGTTTGTTCTGTACGAGTTCCGTCGAGGGTGGAATACTCCGGTAGTTGGATCACGTGGGTATTTAGGTACATTGAAGATTGGCAATCGACCCTACCCCACGTGATCTGCCCCTTGGCATATTTCGGTTTTGTACAAGGAACCGTCGACTCGGACTTATCCGGCGGTGATCTATATTCGCGGCGATCGGTCGGGCCGACTCGACTTGCGGCTCCGTCAGAGCGGTCAGTTGGCGGCGACCCCCGGCCCGTAAAGCAATATATATATATATATACATATATATATATATATATATACAAATATATGCTGTATATCGAAACATGTGGAGTGTGACAAGCACTCCCTGGATCTCCATTGGACAAAGTCATACACCATAGTGTCACCTCCAACCTAGAGGCCTCGGTGCAGCGACTTTATTAAACAGACAAAGATTACATGGTTAACGTCAGTTAAACATCAAATGGAGCTGCCTATCAGGATTTTGGGCTTATTTGCCCTCATCGCAACAGCATACCGATAAATATCTAACCAATGATGAACACATTCATCGTCTGATGTTTAAACGACCAAATATATATGAAGCTCCAATCACGTGTCTCACCCATAATTGGAGAGAAGGAATCAAGTCTCACCCATAATCAGCTCTCACCTAATCAATTACCCCATGTGGCTGGGATTATCAAATACAGTAAATTAACTCCCATTCTCATGCTCTTCTAGCTAAATAAAACTGCATAAAGCAACCAAACATGCTATACAAGGTAAGTCCTTTCCTTTTTCAAACCCTCCCCGAGTTCCTCCACAGCTGCAGACGTTCACGAGTAGAACATACATGAGAATCGCAATGCTACTTGCCTCCACCAGCCACCGGAGTGGTTTCATCACTTATTGGGTGAGTCATCAGCAACAGTGTAGACAGAAATGTGCATCACTGAGGCTTCCAAACATGTCATACGTGAAATGCCGAGAGCAGTCAACATATAAATGTCAAAGGCCCAATCACGTCTCTCACCAGAAATCGTAGAAAACAACCAATTAGCTCACGCCTCATCAATTATCCGCAGTTACAGCTGGGAATTTATGAGTAACTTTGCATTTTCACCCGTTGCTTTGCTGACCAATTTAGTCAAAAGACAGCATGTTGTGCTTCACAAACATTCTGCTCTGTTCACTATATCATTTGCCAGAGGTCATCTTCCATCTCTTTGGAAGTCAGCTAACATCGCCTTTTATCAACCATCCTTGCTGCTTATATATGGCATTCGAAAAAAAAAATCACTTGCACTTCACTGCTAAGCTCAGTGTTGGATGCTTTGGTTTGAACCTGGCTTAAAATGAGTGAAATTAAACAGTTTGAAAATTTCGAATTATTCTTACTTCGATATCAACATCCCATAATGCTTATTGTTAAGTTGTTTTAACTTTCTATTAATAAGAAGACGAGCAGGGTACCCGTCTCTGACAGGTTCATCTGGACGTCTCATCTCAAATGAGCAATTGTTTTTTTGGAGTGTGTATTGGTAGAAAAAGGAATTCAGCGGAAGCATTAAGTCAGCAGATATCGCAACGGGTGGAGCCGATAAACTTGACAACTTCGTTCCATTCCAGAAGCGAAGATTTCCAATCCCGACTTGCTGTGCCTCCGATGTACTTCTTGGGAGTTAGGCTGAAATTATGGAAGCTGAGCTGGGAAACAGATTTAGGCACTTTTTGAGCCTACCACCTGATCGATGATTACTGAAGTTATTTACGTGCTGACTGACCACCTCCAGGCACCTATCCCTCACCATGTCGCTTCTTCAGCCCCAACCCACCCTCTCCCCCTTTACTCACCATAGCTTTGCTTTCGGCAATTTCCATTCGGTATTTCTCTTAGCATTTCATTCTAGTTTCCCATTGGATAATCGGGAGATTAGTAGTTTCAATTTCAATTTCCAACATTAATTTCGCTTTGGGATATCAGTTTCGATCTACCATTGTAACTTGTGTTGCGATGTGAATGGTGCACGGAAAAGGTCGTCAGAAACGATTTTCAGGTGGATTTTTTTCGATTTTTTTTAAGGGTTCTAAAGTGTCTGAAGGATCTTAAAAGGTCTAAAAATGGTCTGAAAATGTCTCAAAGGGGATGAAGCTGTTTAGGGTGGAAGGGGTGTAAATAGTCTTAGGATGTAAAGGTCGAATGGGTCAAAGGGGTCTAAAATGTCTGAAGGGTATTAAGGGGCATCAATGGTCCTAAATGGGTCTAAAGTGTTTAAACAGACTAATTGGATCTAAATGGGTCTAAGGTGTCTACGGAGTGTAAAGGGTCTAGCATGTCTCAGGGTGAAAGAGAAAAATGGGTCTAAAGGGTCCAAAGCTTATTAAAAGGTTTATAGGTCTAAAAACTGTTCTAAAGGGTTGAATAAGGTGTATAGGTTTTTAATGGTCAATATAGGTATGAATGGGTCAAAGGGGTATAAATGGTCTCAAAGTGTCCAAGGGATATTAAGGGTCTACATGGTCTGAGGAGCCTTAAGGGTCCAAGGGGTCTAAGGGTCTTTAAAGAGTCTAAATGGGTATGAAGTGTCTAAGGTGTCTAAATGGTGTGAAGGACTAAGGGGTCAAAGGGTTCTTAAAGGGCATAAGGGGTCTAAAGAGGTCTAGAGAGTCGAGAGAGTGTAAGGGTCTAAAGGGCTTCTTCTTCTTCTTTCGGCTAGCTCCCGTTAGGGGTCGCCACAGCGGATCAACCGTCTCCATTTCGCTCTATCCTCCACATCTTCCATTGACACTCCAACCGCCCGCATGTCCCCCTCACCGCATCCATGAACCTCTTCTTTGCCTTCCTCTTCTCCTCCTGCCTGCGGCTCCATCTTCAACATCCTTCTCCCGAATACTCCGCTTCCCTCCTGTGCACATGTCCAAAACATCTCAATCTCGCCTCTCTCACTTTGTCTCAAACCGTCCGACCTGCGCTGTCCCTCTAATATACTCATTTCTTATCCTATCCATCCTCGTCACTCCCAACGAGAATCGCAGCATCTTTAACTCTGCCACCTCCAGCTCCGCTTCCTGTCTTTTTGTTAGTGCCACCGCCTCCAAACCATACAACATAGCTGGTCTCACTACCGTCTTATATACTTCCCCTTCACTCTTGCAGCTACCCTTCTGTCACAAATCACTCCTGCAACTCTTCTCCACCCACTCCATCCTGCCTGCACTCTCTTTTTCACTTCTCTCCCACACTCTCCGTTACTTTGGACAGTTGATCCCAAGTATTTAAACCCATCCACCTTCCCCACCTCAACTCTTTGCAACCGCCACCATACCACCACCCTCCCTCTCATTTACGCACATGTACTCCGTCTTACTCCGACTGACTATCATTCCCCTTCTCTCCAGTGCGTACCTCCACCTCTCGAGGGCTCGCCTCAGCCTGCTCCCTACTCTCCCTACAGATCATGATGTCATCCGCGAACATCATAGTCCATGGAGACTCCAGTCTGATCTCGTCCGTCAACCTGCTTATGGTGTCAAAATGTCTAAAAGTTACGTTCCAATCATATGTAATGGAATTAATAGACTTCGGCATGGTCCAATAATACGTAATTAATAGATATAATCATGGTCTAAGTCCTGTTCAAACAGTACTAATTAATAGACCTGCTCACATAGGTCGACTAAGCCTGTGTTGGCTTAGTGGTAGGGTGGCGGCTTGGGATCTAGGGTCCTGAGTTCAAGCCCCGTTGGCCGCTGAATTAATATACACCAGGAGGTTGACTCAGCCTGTCATCCTTCTGAGGTCGGCAAAATGAGTACCAGTTTACTGGTAAGGACACTTCATCAGCCGCATAGCCTGTCCCAACAAATGGATGCAACCAGCAGCCACAGGCTGCACTCGATAAAGAGATAAGTTGACTGAGGATTCACCACATCCTCTCCCTCCCCTCCCCCCACCCCTCGTCCCCACCCTGAGGTGGCTTGAATTTGTGCAATTAAAGTCTAATTACTCTAAAGGTCTTAAAAAGGTATAAAAGGAGCCTTCGGGTATAAAAAGTCTTAATGGTCTGAAAGTTCTAAAATGGGTCCAAAGGTTGAAAGGGTGTTAAATGTCTAAAAGGACATTTCAATAATATGTAATTCATAGACAGTTTCAACTTCTCATTGCAACTTGTGATGCGATGTGAATTGCGCACAAAAAAGGTGATCAAAAAAATTTTTTCTTTATCCAAGTGGCTAAAAATGTGGACCGACTCATAACTACGTCACAAAGTCAAGGATACTATGTCGAACTACATCAAAGCTGAGAATCATCAATAATAAACGTCGATACCCTCTGTCTATATATATATATGTTACTGGCCGGGGGGTCGGCCGCCAACCGACCGCTCTGACGGAGCCGCAAGTCGAGTCGGCCCGACCGATCGCCCGGATATAGATCGCCGCCCGGATAACTCCGAGCGACGCGTCCTTGTACAAAACGAAATACGCCAATGGCAGATCACGTGGGGTAGGTCGATTGCCAATCTTCAATGTACCTAAATACCCACGTGATCCAACTACCGGGTATTCCACCCTCGACGGAACTCGTACGGAACAAACCGCCGAGCGAGCCTGCTGCTGCGCGATTCCGAGCGGCGTAATCGCCGAGAACCGTCGGTCCAAATGTCCCCCTATTACGGAAAACCAACGGCTTTCTAACTCCCAACACACGAAATGTTCAGTCAATGAGGAATGGACGCAACGAGCAGTTTACATTCACACAAGACATTTATTATAATAAAACACGTACGCAATTAAATAAGGCAAAACATGTATGCAATAACAAGCAACAAAAGCACGACAAAAAGAACTACAACCGTCTACTTATTATGAATCAGTCATTTACACTTAACAGCAGTTCCTACTTATTAGACGGGCCCACAGACACACGTACACACACACCACACACACACACACACACACACACACAATACACACACACACAAGAAACGGTGGCTGACGCCTTTAATCACGAGCTCCAGCTCGGAGGACAGGTGAGCTGAAACTCAGAGCTTGACTCAAACCTTTCCACCTCGTGTGGTCTTCAACTTGTCCGGACCCGGCTCCAGCGAAAGCGAGCTGGATCCAATCACCGCGATCCTTCCCGAGCTCCCGCGAATCCTCCCGTGCTTCTCAACACGTGCCGGTGAGACGAGGCGCCGATCCTTCCTGTCGATCGTCGCTTCCCCGAGGATCCAACTCCAAGAAGAGGCCGATGGCGTCGCACCAAGCCGGGAAACAAAATGGAGATGAAAAGCTCCACGAACCAAGAGGAAGGGGAAGAAGAGAATAAGCCTCCACTCGCAGCTCGAGCCGAACAACTGGCTCAAGTTCCTTCCAAAACAAAGCAGCAGCCGAAGCTCACTGAGCCAGCCGAAGCAAAAAGCTTCCGAAGCCTCAAGCCAAGCAAGCCAAGCAGGACCCGATGGCCTGCCTGAACGACGCTCTCTCCGAAAGCAAAAAAGCTTACTCCTCCCACGGGACTCAGCACACGAACTCTGCCACGGGACTCCCACGAACTCAGCCCACGAACTCAGCCCTACCACGGGACTCCCCACGAACTCAGCCCAGGAACTCAGCCCTACCACGGGACTCCCACACGAACTCAGAAAGATCTCCCTTTATCCTTCCCACCCCCTCCCCGCACCCGGCGTGGACTCATGCCCTCGTGATCCACCCCCGCTCAACCACGGGTGGGAGGGAGTTGTTGACGTCACGGGATGCAGGGTTCTTCTTCCTCTTCGCAGAAGAGGGGGAGGGACGTCTCCATTGTTCGCTCCCTAACTATTAAATCGATCCGCAGCGCATCTAATCGATTTCAAACATTTAAACAATGGAAGATGAGCTATCTAGGAACAGCACTTATCGACATAGCTGACCAAGGGAACCTGTATGTTGCGTGCAATTGAATTCCAAATTCGATATACAATATACAATAATATATATATATATATAATATATATATATATATATATATCATATATTATATATATAATATATATATATATATATACATACATTATACATATACGTAAGTCATTTTGACTTGTTGCTTCACTGACGGATTTAAGCAATAGACAGCATGTTGTCTTTCACCCTATAATTTTCCTGAGGCCGTTCTCCATCTGCTTGAAGTGAGCAAATATCAACTTCGTCAAAAAATTCTTTTTCTTCTTCTTCTTTTTAAATGTCCACAATTATTCCAACATTCTTGCGGGGTGGCTGGGAGAAGCTTGACTCAAGTCTTTCATGTACCAGCTGGCAGGCCTGACGTTCGACTAATGTTAGGGCAGGTTTTGGAATATTGCCAAGGTGCTGGTGACAGCTCGCTTCCTATTCAGGAAGACACCGCTGGATCTTTGACGTCCACCAACTAATGCCAGCAGACAGGGCACCCGTTTATCATCCATCTGAGGGATGGCGTACACATTGATGAATCACCCTGCCTGTGAAACACCAGGATGACGGTCTCTAGCTGGGTCAGGATTCAAACCGAGGCTAGATAGCTAAGAGGCGAGTGTGACCGATGGGATTTATGTATGCTCTATTCATTAAATTCTGAGCATCAAGCAAGCAAGGGAAGAGCATCTACAATTTTAAGGTCTTTGCTATGACTCAGTCAGGGTCAGCCTCACAGAATCACAGCAGACACTCTTATAACAGAGCAAATTTTCCACTACAGTAAAGGATTTTGAAGAATTTTCAACCACTCACAATAAATGTTACAGAATCCATTGGAGCAGTTATTTTCCTCACTTTAAACTTATGGGGTGATAAAACAGAAAAAAAATCAGCAGTGTGTGTAATTACCCTGTTTCACCCAGAAACATTCCCATGTGCTTTACAGTGCAATAAAGGGCTGCAATGCAGGGCCCAGTAAGTTCCTTATGCAGATGGGTAGCAGAGCATTTATTCAAAGAGAAAAAAAAGAAGTGTACAGTATTATAAACCATGAATCATACCATGTATGAATTGAGAAGTGCCTGTTTGTGTTTGTCTATTTGTATTTTTATTTGTTTGAATTACATGTACTCCCAAACAACTGGACAGAATAAGTTGAAAAGTGCTGGTTGTATGGTGGGATTTTAGGGGATTAAAAAATCATATCCCCAGGGGATCAGGGTAGGGGGAGGACCCCAATTCTCTCTATTTATATATGTATGGTGGGGCGGGGTAGCCCATCTGCAAGGGTGGGTTCTTCACTAGTTAGAATAATTGAATGGGAAATATTAAAGACCACAACATTCGGCGATCAGCACGAGTGTGCAGCCAAGTGAATGAGCTCCATACGGTGAGCAATAGGATTCGGACGAAACTTCGTCGACAGTTTGGGTGTGTGCCAAGGATGAATTGAATAGATTTTTGTGAGGATCCAGATCCTGATCCTAAAGTTTTTAAAGTGATTCTTTGAACCCATTGAGAGATAAGGCAAAAAACGATATGTAGCAAGATAACTCAAAAAGGTAATGACGGATACTGACAAAACTTTGTGGACAGGTGGGGTATGTGACAAGGACAAATCGATTCGACTTTGGTGAAAAGCTGCATCTGGATCCGGATACGAAAGTTTTTTAGCTCGCCTGTTCGAAGAACAGAGAGCTATAGCGATACCCCCGGCGTGAGCGTGAAAATGTTAACGAGAGAGATACATTATGACGCCGATATATATATAGTATTATATATTTAATCTATTCGGGCGTTATATAAAAATAGTGTGGCTAGATAAAAACATTAGAAAAAGGAAAAAATACTTGCACAAAATTTTAATCAT
>CM068963.1:24211846-24236893 GCA_035128595.1 Eptatretus atami | reverse complement strand
TCTATCTCCCGTGTCTCTGGCAATACTTCGACTTCCTTCTTTGTCTCTGTTGCTTCCCTCTTCTCCATTTATATCTGTGTCTCCTTTATTAGGGTTGGTCCCAATTGTTCCTTCATCCGACGAGTGGTGTCAATTAAGTCCCGCACCACTAACGTTCCTCCTTGTGGTGATGTCACACGTCCCACATTATTGTATTGCTCTACTCCGGGCTCCTTCTGAGTTCTTCGTTCTCCTTCCGGAGTTTTTCAATCTCCGTGGACGCCAATTCTGCTTCCTCCTCGAGTTGGTTACTTCAACCTCGTTTAGTTGTTGTTTCTCTCCCACTGTTCCTCCTGCTCTTCAGCCTCCAATCTCATAGTTTCTTTCAATTGGCTTAGTTCTTTTTCCTGTTTCGTTCGTTGTTCTTTCATTATTTCTGCGTATTTCAACCTTGCTTTCTTTTTAATTGTTCTTGTCTTTCTTTTTTAATTTCTTTCACCCCCTGTCCCTCATTCTCCAATCTCATCGTTTCTTTCAATTGGTTAACCTCAAATTCATGTTCTTGTTGTTTTCTATCCACTGTCTCTCGTTCTTCCCTCTCCAATCTCGTTGTCTCCTTCAATTGACTGATTTCTCCTTCCTCTTCATTCCTTGCTCACTTTCTCCTCGTACTCCAACCTATTTTTTCCTTTTGTCGTTCAGTTTCAAATTCATACTCTTCAGTTTTCTATTCCACTGTCTCTCTTGTTCCTCATTCTGCAATCTCGTTATTTCCTTCAATTTCCTGATTTCTTTCTCCTGTCTCATTCCTTGTTCTTTGTATTTCCTATTCACTGTCTTCCTTGTTCCTCATTCTGCAATCTCGTTATTTCCTTCAATTGGCTGACTTCCTTCTCCTGTCTCAATCTTTGTTCTTTCAGTACTCTTTCTTGTTCCTCATCTGCAATCTCGTGGTTTCCTTCCATTGGGCGATTTCCTTCTTCTGTCTCATTCGTTCTTCCATCATTACTCTTTCTTGCATCTCATTCTTTAATCTGGCTTCGCTTCTACTGTTCGATCTGTACAGTGTGGTTCCTTAACGTTTCATTCTCTGCCATCGTTCTTTCTTCTTTCACCATCCTCAACTCGTTTTGTAATTCTCTCTCTCTGTTTTGGTGTTCTGTAACTCACTGTCTTTCTTGTTCCTCATTTCATTCATTCTCTTGCTCATCTCCGCACCTCTTTTGCGTGCTTCCTTCCTCAATTCGTCCATTTTATTACCGTATCTCTCTAGGCTTCCAGGCGTTTCTCTTTATTTATATCGTCCCTTCTAGGCTTTCTCTTTCCGAATGCCTTTTCTTACCTCTTCCTTCAGCTGTCTCAATTACCCATCTTGTTTCGTTTTTCCTTTCTAGCTTTGTTTTCCTTTCTCCTCCCTCCCTCATTTCTCCATGCTTTTCAGCCTCGAATATTTTTCCATTAGTTGTTTTACTTCCAATTCGTGCTCCTTTTGTTTCTTTTCGAGCTCGGTTTTCCATTCTTCCTCCAATTGTTTCCGAAGCCCGCCAATGTCCGCCTGCCTCGCCTGCCATGCCCACGTGGTTTGAAACGGCTGTTGGGAGCGCTCGCCTCGTGTCGCGCCATTCGCCGCGCCATAAATAGCCGCTCGCTCCGTGCTGCGCTGAGGTGCGATCGCGCCGCCATTATGCGACTCAGTTTGCCGCAAAGTTCGTGCTCAGAATAGGGTGAGCTCCCCCACGGATTCAAATTACAAGAGGTACCATCCTGGGCCATGGACTCTACATTAAAAGACGTATCTAATACCCCCGGCACCTGCTCGCCTTGAAACGCCATCTTATTTCACGTAAGCCGATTAAATTTAACTCGCTCGTAATTTGGAGGGAATCGGGGGTCGCTCCACTCACCCCTGAACCGATTCCCGTGTATTTAGCTTGGAGACAGAGAGTTTTTATCCCACTCCTGACACCAGTGTGCGAATTCGCGCCGCGGCGGGTGCGATCGGCCGCGTAACTCGAATCGCGACCGCGTCGCCCACCGGACGGACAATTCAGTCGTGACCCTCCTGGGACTACCGCCAGAAACCAGTCACGGGTGGGGTTTAACCCCACCACCACCCAGTCCACAGTCTACCCGCGATATAGGGTGAATCGCCGAATGTCGATATACCTAAGTACCGCGCGGGTAATCTGCCGAGGATGGGACCACGCCACAGGCCGACTCCGGACACGAACCGCTTAAGCGGTTCGTTCCGTATTACAGGGATAACCGAGCGGAGTTATCGTCGGCCTTGACGGTTCCGATTAATTACCGGGTGTTTAAAACCCACTATTAATCCCTTACGTGATGCAAGATGGAGATTCAACAAAGGAAAGGACGCAGCAAGACGGGAACAATTGGACAAGCACATTTTATTACACACACACAGCCAAGCACGTATTCACAGCCATACAGTGATGCACATATAAAAGCAAGGACACAATGCAGAGCTACAACCGAATATAATTATTACAACACTTAAACAGTTCTACTTTTCAAGACTGGCGCCACACACACACATTTACACAAACCAAAAGAAATGGAAGTCGCGACTTCCTGAGCGCGTCGAGTCCTTGGCGACCGTAACTCCGAGTCCCTTCGGCGTGGTCCGCGAGCTCGTGCCGCGCGTCGCTCGTGTGGTCCGCTCGACAGCTCGGACGAACGAACAGAACCTCCAACAGGGAAATCACCACAACTCTCCACAATTCCCCTTCAGGACAAGGGAACAGGAAAGGGAACGACGTTCTCGTCGACCTTCACGTCCACGCCTTTTGTCAATCGCTTGAACGAACCAAGAGCCTCCTCGCACTCGAGCCTCTCCACGCCCACGCTTTTGTAGGGCCGGCTCCGCCCCGTTGCCCCGCCACATTTCTGTCTCCACCTCCCTTCGAGGCGTTTCCAGAAAGCTCTCGAAGGGGGGCGTGCCCCCACTCCGACCGCCTCACGCCGTGCATCCACCAATCGGGAGCGAGCTGCCGCACCCCTCCCCTTCACACCAAGCGTGGTGGGGGGATTCAGGCGGAAGCATCAGGCGGGGAAATTAGGCGGAAAACCCCACAGGCGTTGTTGGTTTTTGTTCTTGCACGCGCCCGCACGGTGCTCGTTGAATGGCGATGCGAAGATGTGGTAGCGTAGTTGTGGAAGGTGGCGTCGTGTAGTGAATGGCGTGATCGTGAGATGTTGGTTGTGGCGATGTTCGTTGTTGTTCTTGCACCAAATTAACAATAGCCAAAGAAAAACGGCTAACTGAAGCGTCGCAGCCCGAATGGATCACATATATTCCCTCTATACAATGGGTTTGGGCTAACTACACATGAACTTACCGATATATCTCACCTGAGGACCCTTTATGGTGTAATGCGAATTTCCACAACCGTAACAATATTATATATTAATATATATATAATATATAATATAATAATAATATATTATATATATATATATATATATATATAACAAGACCCACCCACATGTCTCACCTGCGAATGGAGGGAATAGCCAATCAGCTCTCACCTATCGCCAACCCAGGTGGCGAGGATTATATAAATGATTGACCCCTCCACACTCCTCCAACCAAGATAGCTGCATAAAGCAACCCAGGAAGACTTACACAAGGTAAGTGCTATGCTGTTTTGAACCCTTCCCAGAGTTCCTCTACAACTATAAAGACTTTCACACACAGAACACAAATGAGATGGAGCCTCATCGGTATGCATTGCTGTCTAGGCTATCGCTGATGATTCGCCAATAAGCAATGAAACCGGTCCGGTAGCTGAGGGGGAGTGCAGCATTGGGATTCTCATTTTGGACGATGTGTGAATGTCTTTATAGTTGTAGAGGAACTCTGGGAAGAGTTCGAAACAGCGTAGCACTTACCTTGTGTAAGTCTTCTTGGGTTGCTTATGCAGGTACCTCGGCTCGAGGAGTGTGGGAGGGTTAATCATATAAATATGTATATATATATATATATATATATATATATATATATATATATATAATATATATATATATACATGCCGCAAATAGACGCCAAACATACTTACCATCTTTGTTATGAAGTTCATTGTTTGATTGCTCTTTGCTCTTTAAGCTCTGATATCAAATGCTGAAAGACTAATTGCAAGAAAATCAAGAGGTTTTCTTCAGACAGTTGCATTTCACAAAATGATCTACTTTTTGGATCCCACATAACAAATTGATAGCTGCACCACTCAACCTTTTATTTATTTAAAAAAAATACAAAATCTAGACTTATAGAAAGAGCAAGGTGATAGAGGGAATAAAGTGAATAAAGGCAACAGTTGGACACAATGAGCAGGTGAATGAACGAACAGGTAAAGAGGAGAGAGGGGAGGAAAAGAAACACAGTAACCTGCAAGTAGTAGGGTTGTGTTAGATATAATTAATGGGGGTCGAAGAGATCATTGTTGAGGGTGGGGAGAGCAGGAAATGGTGGGGTATCATCAAGTTGAAGCCGGAGGAGTGGGATTGAATTACATTATCACCTATTATATCTAAAATCGAATTTGGGTGCTGTGCCTGAAGGCAGATTCAGTGTTACCAAAGCAGCCTCATGGTCTCACTCCTACATTGAGCAGGAATTTGTAATTTATTCAGGCCACCAGCAATAGCTTGCCTAGTCTTCACGAAGATCACAGTGGGATTTTTAACATCCAGCAACTAAAGCTGCGTAATGGCCATCTGAGGGATGGTGCACACATTGATGAATCATCCTGCCTGCAAAACACCAGGATGACAGTATATAACTAGGCCGAGATTCTAACCCAAGCTAGACAGATTAGAAGCGAAGGTGCATACCTCAAGACGATCCCACCAGTTTACTCATGACATAACTTATATTATTATTTAGTTTACATTTTATATTGAATATATATTAATAATAATAATAACCTATCTCGCAAACACTTACCTTCCCAATTTGACTGCCATTAAATTACAAACTCAGTTTACCGATTGTACCATGATGGTGTTAACTATGCTACTGTTGTCCCCACTTGGAAAAAGTCAGAAACCTAATGTTTTGCTCGTCATATAGTACAAGATGGTCTGCTCTTCAAATAACAATCAAATCTCACTCAATGTGATTCACCTCAAACTATTCTGCCTAACGTATTGTCCCTGATGCAATGGTTCATGTAGTGAGATCATTTCCAGAAAGCAGATGCCTTATTCTGCTGGAAATCCAACCTCTGAGGGAAACCGGGTCTCTCCATAAACCTTATAACCATTGTGTTTCTATCCTCAGATGTGCCAGAGCTCAAAATCTGGCCCACGATCCAGTCTAATCTAATGCCCTCTGTGTCATTGGATTCTCTCAACAGGAGGCAGAGTTTCGTTGTCTGATTGTTCTTCACTGCGGGAAGACCAGTGGCCTTGCAGCATTTTACTTTATTCGAATCGTATCGTCTCTCCTCTCTGCTACCCCGCAACACCCGCACCCCTCCCATCCCGTCCTCCTGCTCCACTCAGGCCACATTGTTTCTTCAAAAAACCCTTACCTTGTTCCCTTCCCAAGTCAATACTTAACACTCATCTCCATGCATTAATCTCCCTCTTTTCTCACATATGGAACCTTCTTCTTGAGCCTTTTCTCAAATTTCTACTTCTGAACTTTCCTCCACCTGCTCACAGTCTTATCACCCTTTCACTTGCAGCTTCTCTCCTTGTGCTTTGCTACATCTGCACATCCTTGTCCCCCTGTTTTCCCTCACCCCCACTTTACATCTGTCGACCCTTTCACCCTATTGATTGGCTATTCCATGAGCAATAGAGGAACTTCCCTTATGACAAAAATCGAATATGGGCAAAATGTTCAGGAAAAATAATGAGCAGTTTGGCAAAGAAAGCTGATCAAGTGAATCCATTTAGGTCATATGATGAGAGACCATCTATTATATATATATATTAGATATGCACCATGAAGGGATAGGAGAGTACATTGTGAAAAAGAAAAATGGCAAACATATAAAAAGGAAGGAGGACATTATTGGTGAAATAAGGCAGCCGGGTAAGGAACTGTGGGAGGAAGTGGGGGAGGTTACGAGGTGATTTGAGTAGAGGGAGCAGTGGGAAAAGGGATGTATATATAATGGCAGCAGAATGGAGAGTGACAGGACCAGGGACCACAGCCTGATAGGAAAGAAATGCAGAATTAGAAGAACTGGTGATAAATGGGTACATGGATAGTGGCAAGACTGGGAGATAGTTTAGCTATGGATGGGTGATCATACATAAGTGTGGTGAATGTGATCTCGTCGGAAAGCTAATGTGCTGTCGATATTTGCGATTCTTAACCTACAATCCCCTTCATCATTTAAATTTTTAAAAAAAATCCCCGATGATGTCCCTGTGTCTGCCCTATAGTTCTCATCGATGGTGAAGATTCGGTACTGATATATTGATTTAACAGGGTGGAGATGAAGTACAGGCATGATATGTGCCAAAATGGCCTCCTATTGCGTTCAGATTCCTTGTATTAATATATTTCTCCATCATAATCTGGTCTGCTTTGCCTGTAAGCAAACTCCAAATCAGTTTTGTTTCACAGTGCAAGCTGGGTACAAGTTCTTCTGATCAAAAATGTTCTCACCCCAAGCTCGTGAAAGTAAATGCGAAATGTATCCTGCTTATTAATAATTTCCAAGATGAATACACTTGGAGTTTTTTTAATCGGTGAGAATGACTGTAATGCAGAATGTGTACCCTTTATGTAACATGCCCAGCATTATGGATACCCATAGAAACAAACAACCTGGGATTCCAACGCATCTGATGCAGCCTATTGCCAAGTCTTTGTGTGATGAAGTACTATAACATGTGCTGGCCATGCCCATGGCATGCGCCTCATTTGATTGCATAACCTTTTGAAGGATAAAAGATGTGCCCAAAAGCCAAACACATGCTGTCGTTGCTTGCATGTTGTGAAGCGATGTTCAAAGGGAATCAAATGAAACCAAAGCCAAAAGTACTTGAGAACTCGCACGTTGGAATGAAAAATAAACATTTTATTCAATGCTATTGGGTAGATTTTGAAACTGATGATGTATGACGAGTAACTTCGCATATGTTAACTAATAAAATAGATTATCACCTCTGCCACCGAATGTGTACAGAGGTTATGTTTACACCCCTGTTTGTAAAAAAAAAAAAATTGATACGTATGTTGATCTGTTCCGTTAGTTTGTTTGTCTGTCCACTCGCCTACAGCCCAAATCGCTCAGCCGATCGTTCTGAAACTATTGCATATTGGAGACACCGTCCCTGCGATAGTCAAGCAACAAAGTCTTGGAAGTCAACATCGACCAAAATTTTTTTAATTATCAATTTCCATCCAATTGACTTGAAATTTGAACAGGATTTTCAAATCAGGTAACTGTATTTAAATACTAATTGTTTTTGAGGTCAACATAGACCAGAAGGTCAGCAGAGGCCAAAGGTCAACAATTTAGGTGGTATTTATAAAATCCTCAATTTTCATCCGATTGACTTGAAATTTGAAGAGGCTTTGCATATCAGGTCACTGAACTCAAAAAACAAATTATTTTGTGAGGTCAACAAAGACCAAAAGGTCAACAGAGGCCAAAAGGTAAACAATTTAGGTGGAATTTATAAAATCCTCAATTTTCAACTGATTGACTTGAAATTTGAAGAGGCTTTGCATATCAGGTCACTGAACTCAACCACAAATTATTTCTGAGGTCAAAAGGCCATAATAGGCCTAATTTCTAAAATTGAGAGAAAGGGCTAAAAACTATATCATGATATCTCAAAAAGTTGTGGACGAGTTTTGACAAAACTAGGTGGATGAGTTGGTTAGGTAACAAGAACAAGCGGATTCGATTTTGGTTCAGATCCTGCCCATCAGTGGGATACAAAACGTAAACTGTTTAGCCTTGCGGAGGTGTGCACTCTACCGAGTGCCGTTCTACTTTGTTCTATTTTGCCAAGTGCTGCTCTACGTGCGATTTTTCATGTGTTTGTCTGTCTGTCTGTTTGCTTGTCTGTGAGCAGGATAACTCAAGTTATGAATCGATTAAAGTGATTCTTTTTTAAAGCGATTTGGATCTTGACACAAGAATTTTAAAAATGATTCTTCACAATGGAGAGACTGGGCCAAAAACGATATATAGCACGATATCTCAAAACATTATGGACAGATTAGGACAAAACTTGGTGGATGAGTTGGGTAGGTGACAAGAACAAGCTGATTTGATGTTGGTTGAGGTGAGGATGCAGATCCGGCCTGTCAGTGGGATACAACTGGCAGAGGTACGTGCTCTACCTAGTGTCATTCTGGTTTCTTTATGTGACACAACTTTTGAAAAAAGGGTTGAGATTCTAGACAGAGAGAGACACTTGAATGACTAGTTCCAATATCAAGTCCAGCAGTCTTTCATGATGTTCACAAGTGAAACGATGTGGAAGCTTGACAAAACTGAAGGAATCATAATATTACTTTGTCTAATGTAGATAACTCGTGATTTTAGGACAAAGGCAATTGCATGAAGCACTGCTGTGTGTGAGTGTGATTTTGTGCTGTGAGCTTGCCTTGTAATAAGTGTCCCATGCATAGCTTTGCAATCTAACATTAAGTTGGCGAAAAAAAAGTTAGTTGTTGATTACCGTAGTTGTTATTTTTGCATGTGCGAGGAAGGTTATTATATTAGCAAGATAAAGCCAAAAAGTTACTTCACCATGTCATGGTTTCTTGTAAAATGCTTGTGAAAGTATTCTGCACACTAAACATTTACAAATTTGTGTAAGTCATTGTGAATGGTAAGACATCTCCAATGCAGTGATATATGTATATATATATATATATATATATTAATAATATATATATATATATATATATATATATATATGATGAAGAACCATTCTTGCCAGTGAAGGGTAGGATCGATCTTTGTTGGCAGACAGGTAGGACAACGATGAGGGGTCAACAGCCAAAACGTCAGCTTCTCACGGTCATTATCATACATCGATGGTGGTTATCATACCTCGAACAACGTGACGTTGATTTCATCGATTCACCTCATACTATATAGCCTGCAGCTGTAGATCAGTGGTTACTCAGTTCAAATCTGCAGGATATGCTTCTCTATATTTAAACGAAAAACAACCTCTCCAGGTGGAACCTTGACGAAAATTATAAATAAGTAATTACCTAATTTTCATGCCAGTAATGCTGTTACATCGAGATGTCTGCTTGGTATTGCAGTAATTATTTAGGCATGCTTTGAAGAGGAAAGATCACTTATTTACAGTGCCAAAGACTCACTTGTATTAAAATGCATAAGGTAAATACATATGTATATATACTAGCGATACCCGTGCACATGCACGGGATAGCAGTACAACATAGCTGTAGCAGACGACAGACCGTACACGGGGAATGACAAAAAACGCATTGTGCAAAATGCAAGTGTACTATGGAACGCCAAGACTTCCCAAACATTGTCGGCATGTCCGCTAAGGCCTCAGTCACATTTGCTCTACGGCGAGGATACGGCGGCCGTACGCCCTCTGAATTGACAGAAACGTGCGGGGCCGCAGAGAAACTGAGGTAGCCTCAGGGAGGCCCTACGCCGTTTGGCTATATTTTACAGGCCGTAGGGGCGCCGTGGAATTATAGCACGGAGTTATACTTTTTTTCATTTCTACGTTCGCCGTAGCAATTCGACAAGCCAAGCTGTGACGTAGATGTGTTCCACGTCGACCATACGTAGGGCGTACGGTGGGCTTGCGTTATTCGCGGCTGCCGTAAGCTCTTCTCAATGAAAAATGAATTTTCCCAACCCCCAAAAAATTACGGCGGCCGCACTATTTCCACGGTCGCCATACGGTGGCCTTGGTCTGTGTGACACTGCGGGCAACGCAGGGTCGACGCACAGTTCCCCTACGCCCGCCGTGCACCTACGTACGGCCTCCGGTGGCAGTCTGCGTCGACCGTGCGTCCACCTGCGCTACCGCTAGAGATCGGAGTATAGGTGTTTGCCTATACACAGTGTGCCCCAGAATCCCAATTTAATTCGTTCCAGGAGGCTGTTCGGATTGCAAGAAGTTCGGATTCCAAAAATATTTTCCCAATAAGAAATAATGGAGTGAATTAATCCATTCGTGGACCCAAAGAAAACCCACTTTCAGACACTTTAACTGAAATTCCCCATGTTTAAGGTAAAATAAGATGAGTAAATGACCTTCGGTGCGGTGTATTGTATGTAAACTGGTACAAATCACCAATCCAATGGTCCACACAGGCTCGAGCTCCGTCCTGGGTTCCGATCGCTCGCGCACTCTGCGAGAGCACTGCCCCCAGGCAGCTCATCAAACATGATCCCGCAGAACCACAATCACTTTCATCAAACGCATCGGGCTGACGTAATCATGGATATTCCAAATTACAATGGTTTTGCTGTGAAATTCAATCCTTGCCCGACAGTCCGTCATACCACGTGATCGGATTGCTTTTTTGTTATTAATTAAAACACAAGAGGATTAAAAAAACAAACATCACGAATGAAGGTGAAAACACGAGGTTAGGCCTAAGTCACATTTGGCTCGGCGGCCGGAGGGTCTACAAAATGTACGGGCACATAGCAATTATAAAGCGGCCGCAGTATTTCCACGGTCACACAATGTAGCAGTCACATATGTTTTATTTTCGGGGAGCCGCACGGGGTATTTAGAAATTGTGGAGACCGAAACATGGGGGTGCCGTACGGTCTTTGATTTGATGTCGCACGGTGACCTTAGGGCGTTCCTGCGGCGGCCATAGACTTTTCAAGGCAGACGCAAGGTGCCCGCAAGGCGACCGCAGGGGGAGCCTAAGCCGAACGTGCGGCAGACGGACGGTAAACGAATGGATTAATTTTTTTCTTTTCTTTCGGCTTGTCGAATTTCTACGGCGAACGTAGAAATGAAAAAAAGTTATAACTCCGCGTTATAATTCCACGGCGACATTACGACCTGTAAAATATAGCCAAACGGCGTAGGGCCACCCTGAGGCCACCTCAGTTTCACTGCGGCCGCCGCACGTTCTGTCAATTCAAGGGCGTACGGCCGCCGTATCCTCGCCGTAGAGCAAATGTGACTGAGGCCTAAAGTATCGATCGACACACGAGAGATGCTTTCACGAGGACTTCCACCGCCGAACTGAATGAACAAAGCGCAAAGATGCGGCTCGAACAGGTGGGGGAGACACGTGAAAAACATGAACGCCACGTTGTGTTCGGTTTTTTAAAATGTATTAGGTTTTTAGGGCAAATTTTTCTCGAAAAAATTGTTCGGATTTCATTTGTTCAACAATGGGGCATTCGGATTCTGGGGCACACGGTATATATAGTTATAGTATATTCAGTTATATATACTGTTATATTTTTATTTCAGTAAAAAAAAGACTGGTATATATACCACTCGTTACCGTCCGTCTGGCCGCACGTTCGCTTTAGGGTCCCTGCGGTCACCTTGCGGGCACCTTGCGTCTGCCTTGAAAATTATATGGCCGCCACAGCGACGCCCTAAGGTCACCGTGCGACATCAAATCAAAGACCGTACGGCACCCCCACGTTTTCGGTCTCCACGATTTCTAAATACGCCGTGCGCTCCCCGAAAAATAAAAACATATGTGACTGCTAATTGTGTGACCGTAGAAATACTGTGGCCGCCGTATAATTGCTAGTGGCCGCAGATTTTGGAGACCCCACGGCCGCCGTGGCAAATGTGGCCTAGGCTAAGTGCCACAGCAATTCATAGGGATCGTGTGACGGCGAGCCGAGTTTTTAGTGTGCAAGCTTGGTATTATAATAGAGAGAGAGATATATATATATATATATATATATATATATATATGTATATGTATGTATACAGATATATACATATATACAAAATATATACGTATACATATATATATACACATATATACATATATACGCATATATACATATATACACATATCACTATATACATATATATATTATATATACACATATACATATATATACAAATACACATATATACACATATATACATTATAATATATATGTATATATATACACATATATACATATATATGTATATACAGTATACACACATATATATATATATTATATATTACACATATATACGTATATATACATACACATATATATATATATATTATATATTATATATTATAATATATATATATATATATATATAATACGTGTCAGGTCAGATTAGATCAGTGATTTGGTACAGTTACCATCTAAACCTGTACTAACCTGTTTCATGGTCGGGTTGTCGGTGACTTAGGCGTCTCCCCCACCAAGATTCTTGGTGAGGAGGGTGTATGATATGGACACCCAGCACGATTAAAAACAAACCTGTCAAAGGGCAGAGGAGCCCTTGTGAGCTGAAATATATAGAAGCATATCCTGCAGGTTTGAACTGAGCTCCTCCATATCTCGTGGCCAACCTTGTCTGCGGACATCCTCCTACAGTTGGGTTACTTTTTATTAGGAGGTTGGAGACAGGATTTGCACTCCGGCCACTGGAAAACACTTCATTCCGCCAAACATACCGAAAGCAAAAATAAATCTGAGAACCCACTTCGTGGGAGTACCTCCTGTACAAGCTGCCCTTCACAAGGCTTTGCCCTAATCTTTGCTCCATTCTTGGCCACAATCAAGACTTTGCCCCCTGCCACAAGAGCAGGGCAGCTCACCGGATGACGGGATTGGGGCAAAGCCTTTGAGACCCCTAATCATTGATGTTAGGAGGGAAACCACGGGGTAACATTTCCGGGTCAGATTGCGGGAGAGTGTGTAGGGGTGGTGCTGAGGTGTTGTCCACCAGACGGCGGTCTCCTTGGGTTAACCTGAGGCAGCCCCTTCAGGTAGGTGCCTGGAATGCCCTATCCCTAAGAGAGGATGATCAAGTGTCTCTGTTATCATCTGAACTCAAGCGTTTGGACATCAGTATTGCAGCACTCTCTGAGGTTTGGACACCAGAATGTGGTGAAGTCATGGCGGGTGGTTACACCTACTATTGGTCTGGTCACTATGATGGTTACCATGCCTAAGGAGTTGCTGTAGCTGTGTCTAATATGCTGACTCCAATGATAATTGAGGTAACACCAGTCAACGAGCGTATAATGAGATGAAGGATTTGTCACTCCTTTGGTGTCATTTCCCTGGTCTCTGTATGTGTCTCCGACAGAGGCGTGTGATCTTACCATGAAGGACTCATTGTATGCCATGCTTGAATCTGTGGTTGATCAGTGCCCCAGGTGAGATACTCTTCGAGTCTTGGGGGATTTCAATGCATTGCATCGGCTGGCGCTGATCGGGATGGTTATGAGACATGTGTTGGTCCCCATGGGTCTGGAACTGTGAACCAGAATAGAATGAAGTTCCTTGACTTTGCAAGAAATCATGGACTTAGGGTGGCTGCTTCATGGTTTCAATGCCCACAGGCTCATCGCTGGACTTGGTATTCCAACCCTGGCTGTGTGGCAAAGGAGATTGACCATGTGCTCAGTGATGGTCGCTGGAGGATAATCCAGAACTAAAGGGTCTACCGGAGTGCTCAGTTCCTCGTTACTGTACACAGGCTTGTTGTAGCAACTCCGAAGTTCTCCCAGCACACACACCACCATCCCACCTTAGCTGAGGTTGGCAAGCCTCAACGATGAGAGGTAACTGAGGAGTTTGCAAACAAGCTGAGTGGAGATTGGGTCTGGTGCTTTGGGGATGCTAAAAGTTGTTCGCCTTTCAAAACACCATCCTGATGTTCCGCGTGATGTTTTGGAACTCACCAAGGTCGAAGAAGAATTTTGTCTCTCAAGGACACTGGACACCATCGACCAGAGTCCCAGGCCAGCTGAATGGCAGAGCTGAGCTGTTTCGGGAGATTGAGTGTAAAACTGTATGTGCACTAAGGTTGGACAAGGAGCAAATGTGCGAGGAATCTGTGGGTAGGAGCATCACCTGTGGTGAAGTGATTCTTTTCCTGCTTACTGGGAATTTGGTGCAGGTTTTCTCTAAGCCCATCCCTCGGTGTGCAGCTAGAGAGCAGGGTGAGCTCTTGACAGCAAGTCCAAATGAAGGCCGCTGGGCCATTACTTTGAGGCCTGTACCAGCTATCCACCAGCTGTCGACTTTGATTCAGTGTTACTATCCCTATGCTGACCCTCCAATCAACGTGGTCCACCTTCACTTCTGAAACCAAGCGTTAGGCTTGGTGAAAGGTTATGGGTAAAGCTCCTGACTTTGACATCCATGCTAACTTTCAAGCATTGGAAATGCTGTACTCTTCATTGCATCAGTTCTTGTATCTTGGTAACACAGCATCACCCAACTGGACTGACGACAAGGCATTTTTGTCCCTCTCGTAAAGCTAGGTGTATCGTCTAAAGCGATCAATGACCGATGTTAGTCTAGCTCTCCGTTCCGTGTCAAGGTCTATTGCTTGCGGGATAATTCTTGGATGTGCGTTTCCACATCTGCTTGAGCACCAGCACCCAAGCAGGTCAGGCTTTACACCAAAAGGTCCAACAATTGACCGTTCTTTTCTCTTCTTGTCCTCACCGAACGCAGATGAGAGTTTTGGCAGGGCTGCTTGCAGCCTATGTTGATCTCTGAAAGCGTTTGATTCTGTGAATCGGGGATATCCCTCTGAAGTCTGGTCTTCGTGTGCCACCAAAACTGATCAATCTGATGTCTGAACTACTACTCTAGGTACTGAGAGTGCGTGAGATATGTTTACCATCTCTCTACTTATTTCCAGTGACTGGAGTTTTGTCACGGTGTTTACTGGGCCCCCACACTTTTCAACTTGTATGACTGGATTTTCTAGCGGGTATGTTAGATTCAAGCGCGTTTCATGGTTGGAATATCATCATCTCTGTCCTTGATTTCACAGATGATGCAGTCATCTTTGCGGAGACTCTAGAAATCCTTTTGAGAGCCCTTGTGGTGCTGAATGAGGAGTCAGAGCTGCTGGGATTACGGGTTTCCTCGGTCAAAACTAAGATCCAGGCTTTCAATGACATCCTGGATGCTGCTATCCTGTCTGTACCTGTTTGTGGCAAGGATGTTGAGGTCACGGAGAGATTCACTTACCTTGGCAGTGATATTCGTGTCTCTGCTGGCTGTGAGCCAGACATCAACAGATATGTCATGGATTCAGTGGATCATGGGGTGTGGCGTTGCCTGTACTGCTTGTTTATTGCTTGTCCGGGTGATATCTCAGCCATCCTTTGAGCTCGGAAGCTGAAATTTGGGACAAAGGTGAAGATGTGCTTTGGCAAAAAAGTTATTTTTTATTTTTTGTTTAATCAATTAATTGATTAACTACTTAATTATTATCGATTATTTTTACTTATTTATTTTATTTCTCATCCTGGCTCAAACTCAGGCATAGTTTGAGCTGGGAAGCTGATATTTGGACATGCCAGTGACCAAGTGATTTGGCTAGAAATAATATTTTTTATTTATTGATCAATCAATTAATCGATAAATTCTTCATTTTTCGATTAAATACTTAATTTTCAAAAAGTTACAGATTCGGATGAAACAGTGGTGGTTTACAAATGCTATTTGGCAATTGATTGAGAAATTAATTATTTCACAATTACAATTCATTTCTTTCAATAATGCAATTAATCAATCATTCATTTATTGTACACTGCTCCCTCCCAATTCCGACTCAATGTGCTGCAAGGTGGCATCGCCGGGCACTGAAGGCGGCGATGTTGTGCGCTGGAGGATTTGTTATTTATTTATTTGGCATGGGGGTGGTGTGAATTTACCGCTGCTTGTCATTTATTTATTTTCACTTCAACGTCTGATCTCTTGAACATTAAACAAATTCATGACATTATTTTTGGCAATAACTGTGCGGATGACTGAAATTAATGCTGGGTTGTTAGCATTAAACATAAACTTCTGGGAGCATGTGATGCAGCTACTCATTGCCCATACACTGCCCAAATAAAGGGAGGGTGTTACGCGGAACTATGTTCCGCAGGTCCCTGCTAGTATTAACAAAAGCAACATGAGCAAAGTTTAACATGACCCCAATTCAAAAAAATAGAGAGAAATAAGTGTGCTGAGTTACTGAGAAAGTAGATAAGTTGTGATGGAGTAAAGAGAAGAAGGAGGAATGGACAGAAGATTCAAGCATTTTAGGAAATAACAGAGTTCAGACATTCACTCGTTGATGGATTTCCTCTATGCAAGCAAGCATCATGTTCAGCTTTGTAGTATATCATATCTCCTACTCTTCTCTTAGTGGATAGTTGTCTCCCATCACACTATACCAGTACCAATATTGTATTAAATTCACATAAATGACTTCTCCACTTCCTTTCAGAATCTTCTGTATTACTTTGGAGACAACTCAACCCTGCAGGTAAAATTTCCTCATTTTATAAACAGGGAAGCTGCAACTGCTTCCCTTTCTACGAATCCAAAGAAGACAAGGAACTGGTGAATTACATGAAGAGGTCTTGACTGCTGGCAGGTACCACTGTTTTACATTGTCTTTGCACAATAAAGATTGTCTGGTGAGCGACCCAATTTACGTCTGTGAACACAGGTGTGGTATTTCGAGTTCCTTGGGCTATCTTGGACTGACAACATCTCTAAACTTGCTTCCAGACCTGGACAATGCCCAGCAATTCCAAGTGCCAAGTCTATCCTTGACCATCTCTTTGCCAATGGCATTCTGGGTATATCTCCACTATCTATGCAAGTAGTTCACCTGTTCTGCTATAGATTATGCACATCCACTCTGGAGTAATAGCACGATAGCAATGCAACCCATCTTGCACATCTGCAAGAAGTGTAATTGAATATTTTCAAAGTTAATTATATTTCTCAGCAGGAGGCTGAAGTATAGGGTCAGGACATCTTCTTCCCTACTCAATCTCTCTCTTGCTCCCTCTTTCTTGACAAACTTATATTTGGTTTTATCTCTTCCCCCCCTCCCCCACCCCCTCCAGTGGATATATGGACCTGATCAGATTCAATCACCATCTCAAATCTCAGTTTTCTGACCACATCAATACCTTTGTTCCTTTTTTTCCTCATCTGGAGCATTCTCTTCCTGAGCCATCCAGTCCTGCTCTTTTCTCTAGCCTTTCACTGTGGTGGTGCATCACCGTCTCAGGTTGTCTTTCATTCTATTTCCTATATGTAGCTTCCTTTGCTCACCTTTATGTTATTTGTATTATGAATGTTAATGCAAAAACATTTGCCCTTTGTCATCCAGATCCCTTCTTAAAGACAATAGAGTCTAAGACTTTTAAACTCGTACGTTTATCTTGATTAGAAGCTGTGACAAATGGCTTCCATCTTGGTCATTGTAGACAAATCAATGGTCTTGCAGACTTTACTATATCTCTTTCAGATTTACTCCTCTCGTCCATAGGTCAAACACTAGAATTTTTGAGTTGACTACCAAATGGAGGGGCAAAATGCCAATATGATTTTCAGTTAGCCTGATGTCTTAACTCTTTGGAATCATGTGATGAACATTCCCTATTCCCAGATAAATACCATTTTGGTTGCCATCTTTAAAAATAGCCCCATTTTTCACCTGATTTGATATAATCTCAGAAACAGGGCTCTACCCCAGAAATGGTTGGCCTTAGCTATTAAATAATAATATCATTCCTTTCTCACCATAAAGGTGCATAGGGCTGCTGAGGAAGTTTCATTGGCAAGGAGTACAGACCTGGACGAATCGCCACTTCAACACAGGTTACCTTGAATGGTTATTACCCCAATACACTGGTCCTCATTTCACCGACCTCAGAAGGATGACAGGCTGAGTCAACCCCACCTGGTGTTAATTCAACGTCAGCATGGTCTCGAAACTCAGGACCCTATAAAGGTCCAAGCCACCACCTTAACACTCAGTCAACACCAAGCTTTATTAAGTATTTAAAGTCTAATAAATGTTACCCTCGCCAGAGGAGAGGGTATTGCATTTGGGTCTGTTTGTTTGTTGCGTGTTTTGTCTGTCTGTCTGTCATCTGTTTGTCTGTCTGTTTGTCTGTCTGTTTGTCTGTCTGTTTGTCTGCACAGAACTTTCATGTTTATCCGCAATCTTGTCGAATTGAGACGAATTTTTCACCATTGGTGCGACTACCCATGTTGAATGTTGTAATGATAGTTAGGACGTCATATGTCACCTGGTGTGGCAGCCATATTGGAAAACAGAAAAACTTTGGACCTCTGTATTTGAAACCACAAGGATAAAATTGAAACTTGACAGGTAGCAAGTAGTCCTCATTGAGAATGAGTGCGATTTTTTTGACGTCATAGGTGCCCTCGTTATGACATCATAATTGCATATGTAGAACACCACATCCGATCAGTATGAAAATTTTTGAGGGTCATCTCGGGATAAAATGGTCCACAGAAAAAAAATTATGATGTCATCGTCACCTGATTTGGCAGCCATATTGTTAAAAATAAAAAACCTGAAAAAATCTCTCTGACGTGGCTGAACAAATTGAGGTGAACTTTACACTTATGACCGCTGTCCATGTGGAACAAAAGGTTCACAACATATCATAATCTTAGGTCAACACATGGTTTGCAGCCATATTGGATTTACCCCTAAAAACCTATATATATATCACAAACTCAAAAGAAGTCCTGGAGAGGGTCTGCAATCTCTGATTGCTCTTTTTCTTGCTCATTATAAAATTCTGCATATATGACAATGTGTATTTTGTATGGTTTTTTCTGCCATTAGTTTTGAGATATTTCAGAAAATAGTCCAAAAGGTCTGCTATTGTTTTTTCAACATTTTCCCAAGATCTTTCCATTATGGTTCATCATAATTGTCTAGCAAGTTATGTTCTTGCTTAGTTTCGACTTCCATGTGAAACTTTGTATGAAGACATATATCTGTGTGTTGATGAGCTCATCATGGATTGGCTTTTGGGAATATCTTGAGACAAACCACTATGAAGATCTTCCAATGCTGAATGGCAGAAACTATTTGTATAGTATGTGAGCTTCATCTGAACATGTGTCATGGAACACATGATGCTTCTTTGAAGAATGAATCATGCAGGAATATCATTGGCTTGTTCCTCACTTAACTGAATATCTTGGGGTATGAAAGGGGTCCACTTGCAGCATTTCGATGCCTTACAATGGTCGAGATGCTGTGTGGACTACTCTATGCTGACACAGAGGATGATCGGCACTTTCTGCACTTGAGACATGGTACCTTAGTGCTTTGCAGGGGTGGGAGATAACAACCTTCCCGTGGTCCACCCTGTTATCACCCTTCGCTCGCCAAGCAAAAAGCAGGGTTAAGCGATCGGTAGCGTACATACGTATGGCATTCATCATACACCGTACGTCGTACGTTGTGTCTGCATTTTGTAAAGAGCGTCAATCGAAAACCATTCAGCGGAGGAAATTGAAACTTTACCACATGTTGAATGACCCTGTGATATAGCAGTGTCTCTTTTGAGGTCAACATAGGCCAATTTTCTAAAATCTTCAATTTTCATCTGATTGACTGGAAATTTGAACAGGATTTGAATATTAAGTCAATGAATTCAATCACCAACTATTTTTGAGTTCAAAATAGACCAAAAGGTCAACATAGGCCAGATTTCTAAAATTGTCAATTTTCATTCGATTGACTTGAAATTTGAAGAGAATTTGCATATCAGGTCGCTGAATTCAACCAACTATTTTTGAGTTGAACATAGGCCAAAATGTCAACATAGGCCAAAAGGTAAACATCGGCCAGATTTCTAAAATTGTCAATTTTCATCCGATTGAATTGAAATTTGAACAGCATTTTCATATCAGGTCAATAAATTCAACCACCAACTATTTTTGAAGTCAACATAGGCCAAAAGGTCAACATAGATTGAATTGAAAAATCGTCAATTTTCATCAGATTGACTTGAAATTTGAACAGCATTTTCATATCAGGTCACTAAATTCAACCACCAACATTTGAAGTCAACATAGGCCAAAAGGTCAACATAGATTGAATTTGAAAAATCATACATTTTCATCAGATTGACTTGAAATTTGAACAGAAGTCTTCATATCAGGTCACTAAATTCAACTACCAATTAATTTTGAGGTCAACATAGCAAAAGGTCACATAGGCAAATTTCTAAAATTGATCAGTTTTTATCTGATTGACTTGAAATTTGAACAGGATTTTCATATCAGCTCACTGAATTCAACAAACAATTATTTTTGAGGTCAAACATAGGCTAAAACGTCAACATAGGCCAAATTTCTAAAATTGTCAGTTTTATCTGATTGACTTGAAATTTGAACAGGATTTTCATAAAAATGACCATCATGTGTCATGTGGTCTGACAGCCATATTGGATCCCAGGGAAAAAAATCTTTGAACATCTTAGTAGGAGAAACCACTTAACCAATGAATGTAAAATTTAACTAATTTATCAACTACCTATGTGAAATATGGTTTGATAAATATGACATCCTCGATCATGTGGTCTGGCAGCCATATTGAATAAAGAAAAAAGAAAAAGAAAGTTCTTCTCAAGACTGCAGGGTATGTATTCTATGAATACCATCTAGTTTACTAATGTCATCACATCGATAAACGCAGAACAATGATCTTACAAACGGCCCTTTTCAGGGTCAATCACCTCGGAGTATAGGGAAAACTCTTTGCATCTACAAATTAAATGTGGAAGGTATGTCACAAGCAAATTATGATGACATATTAAGAACTGCGAAAGACCTTGATGGTGATATTCTTGTTCTTCAAGTGACACACACTGAGGATGACTCTAATGCATCCAAGCTTTGCATCTATGGTTTCAAACTTATTGCAGCAGTGCATCATGTGATGTTTGGCATTGCAACCTACTTGCGACACAACCTGACTGACTTCTATATTCTTAAAGAACGTAGTGACAATAATGTCATCATAGCCACTGTGAAAGTTGGGGACACAACAATCATCAACGTGTACAAACCAATTCAGGTACAGTGCCCCCCAACCAGCATTACCCATTACTGCTCATCCTGAAGTTCATGCTGGTGATTTCAACAGCCATCACTCCTCATTGGGATATATTTCAGATGACGAGACAGGTGAACAACTGGTGGCTTGGGCCTCCGCTGGTGATCATTATCAACTGCATGATGCCAAGCAACCAGGCACTTTACATTCACAAATATGGAGGAAGAACAATAAAGACCTCTGTTTTGTCTCCAGAGACGGTAATTGACACCCTCTTCACACATCTCGTAAGATCCTTCCACACATTCCACACAGCCAACACTGGTCAGGCATTAATCCACATTGGAATAGACTAATAGAGGTTCCCTTGATTACATCCAAACTGAAGGCCAACTGCAATTTTTGGAAAGCCAACGGGGAGGCTTTCACAACAGAAGTTGAGGAGCAGATCAACAGTCTCAACCTTGTCCTGAAGAGCTTCTGCAAGATCCTTCTGATCAGATAAAGCATTCAACGTGTACAATTATGATGTCATAACAAAGCCACCTATGACATCATCAAAAAAAATCTCACTTGTTTCCCATGAGGAGTAATTGACATGTGCCAAGTTTCAATATTTTCCAGGAAGCAGTTTGGAGATACAGATGTCTAAAGGTGTGTGTTGTCGCTGTCTGATGTGTGTGTGTGGTGTATGGTGGTAGTGCTGTGATGTGTGTGTGTGTGTGCTGTTGCTGCATATATATTGTCATATGTATGTATGATGTGGGCGGTGTCTATGTGGTGTGTGCTGTTCGTGTGTGTGTGTGAGTGTGTGTGTGGTGTTTATATATGTGTGTTTGTATGTACGTGTGTGTGTATTGTTATGTCTGGCTTTCTTCTTGGGACGATGGTGCAGTAATTGGTCTTTATTTTGATTTCCCTTTTCCCAACATGCCGGCCACACCATGTAAGCTATCGTATCATAATTACTAAAACATTCCGCATGAGTAGGAGCACCTATGGTGAAAATTTCGTATCAATCGGATAAGCGGTTGCAGAAAAAAGATTTAAAAAACAGAGAAAATTAGCATGATGGACAGATGAACGGCCAACCAGAAAACAAAATGCCTCCGGCGACTTCGTCAACGGAGGCATAAAAATTACAGGTTCTACCGTGATTTCCTCTAGCGACTATTACATCACCCAATCAAACACATTACATTAGTTTTTCATGCCAGTTGCACGTGTCAATTATGATATCCTTAAAAACAGTGCGTTTACTGGTTGGTATGATTTTCAATTTTGTTTGACTGCCAGGCAGCCAGACTAAAAATATAACCTCACTACTCTCTGCACATGTGTGATCAGGTAGAATTAAGAGCCAATATACAGTAAAACTATAAAGAAAATTGTTCTGCTATTCACGTTCCAATTCCAGTTCAAAATATAACATTCAATTTAAATAAGTTTTTCCTCGATTGTAAACTGACGATAATAAACTGATAAGGACAGATAAACTGATCAAGATAAACAGATAAATCAAGGACAGATAAACTGATCAATCAAGATAAATAAATCAAGATGATAAGATAAACTGATCTTGTCTCATAAAATGATAAGATGAACGAATTGCTCAACCACACTTTTCGTGTAATTATTAATCTTTTGTGAGGTTGCACTCAAATAAACAGTTATGTATACCTATCATACTTGACTGTCCAAATAGTTGTGTGAATTAGACCCGTTACATTGTTGAGTGTTATAGTGTATAGCAGTGAACAACTTGAAGCTGGGAATTACATACTTTTTTGATAGAAAGAAACATATGAAAGCCAAAATTAAGCAGAGAAAGTGCCTCAAAAATGACTGTGAACCAAAATGGAAAGATCTAAGGAAAATGTTTTTTAAAAATTTAATAATTTTGGTCTATTTCTGGAAATGTCTCAAAACCAATGCCACAAAACCCTACAAAATAAACATTGCCATATGCATAATCTTACACTTAACAATATTTATAGGACTACATATGCCAAAGGCCAACCAAGTCTGGGGTCGAGCCCAGTTTCTGCGGTATGTCAAATCGGGTGAAAATGGCCACCAAACTGGTATTTATCTGGGAATATGGAATGTCCATCACTTGATTCCATAGAATTTAAACATCAGGCTAACTGAGAGTCACGGTGGTTTTTTGCCTTTCTATATGGTAGTCAAACGTCTGGCTCAGGGATACTCCTGTCCTTTGCGCAATCTGCACTTATTCAGACGTCCATCGCTTCCTCATGTACTCTGACACACCTGCCCAAATGAACTTTGTTCCCTTGTCAGCCTTCCACTTTTTGTCCATTCTTTTTTTCCACGCCATTGTAATGTAATTCAACCATTACGTGTGAATTTCAGTGCATCAAATGGCTTTAACAATACATTTTGTATGACAGACAGTCATTTCAAGAAATCACTTAGTACGCTTTTTCTCTTTTTTAACTTGTTTTACAAAATGAACTGGAATGGCACTCGGTAGAGCACATACCTCCATCAGGCTGAACAGTTAACATTTTGTATCCCACTGATAGGCTAGATTTGCATCCGGATTTTAACCAAAATCTAATCGGCTTGTTATTGTCACATAGCCAACTCATCCACCAAGTTTTGTCATAACCTGTCCCCAACTTTTTGAAATATCATACATTATATTATATCGTTTTTCCCCATATCTCTCAATGGTGAAGAATAACTTTTAAAATTCTAGTATTCAGATACAGATCCGGATCTTCACCAAAATCTCATCAATTCCTCCTTCTCACAACACATCCAACCTGTCCACCAAGCTTCGTCGGAATCCGTCCACAACTTTTTGAACTATCCTACTAACAATCAGACAGACAAACAAAGAAAAAGGCATCAGGTGGTAGCCTGATAGGTATGACGAAAATCATGCAAATGACGTAACTGTCACCTTGGCCTTTGAACATGGTTGCAATTTTATACCTGCATCTTGAAGCATTTACAAATTATCGTCTTTTTGTCACAAAAAACAACCCTCTATACTTTAACATGGGAGACCTCGTTGCCATGGAAATTATGTTATATGTCAATGGATTGTTGCCATTTTGTAAATACGTCATTTGTCCCCTCCACCCCTCCAGAAATCTTGCATTTCAATAACGATCGGATTATCAAATCTGCTCGGAATTTGTCGGTGATGTTTTCCAACTCATTTGCTTCAAGTTTGACGTCATGTAGCAGAAGCACTTTTGGTCATATCTGCTTTATACAAATGATATCACTGTTACCTTGACCTTTGCCATATATAGTCAAAAAACATTGACAGCCTCAATTTTGTCCTTGAGAATCCTCTGGTAAAGTTTGATAAAGATAGCTGAAAACATTTGCAAGTTGTTGCACTCACAGACAAACACACAAACGAGGCAGACCGACATATGATGAAAATTTTCAATTTTCGTCATAACAAAAAAGATATGCAGAGCACAATAGTTGTGAAATCCAAATAAACAATATGCTTTGAGGTTTTGATTGGTGAACCAATATGCAAATTATGTTCTAACTAGCAGAGCACCCAGCCTCTGTGTGGTTGGAGATTTCACATAACTTGCTGAAAAAAGGTCTGTGTATTGCAAGAAAACGATAAATTTTTGTATGTTTGGTGTCAAAATGGTCTCAAGTGTCGAAGGGGTTTAAAGGGTGTAAAGGTCTGAAGGGTCTAAGTGTTTCAAAGGGTTGATAGGGCTAGCTTTATAAGGGTCTTCAGGGGTCTAAAGGTCGAAAGATCTAAAGGTTATTTTCCTATTGTAGTTACAGGTCTCAAGGGTGTAAGGAATCAAAGTGTCCAAGGAGGGTATAATAGGTCTGAAAGGTCAAAAGGGTCTAAAGACACAAGGGGCTGAAGCGGTCTAAAGTGTCTAAAGAGGGTGTAATTGTCTAAAAGGTTTCTAAATCTTGTGTCACAAACACATTGCTTTCTGTACCCACCTTGCCCAGTCGCACCCAGCTGTTCCTGGACTCTGTGTCCGTTTCTCCTGACAAAGTGGAGAGTTTGCTGTC
>CM068963.1:24158423-24177471 GCA_035128595.1 Eptatretus atami | reverse complement strand
ACTCAAAGGATTATTCCTAGTCCAGGTGAACAAGATTGTCAGGAATGGCCGGACAAATCCTACGAGCTCAAAATTCCAAAGAAAAAACTCCATCGCATGAACCAAGGATTGTGGCTCGTAGACCATGTAGGATCGCATATCAAGATGGCATTAGGCAGGTGCAATGTAGAGTTCTTTCTGTCTTGGAGGCTTTGGGCTTTTTTAAGAAGGCCTTTGATATGAAACATCTAAGATTGAGGCAAGCAAGTTGCGACAATTGATTGGCAATTGAGAGGAAAAATTGCAGCAATACAGCGTCTTGTGGTCTACAGATACGGAAAGGCAAATGACCTGCCAGATTAATTGACCATTATCTTGAAACTGCGAAGGATGGCTCAAAGACAAGTCATGAAAGAAGCATTGGAAGACTGAAAAGCTTGAATTACTTTCAGGTTGCAGGGGCATAGAGTTTAGTTCAGGGTTCAATGATGACGATCATAGTGGAATAAGGACAAACGGCAAACGAAAACCCAAAGTGTGTGCAGCGTTTCCTTACCATGCAACTTCCATTAAATATAAAAAGAAACTTCAGACAAGATTCTCTTGCAACCACCACAACAGTTGGATGAAGAGTACATTATTTACTGAGAAAAATAAATATCTGACGAGAATCGATGACAACACAGAAGACACGACCATGTCAGGACACATACAAGGTGTGGAAAGAAATACGGGGACAGATTTCAAGAGTGGAATAATTAATTATTAATGATAAATGGAAGGTAATTGTTTTTTGCAAAATCATATTTTCAGGTTGTATCAATGAGGCTGGTGTGCTTAGTGGATAAGGCGGTGGCTTGGGATCCTTGGGGTCCTGAGTTCAGTCCCCACTGGCCTTTGAGTTAGCATCAGGGGGTTGACTCAGCTGTCATCCTTCCGAAGGTCGGCGAAATGAGCACAGTGTACTGGTAATTATCCCTGCAGGGTCGAAGGCGACTAAAGGGTTGGCATCAGAAAGGGCATCGCCGTAAAAACATTGCCACTAAGAAAGGGTACCATGATTGGAGCCCGCAAAAAGCTGACCCTGCTCAGGGATAAAGGCTTTCAAATGGTGTGATGATGATTTTCAGGTTGTCATCAAATGAACTGGACGTTAAAAAAAAATTAAAAAATCATCCCGGGGAGGGCAAATTTGACACGTCATAAACTAGGCAATTGTGTTGAGAGCAGTTTTCTTCCATAGATATTCCACAATTTTGTGCACAAAGAGAATTTGAAAGACATTCCAAGTTTGTGTTGCACTATCAAGAGAAGTAATAAAACAGATGTTGGCAAGCTTCCGTTAAACAACAAGACGGGGCTACATGCCACACCCGCAAGCTATGCATGGAACTGTTGCGAGAGCATATTCCTGGAAATCTTGATCTCCAGATTTGGAGATGTGAATTAGCCTCCAGATTCCTGATCTCAGGACAACCTGATTATTTCTTGTGGGGATATTTAAAGACAGAGTGTACAGACAGACCACACACCAATGAACTGAAGAAAACATTAACAAGTGAAATTCAGGCCATTCCAATAGACTTGATGTTAACCGATATGATGGTATGGGTACCAGAACAGTGGAATGTGTCACCCGCCAAGGGGGCCATTTAAGTGACATCTTTTCAAACCTAGTGTATTCTGAGAGATTCCAATGTCTCTACTTTACAAAATTTAATGCAGTTGAATAAATAACTTCCATAACTAGGACTTCATAGAACACGATACAACATATGTGGGTATCGTGACACTATGCCACCACCTCTGCTCCAACTGCAGTCCACCAAGGGACGAGGGCTTGGACGAGCGCAATGCACAATTCCCCTGTAAGCAGGATGAGAATCACATGACCACAGGAGATGCTCTACCCTCACAGATTACTCACACATAGGCCTCTTGTCCACCCTTAGTGCACATACAGTTTTATGCCTCAGCTCCCTGAACAGACTCAGCTCTGCCATTCAGCCTAGCCCTGCGACTCTAGGCAATATGTATCTCAGTGTCCCATGAGAGACAAAATTCTTCTTTCACCCCCGGTGAGTTCCAAGATATCGACGGCAACATCAAGGACAGTGGTCTTGAAGGTACTCACAACTTCAGGATCCCCAAAGCACCAGACCCCCAAAATCTCCATCAGCCTGTTCTGAAACTCCCTCAGCTACCCTCTCATCCTTGAGCTTGCCAACATCCAGCCTTGGCTGGATGGTATCATCTCTTGGCATTCAGTCCTGGATCTTATTTTTTTTTTGTATTTTTTTTTTTTTTGTTTTATACCATGTCGAGGCTCGTATGAGAGCTAACACACAACGCACAGCAAGGGGCATGAGACAAGAGGGCGGAGTGGAAGGGACAAAACAGTGGGAACAGACACATTAGGTGATCTGTGGAAGGGAGAGGTGGATGGGACGGGCGGGGAAATGGGGAAGAGAGATGGACATTACAGGCGATTTCAGGAAGGAAAGCAGGGGATTGAAGGAAGTGGCTTGGTGGATATCGGGGGTAGAAAGATCGAGGATTTGGATGGGGGATGATAAGAGGTGGTGGTGAACAGCTGTTTTGAAAGCCTGGAGGGAAGAATGGGAAAGAATAGAGTGAGGGAGTTTATTCAAAGGCGGGGAAAAAAGAGGAATGAAGAGTGAAGGTGAGCAGTGGTTCGTGATTTTGGTAGTTTACCAGAAGGGGTGTTGGCGGACCTTGAGCGCCCTGTGCAAATGTGGTGGGGACAAATGCAGAGAGAGCAGGGGGGCAAGGCTGGAGAGGAGCTGTAGAGACAGAAAAGACCACCGACCAACCTGCGGTGATTGAGTGAGAGGCCCAAAGACTCAGCTCATTGCGGGAGATGCCGATGATCCTAAATGCCCTGGTTTCGACAGCGTGAAGCCGAGAAAGGTGGGAGGCAGGAGCACCAGCCAGAGGGAAGCAGCACTCCATCAGGCTACGGACAAAAGCTTTGTAAGTGGTCAGGAGCTCAAGAGGCGAGAAGGACTTTGCACGACGGAGGATTCCCAGTCGGCGACTGGCTTTTGAGGCGAGGTTGGAAATGTGACTTTCCAGGAAAGTCATGCAGATAGTGAGACCCAGAAGCTTGAAAGAAAAGACTTCTTCCAGAGGATTGTTGAGAAAGTGGATGGGGGGGTTTCTAAACGTCCTTTCGAGAGACATAGTGAGAGTTGAGATTTGTCTGGATTGAAAGACATTTCATGTGTTTGACCAGTTTGTGATTTTATCCAGATCTGCAGTGAGCGAAGAAGCTGCTGTTGCCGGTCTGAGAGATACAGATGGTACGCAGAGGTGAGTCATCGGCAAAGAGATATAGAGGATTTTCCAGAGAGTCGGAGAAGAGATCATTGATGCAACCAGCAAAAAACAGGGCCGAGAACGCTACTATTGAGGAACTCCAGCTGCACAGGAGAGGGGAATGAAAGAATCATTAGGAGCACGTGACTGGCACAGGAGAGGAAGTCTGGATGCCATGCAGTGGAGATGGCCCTTGTATACCATAGGAAGAGAGTTTGGTGATGTAAGGGCAGGGTGCAGACTGGTCAAAGCACGTTGATATGTCCAGGATATCGGTCGGATTTCTGTCTGCATGTGAGGACCTCCATCCATTGATGGGAGAGCGAAGCACAGATATCAGGGTAGATGAATGGTCTGAAACAAATTGATGATCGCGAAATCAGCAATTGGAGGAAGAGGAAGGATTTTGATGTTTGAAGCGATGATGGATTCCATACTTGCTGATGATTGGGAGAAGGCTGATTGGGTCTGTAGTTTAACAGGGACTGTTTTTGCACCTTTTTTATGCAGGGCAGTGATGTTAGCAGATTTCTAAGCAGAGGAGATGAGCTTGAGCAAATGAGAGGTGAATAGAACAGAGGAGGGTGAGCAAGGCAGAAGAGGCAGGCTTGAGGACACGTGGGCTGGATGCGTCTGCGACCGCGTTGCAGAATCTGAGTCGAGGTTTGAAAGCAGGCTCTCCACCTTGTCAGGAAAAAGGACACACAGTCCAGGGGACAGTTAGGAGTGCGGACTTGGGTAAGAGTGGGTTGAGGAAAGTGATGGGTTTAGGACAAAAACAAAGGATTTTAGCTGCAACACCGAGTTTAGACATCAGCTTTATCACGTGAGGTATCAGCAGTGCGCATTTGAGGTTTAGGGAGGGGATGGAGGGGGAACCATACACCAAGAAAACGATTTTGATAAACGCCACCAGGATTTTGCAGGAGGAGAGAGGTTTGAGAGTTCAGACTTGAGATTGGAGAAAGATGTTGTTTCTGGCTCTCTCTGAGGTAGATTACACACTTTGATTAAGAGTCCTGAATCTCCTGGATAAAGAGTTTCCACAGCTAGCTGGTCGTCAGTATTGAGGAACTGAGCACTCCAGTAGACTGCAGTTCTGAATCATCCTCCTAGTGCACATCAACGAGCACATTTGTCAATCTTCCTTTGCCACACTGCCAGGGTTGGACTACCAAGTCCAGTGATGAGCTGTGGACTCTGAAACCATGAACCAGCCACCTAAGTCCATGACTTCTTTTCAAAGTCAAGGAACTTAGTGCTATTCTGGTTCACAGTTCCAGACCCACGGGGACCAACACACGTCTCATAACCATCTCTATCAGTTCCAGTCGATGCATTGAAATCCCCCAAGACTGGAAATGTATCTCACCTGGGGCACTGATCTACCACAGAATCGAGTGTGGCATAGAATGTGCCTTTCACGGTGAGGTCACTTACCTCAGCTGGAGCATATACAGAGGACCAGGAAATGACACCCTCGGAGTGACGAATCCTTCGTTCTCATAATACGCTTATAGATTGGTGTTACCTCAATTATCATTGAGTCGGCTTATGGGACACAGCTACAGCAACTCTTGGGAATGGTAACAATCAGAGCACCGACCAAATAGTAGGTGTTAACCACCCGCCATGATCTCGCCGCAATCCACTCTCCAAACCTCAGAGAGTGTTGTCTAATAACAATATCCAACGCTTGAGCTCAGATGATAACAGCGACAGGTGATCATCCTCTCTTAGGGATAGGACATTCCAGGCACCCACCAAGGGACCGCCTCAGGTTAATAACACAAGGAGACCGCCGTCTGGTGGACGACACCTCAGCACCACCCTGACACACTCTCCCGCAATCTGACCCGGGAATGTACCCCTATGATTTCCCTCATATCATCAAAGATTGGGGGTCCGAAGGCTTTGCTCCAATCCGCCATCCGGTGTGCTGCTCTGCTAAGTGAAGCTGCACAGAAGTACTCCACGGAGTGGGTTTTCAAATATTTTTTATGCTTCTGGAATGTTTTATGGAATGAATGGGTTTTACGGTGGCCGGAGTGCAAATCCTGCCACCAACCTAATAAGAAGTAACCCAACTGCAGGAGACGTCATCAGACACAGTTGGCACTAGATATGGATGGCCGTTTGCTCACAAGGAGCTCTCCACCTTTTGACAGGTTTTGTCGCTTCATTCGTCCATATCATGCACCCTCCTCACCAAGAAACTTGATGGGGGAGACACTTTATCGCTGACAACCCGACCACGGACAGGTTAGTACAGGTTTACATGTACCTGTAGCAAAGTCACAAATCTAGTCTGACATGACCTGACATGAGTCTGACTCCATATAGGTGTTCAGAAAGTGGAATGGAGCCCTCCAGGCTCAAAGTATCCACTCCGTGCTGTGTGTTGTGTGTGTGTGTGATGTGTGTGTGTGTGTGTGTTGTGTGTCTTGTGTGTTGATTGGTATCTTCATGTTGCTGTAGTTTTCAGAATGTGGAATGACGTCCTCCCATGGAGTTCTCAAAGTATCCCCCTTCATTTCAGTAAGGGTCACGATTCATGGACCAAGCTGTGAAGTTTTCTTCGTTCTCAAAGTTTTGTGCCGATGGCTCTCTTCAGGATTGTCACTGAAGCCCTGGGCAGCTTCAACTGTAGTTCATTTGTAATAATATTCCCAGGGATGGTTTTTTATTCTGTGAGGTTCTTTGTCATTATTCCCATAGCTCCATCTATCATGGTACAACTTTGGCATTCTTCAGCTTTCCATGATCTCTTCACTTCATTCTTGAGGTTTTTGGTATTTGGTCATTTTCTTGATTTTCTGCATCGTTTAGTCCAAAATCACTGGCATTAACACCTCACTTAGTAATGTCTTCTCTCTCCTTTTTGTACCTAAGTATAATATCTGGTCACAAACGCTTTGTTTTTGATGTTTACAATCGTCGTGATCATAAGGCTGAATGTGAGAGAGATACTTCTATGTTTTCAAGTAATTGCTTTGGTTAATGTTCCCAAAATTTTCTTGGACTGGGATATCAAAGTTTTTGCAGATGTGCCAGCGGATTACTTTACAAACTCTGTTGTGTCATTGTGTGTACAGTGTGCTGACATGAGATTTTATTTTATTTGGGTTCAGTCATTAACATAGCATATCACGTTCTTTGCTAATACCACTTCCACCCCTCACCTATCTGTTCTTTTTCATTTTCTCTCCTTCTCCCCCCCCCCCCTTCCCCAACTCTCTCTGTCCCCTATCACTACCCCCTCTGAATAAAATGCATCTCTCTCTCTCTCTTTCTCTCTCTCTCTCTCTCTCTCTCTCTCTCTCTCTCTTCTCTCTCTCTCTCTCTCTCTCTCTTCTCTCTCTCTCTCTCTCTCTCTCTCTCTTCTCTTTCTCTCAGTGTATATCATAGCAATTTTTGAGAGGCATTGCTCTCCCACCTCCATCCCCCTTCCTCGCTCTTCTCCCTTACTAGCTTCCCTTCTTCACCCACTCCTCCACTTCCCCTCCCTCTCTCCCCGCTCCCCATTCCCTCCGTCCTCTCTGCCTCCCTCACTCCCTCCCCTCCCCCTCTCTCTCTCTTTCTCCACCCCCTCCCCTTTACACCCCAGTCAGTTGAAGCAACTGGTTGTATTTGCTATTATATATATATATTATATATATATTGTCGTGGTGCTGGCGGTCCAAGTTTGATCCCCCGACCAAAATTGCGGTGACAGGTGGTTAACACCACAGCCCAGATGTTCGAACAGTTTTCCTTAATAGGAGACGGAACGTTGATCTCGGAGATTATAACGCGCGCGGGAGGGGTAAGGGCTAATAGCGGAGTGATGGAGGCACGTAGAAGCACAACAAGGGGGATTATACTCAAACCCCACGATAAATACAGCGACACATCATCTTAAAATAAACACGGAAATTTAATGACAATAGAATATTTACAAGGACAATAATCAGAATGTTATAATACAGAGGTAAGGTCTAAGTTCAAGAGACTCTACACACGACTTAATACACGGGAACAAGGGGAAACAAAATAAAAGCAAATCCTTCCTTTATTCTGGCACTTAGCTTGGTCCAGAGATGGTCTTTATGGATGGTGTAGATGGTGTAGACACGCGCAAAATGACACCAAGTCGCTCCCTCACAGTGGGACAAACGTACGTCAGGCAATTCGTGAGCGGTATTCCACACCAAGGCCCAGAGACCCCGTGCAGCTTCTTCCTGCATTGATCATCCTCACCGACATACACGAGGCTTCGGGGTCTGTCTCTCACAACCCAACCAAGAGTCAATGACCAGCGTCTTGTTTCACCACGCGAGCCAAATCGCCTTAGCACGAATATGAGAATTGTGCCGTCGTCTTCATGCGCCGAAGGAAAGACAGCCGTAAAGCCATTTTCTTGCAGGCCATCTCCTAGCTACGTTCTCTCTCAACTGTGTGCGCCCCTCACTCCGCACTTGTGCATTCCTCCCTGGTATGAGCTGCCTCCCCATCTTCTCTGATCGCCTGCCTCCTACACCCTCTTCTTCTTCCTCTACTAACATCATCCCCATCAATCATCAGCCTCGGGGGCGTGACTTTGCACGCAGTCACCCTTGGAGGCGGGGCTTCTCACCGACTTGGTCATGTTATAAAAATGCAATTCTTCCATGGTTTGTAACCAAAAACATTGGGAAAAGTCAAAGGGGCACAACTATATACTGGGGGAACTTATCCTTAATCCCTATCTAATTGACACCGCACCATGCTCTGTGTGGTGACACGTAACACTCAAGTTCACAGTCTCCCTACTTAATTACATCAAGATGTGTCCTACATGTCCACAGACCAAACAACCTTATTCAATCTTAACTTTCCTATGAAATTCCTCCATCTATCCACACAACCGTAACAATATATTACAAGGATTTGGCGGTTGGGATGATCCATTGTAATTATTAAAAAATGCACAGCCAACCAAAATGATAAAACTCGACCAAGCTCACACTTATTTTAATGCAAACGAGTGTGAGCCAATTAAGTCTCAAGGCGACATTTTGTTCATGACACCCAAACTTCTTCATAGCTCCATGAACAATGGATGCGTGGCCTGCTTTATTCTGCCTTGTGTTAATCCTCTTCCAGTCCAACACACTGATGTTCGGAGTGGAAAACAAAATTTTTGCTTTTCTCTCTGTTGTTCAGCTAATCATCCTGATTTTATATAATATATTATATATATACATATATATATATATATATATATATATATGATCAAATATATATCAAGATCCAATCACGTTTCTCACCTGTAATTGGAGAGAACAATCAATCAGCTCTCACCTCATCAATTATCACCAGGTTCCAGTTTGTACTTCCAGTTCCGGTTTTTGAGCGACAATTGGTTCTCTCCAGTGGTCTCTGCCGACTTTCTCAAATATAAGTTTCCGGTCATTGTTTCTTCACCACCATCAAAACAGCTGTTCACCACCATCTCATATGTTCCTCCGTCCAAAATCATGATCTTTTCTTCCCCCGTTAATCCACCCCAAACCCACCTCCTTTAAATTCCGTTTTCCTTCATGAAAGTCCATGTAGTACCATCTTGTTTACCCCATGTACCCCACCCCATCTCTCTCTCTTCCACAGATCTCCTGAAGTCTCTGTTCCTTAATGTTGTTGTGCTTCGCTCTCTCGCCCCCTCTTGTCTGCTGCCTTGTTATATGTTCTATGTATTAGCTCTTAAACAAGCCTCGACTTGGTATACAAAAAGAAATGGTGGCCGGGACCTATATACAATTAATCACCCTGATCTGCGAGCCAAAGACAGCTGCCTAAAGCCACCAAGAAAACCTGCACAAGGTAAACCCTTTGCCATTTTCAACCATATCTGGGTTCTTCTACAGCTGCAGACATTCACACATTGAACATACATGAGAATCCCAATGCTACACGCCTCCTTCGCAGCCGGACCGGTTTAATGCATCACTTCCTGGTGAGTCATCAGCGACAGCGTAAACAAAGGCACAACACCGAGGCTCGCAAGCATGTCAATAGCAGTGAACACATAAGTATCAAGAGCCAATCATCTCTCTCACCAGTAATTGGAGGGAACAACCAATCAGCTCTCACCTCATCAATTATCCCCATGTGGCTAGGACCATTATAAAATTAAGGAGTGCTGATGACACATCGACACAGAGGCGCTGAGGGATGTGTCCTCCAACCCTAAGGCCAAAGTACAAAGTCCAACAAAGCTTGACAAACTCATCTCATCATGTACTTCAGCCCAAATGCCAAAGCACATGGTCAAAGAGACACATACATCCCAGCCCACAGGGCCAGAAAGCATGGACAAACACACACACACAAACACACACACCCAAACAAACAAACAAACAAACAAACACACACACACACACACACACTGGGCACCCTTCTTCCTCGAGGTTTCGAGCCTTTCAGTCCAGAACCTCTCCAAACAATGGATCCACAACCTTGGTCACGATCCACATCAGTAGATCCACAACCTCAGTTGTGTCCATGCAGTCAGTCAACCCAAACTTTTCACAAATACACAAGAATCAAATAAATACATAGGAAACATAAATATTGAAGAAACAGTACAGGGGATTTTCTCCGAAAAGAAAATGACAAATCAGCAGAGATGGCAAATTTTGGGGCCAATGGGAATCCAGTCCATCCTCAAATGGAGGGGATTCCCCTGAACAGTTGAGCTGGCATGCTTAAGTTGTCATATTAACTGCCAAATAATACATCTTCACTGGAATGGTGACCGTGACCCCATGTGCCACACCAGCATTTGCTGCAGGTGTTCTGACCAATACGGGGTGCCTGCCCCTAATCCAGCCTAATTATCTATCACTTACACAGCTTACGAGTATTTTGCAGCCAGGACATATGATATTACAGTTAAAATAGCAACTTAGCTTTTAGTTGCAGTCTGTGAAAGACACAGAGCCACTTAGTGCAAACAAGCAGTGTGTTAGTTGCGACAAGACTACCCGCAGCATCAGTCAGCCAATCTTTATTAGCAATGCCAGCCAATACTATGGTTATGGAATCTATCGATCGATGTATTTCTGTCTCACAAGGCCTCCATCAGTATGGACTTGATTTCCCTTAAGAATTGAGCTGGCATTGTTAAGTTGTCCTCTTAAATGCCGAATAGTACGTCTTCACTGGATTAGTGACAGTGAACCCCTGTATGACACCAACATTTACTGCAAGTGTCCTGACAAGTAGGGGTACCTGCCACACCTCCACCCTATTTAAGGATCCATTACATATACTGTGAATAGGATGGATATGTGGCAGTCAACCCCGATTCGTTAGAACCCTTGCATCAAATGCTGGTGTAGCACAGGGTTACTCCGGTCAGTCGTGCCTCTCAATGCAACACTACGGTTATGGCATTCACATCTTTACTAACTTCAGTCAAACAACAAACAGCCTTGGTCAGCTGGCTTGTGAAAATCTTGAGCCAAAAACATTCTCCAGCGGACACCACAAGATGGTGAGAATAATTGTGACCGTTGTAGTAGTAGTCGTAGTCGTCGTCGTACGATATTACATTGTGCAAGCTATACGAAGGCCGAATTAAATCAATTAATACAATCACTTTGTAAAGTATGCATGTGTGAACGTTTGCATATACTGTAGTCTGAATAAATTCACAGAAAATAACAAATTGGAACAATGTGACAAAGGAAAGTAGATAATGTGAAGACGTATTCGGTGCCGCCAGTAAGCATTTTCGTGCTCTTGGATCATTGTCTTTCAGTTGAGTCTGACCTTATTAAACGCATGGGTTAATTTCATAGCATAGCTTTGCATAACCTGGAAAATAAAACATTATGAGTGAAAACATTGTAAAGGCAGGGATGACTGAAATTGCAAAACAAGCATAAATTAGTATTTCATTACAAATATTTGGTTTGGGGGAAATGTATACCCGAGTGCTGCGTTCTCATCTGAAGATTTCCTGAGGGTTTTAAAACGAACAATAATTTGTGTCGTGGCAGGGCAGGCAGATCACCCCTTTCCTGAAGCACAATACACTAAACATATTATATATATATATATACCGGGTTGGCCAGAAGTAATAGGGCAATTGCCGAAAAATATAGTCACTACAATTTCATTATTATTTTATAATTTATTATTATTAAATTGTTTTTTGTTTGATGTTATTAACTGATAATTATTTGAATGCAGAATCCCCAAAAGTGGAAGATTTGGACCATGGAGGATCTTTTTTTTGCTTAAATGTGGATTCTCTGACTGCCCTATTACTTCTGGGCCACCCGATATATATATATATATATATATAAAAAAAATATATATATATATATATATATATATATATATATATATATATATATATACATAGTTTATCGCTTGTTGGAGCTTACAACAAAATATTGTGATAGAATTCGCTGCCAAATGATTATTTTCATTGCACGTAAACATCAGGCTTGCACAGTACATTCCACCATTGACTGTTACATCCATTTTCAGCACAAAGTCAGTTCACACAGATGTTCAACAATCTGACCCTCACCCATATCGTATGTCGCATGGGCATAAAATACTTGACAACTTAGACAAGGCATATGGTATCCTGTTCCTTGGGGTCACTAACCTTGGCAGATTATAATTAGGGGGCATAAGAAAGCGCCACGCTGATGAAAGCAATGGCTGGGGCTAGATGACAGAGTTCACAGAGGGATCGCTGGCGTTGCTGACACAGTCACGCATACCCTAGACTATACGTCGCCCCTATTATAAACCTATTACAACAAGCTGCCCTATGTGCAAGTCGGTAAAGCAGGCCACCCAATCCCCTTCCCTCCAGCCCCCCTTCCATCGAGTACACCTGAATATAAAAAAAACAGTGATTTAATCAAATAATTGATCACCAACTAAATCCGTATTGGTGTTGAGGCATTCCTTGCCAAAATGTATTGGCCTTTAGAATTTAACTATTAAATTTTAACGAAATTATGATCAAAATACTACACTATAATCTCATGATGAATCAATGAATATGAGTACAAGAAAAGGATAATGATGTCTGTGTCACTGTATCCAACCTCCATACAATGCAAAGCACTCATCTGAAGTTTGACACAATCGACTGGATGGTCTGAAATTGCTCTGTTCTGAGCCAAGAAACGCAAATGTAGTTGATGTTATGTTGCCAAAACTTTACATCATTATTTTTGTTCTTAAATTCCTCCTTGAAGCTTTCTCTTCTCATCCTTCCTATGAAAAGTGTTTCTGACAAAGAGCAGAGCTGCAAATATTTAGTGAGGGAATCATAGCAACCGTGCCATTAGGAGAGAATTAGGTAGTCTTCAAATGCTCCAGTGGATCGATGCCCCTCATGCAGCATTCATAAAAACATTTAAAGCCAAAACAAAGCCATGAGTCTCCACGAAGGACGAATGGAAAGGGAAGGTTTGGGGGGGAGGGGGGGGTAGCACTCCACGAGGGAACAATTAGCCAATCCATCCTGGAGGCTATTTGCCCATCTCCAGTTTCACTCCACTCGAAGCCACGTAGGCTTGAGGCAGGACCTCAAATAACGTTCAACTATATTGGTGTCACACCACATGCAGATCTTGTACAATCTCTCAATGGTAGTTAAAACTGATTGCAGGGTGTAGCCATACACTGGCATTTAAACAAAATAGAAGTGCATATCTTTCCTGAATTTGACCTATCTGTGATGGTGGTAGTTCAACCTCTAATAAACATGTGTAAATGCAAAATTAATCAGATATAACTTTTATTTTAATTCAGAGGTCAAGGGTCATAGAGGAGATGCATGATGGAGGGTGAAACGCAACAGAGCAACAAGCAAGGTGGAAGGTAACCGATTGACAAAAGACAAATAGACAAATACCACGAAGGTGAATATATAAACTTCGGGCAGGCAGAGAGGGTGGGGTTAGCAAGAACAGAAGAAAAATAATGGATGGGTATGAAAAACGAGAGATGACAATGGGCCACCATATTGAAGAACTGGGAAGAACAGCATAACAGAACATACTCAGAGCCTGAAAGATTACACTTCACAGGGCCATGACAATCATACCCAGTGATGAAGACGGCAGTATCATAAGATCCAGGCAAAACATCTACGTGTCTCGACAGGTAGTTGTACCCAATGCCATTTTCAACCTCTTGCTGCTGCCAGTGACAAAATGATTCAAGAATCCTCTCGCCATTATGGCCCACGTACAGGGAGGCCTGTCAAGGACCACGAAGAGAGAATGAGCAACTACAGCTGCATATTTGAGGAACAAAATGATTTGGAAGGAGAGCACTTCTTTCCACACTCAGCATAAATCATTGGTACGCATTATCTCATCGCTGCAATCATCCTTGTGCCTTTTCCGTATCCTTCTGGTCCTCATTTTCTCGTCGACTAATGTAACTTAACGGTTGGCTTTAGGAAATACCATGCACATGAGTTGGTGAGAATGCAACTTATAGTAATAGCAAAAAAAACATTTCTCAAAAACATTAGTAGTTACACTGAAATGTATTATTCTGTTGCACCTGCACATTGATTCTTTACAAATGACAAAAAAGGCTTTCTTCCATAAATAAATAAATAAAAATAATCAAGGTTTCCTATTCACGGAGACACAATAAATTAAAATTTTAACTAGACTTCATAGTGTAATGGTTCGAGAGTCTGATCTGAATCTCGGAGGTCTGTGGTTCGAACCCTGGTTGAGTCATACCAAAGACTCTAAAAATTGGTAGGTGCCACTTCCTTGCAAATGCTCAGTGTTTAAAAAGGATAGAGCACAGACAAACAACCATTGTGTAGGCTTTATGGGCCTAATGACCTCCTTTTGTGTCGAAGTCCATTGTAAGGGAACTCGTATTTATTTGAGAGTGAAAACAAAACAGCAGTAAATATGTAAATAATTCTACACATGAATAAAATGATTTTAAAAATTGAAATCTAACCCCTAAACAACCTCACTTATTATAGTTATTGTATATGTGAACAGAAAATAATGGTTTAAAAATTGGTTGAAGCCTGGTATGTTTGTATTAATGGATAGCACAAGTGATTTATTGTATAAAGTAAACTATCTACTTCACTCTTCCAATAAAAATGCGGTCTCTTTTTATTTTAAATCCAGCACAAATAAACTAAAAGCAACACCACATATGACGAATTTCATGTAGTACAGGGTGGGCCAAAAGTCACTGAAGGTTTAGTTTTTTTTTATTTTTAATTAATTTTTAATTTTGCTTTTTTTTTACAGATAAAGAAGAGCAGGGAGATTCATTAGGAATAAATTTACCAATGACCAGCACGTGAAAATTGTTGAATTTTATTACTACAATGGGAAATCAATAATTCAAACTCAAAGAAAATTTCACAATCATTTTAATGTTCGAGAACAACCATCAGAAAACACGATTCGGAATCTGTCAACAAGCCACAGGCTCTAGAGGAATTGAAAAACAACATTTCCAAGGAAATTTCAGTGCTTGATCAAGGAGTTTTATCCTGTGTAATGAATCACGTTTTGGAAAGAGCAAGACTTTGCGAAGAAGCCAATGGGGGCCATTTGCAGGACATTATTGTTTTTGCAGGACACAATTAATCGAAAAAACAACTTCCATGAATTAAGCTACCATTTGCAATTTATTTCATTAATTTTTATTTAAAATAAAAAGTTTATTAAAAAAATAGAAAACCTTCAGTGACTTTTGGCCCACCCTGTATATAGTGAGTTTAAATGATGTATATTGTGGCGTGATCATGTTGTTAATGATAGAAATATGACATCCATGGGTCATGCAGGGTAAGCTATCATCTGCCTAGCAGGTGGTATTTATTATTTACATAGGTTTGTTATTAAATATATTCCAGATTTTTCTCCACTACCAGTACTAACCATCAATCGATGGATGTGCCAGACCATTTCAACATGCACTTTCAAAAAGCACCCTATGGTTGTTTCAAACTGACCATTACTTGAGCCAGCCGACTGATTAGTAGGCTAGTTTGAACAGGATGAGATGAGTTTAAGAGTCGTCAGAGGAGAGGCAGAGAAATTCATTGGTAGAATTGTACTCTTCTACCAATTAACTTTTTTTAGTTTTCCTTTCTTTTGAACACAAAATTCGTTTTAATCTTTCCTCGATGTCCAACTCTCTCTCCCACAATCCCCTGGTACCTCGGCACAAATCTTTCCCCTCAGAAATTTCCATGTGGGCCACAGGACCTCTCCACCAAGGCACAAGTCATGTTGCATCACTTAAGGCTTACCTCCCCCTTCTCTGTCTGACCCACAAGACCATCGATGTCTCTTGCCAGCTTTGCAGCATGACAATCGAACATGGCTCCAAGCAGTGTGTCCAAGACACAACTATCCATGGGGCTTCATCTGCATCCTTCAGTGATCAATGCCTTCATGCCTGATCGAGCTTCTTCACTTTCGCCACGTCTATTTCAAAGCACTCATCCTTGGCGTTCTGTGTCGGAGTGGCGACCCGTCCAGGATTGTGCCCAATAGCCAAGGAGACTGCTAAAGCAGCACCAACGCTCTGCACAGAGTATGGTCCCAGTGGATGGATGGATGGATCCTTGGCGTTCAGAGTCTCATACGGTCCGTCTGATATACAAATAGCCATGGAACACCACAAATATATGCCACAAAACCATGCATGCTCCGCAACGGCATATGCTTCCATCCTACATCGAGCCTCTTCACCTCACTCAGATCACCGATCCTCCCTTCAGAATACTGCCTTCCTCCTCTCCTTCCCCTTGCCGTGAAGATTGGGGCCTCACAATCACCACCGGTGGAGCCAAGTTGGTAAACCGGTGAGTGATATTGAGCAAGGTAAGTGTGTGTGTGTGTGTGTGTGTGTGTGTGTGTGTGTGTGTGTGTGTGTGTGTGTGTGTGTGTGTGTGTGTGTGTGTGTGTGTGTGTGTGTGTGTGTGTGTGTGTGTGTGTGTGTGTGTGTGTTTGACTTGAATGCACTCCTAAACTGCTGGACGGAATGAGTTGAAATTTGGTGGTTGTACTTAGGATGTGCCTGGCAAGGTTTTAGGCTTTTAAAAAGGAAATCATAGTTGTGGGTGTTTGGGAGGGGAGGGGAGAGGACGCAATTTGTATGTAATTGTGCATCATGTCACACCGCTCCCAGTGGAAAAGTGTATTACACATCCCAGCTCATTCTAAAATAAGCAAATTCTCTGTGTTATGGTACAATGAAAACTATAGTCGTCGTACTTGTCAGCAGAATGAGTTGAAACATATATCTGTTTGTTTGTTAGTGGGATGAAATGCGTTGAAACTTGTTGGTTGTACTCGGAGTGTATTTGGCAATGTTATACTAAGCTGGCTGGAATGGCCACTCCAACTTATATTTTTACATGGAAGTAGGGAATTATTGTAAGAAAAATCAGACATCAGACATTATGCATGATAATGCACTCCTGCACCACTCGACAGAATCACTTGAAAACTGGATGTTATCGCAAATAAAATAAACTTCTGGAAGTTGTACAAATCATTCTAAAATGCGCTAATTACATGTGTTAGTAAAATGGAAACAATAGTCATCATAGCAGAGCTTGTGGATTACAAGTTATACATTGCCTGAGGCCGACTCTGCTCTTTCCTGTTTGTTTCAGAATTGGTCGTGTTTAATTTGCTTTTGTTGCTTGGATGTGACTTTTTCTGTCAAAATTGATAATTTCATCCACTAGTTATTATTATTAGTTTTATTATTATTGTGACAGCATATATAATGGGAGAAAAGATGTCGTTTTAACAGATGAGAATAGATTTTTTTTTTTTAAACGAGAATTTATCAGAGAATTTTAAACAAAGCTCACAACAGCGTCATCTGCATGTTTTACTTTTGATAAAAAGTTTGTGCTTAAGTTTGCATACTTGCTTCTCAAGTTGCCCTGAAAGCAATGAAGAACCAACATTACCATTTGCACTCATGCCACCACATGCAGAACAGAAGGGGCACATCACCCACTTTATGAAGATCATTTGAGAGATGGGTTTTTATGAAGATCTTTATGAAGATGGGTTTTTAATCGACATCGTTGATATTGATGGCAAAACATACAGTACCATATCATCATTAATGACAACATGTTAGTGAAATGGTACTTTTCCTGGCAGTAGCTTAAAAATCAAATCCTCAAATGACGTCATCACTCAAATCAAATTTTTGTCTAATTATTATTAGATTCCTTGTTTTTTTTATTTTTTATTTTTTGGTATTCCTTGTATTCATTGCTTTGAAGGAACAGCGGCAGGATATAAGATATATAAAACTTAATAGTGAAACACACAAGGTTGGCATTAAAGACAAATATTTCCATTAATACAGAGCAATACGCCAGTAAGAAGCAACCAGGTCGTGCAAGTGAATATAAAATTAATTATCCACTTGTTGCTAATTAAAAAGTAGTATACTTTAATACAATGTGAAATTATTATCTCCACCACCGAAGGTGAAGGATGTTATGTTTTCACCCCTTTCTGTTGGGTAGTCGATAAAGTCGAAAAAAAAAAATTTTTTTTTTTTTTGATCTACCTTATTATCACTTTTTCCGTCGATATGTTTGTCTGTATGTCTGTATGTCTGTATGTCTGTATGTCTGTATGTCTGTATGTCTGTATGTCTGTATGTCTGTATGTCTGTATGTCTGTCTGTTCGGTCCAGTGCTCCGTTATATACAATGGCGATTTCGATGAAACTTGGTGGGTAGGTTCATACCATGACCTAGTTGTGTGCAAATGAGAACCGTTGCTATGGACACCACCGCTGCCTAGCAACGGGACTTTGAAATTTTTGAAAAATCATAAAATTATATTTTTTCGAAAATCAAAAATCGGCCACGAGTGACTGTGGGCAGTACATTCAGCCATATTGTCAAAATTTTCCAGCCGGATCCTATGAAAACTGTCGGAGAAGATAGACTTTGAATGAACCCTGGTCGAAAACAATAAAAAAACGAAGTTCGTTATATCTCAGAGACTATGAGTCAGATATACATGAAACTGGTATGGTAGGTTCATGGTATGTCCTAGTTATGTGTGAGAAAGAACCGTTGCTGTGGACCCCTCCGTTGCCTAGCAACGGCCGAAAAACCTCTAAATGTGGGGGTATTTTAACGAAAAAACAATCTGCAGCATTAACCTTGAAGCTAGAATCATGAATTTTTTTGTGCTTAATCCTCAGGTCATTCCCCATCGAACGGGCCCATCGCGTCAGGTTCTATTGGGTAGGCGACTACCTGTCCGCCTACCGGCTTGTCTGTTTGTTTGTGTGCAGGATATCTCAAAAAGTTGCAGACAGATCCAGATGAAATTTTGTGGACAGGTTGGGTGTGTGACAAGGACAAACCGATTAGATTTTGGTGAAAATCCGGATCCGGATCTGACTATATAATTTTTTTCAGTGATTCTTCACTATTGAGAGATTGGGTCAAAAACGATATAGAGCACGATATTTCAAAAAGTTGTTGATGGATTCAGATAAAACTAGGTGGACATGTTGGGAATGTGACAAGGATGAATTGATTCGATTTTTGTGAAGATCCGAATCCGGATCTGTATACGAAAATTATTTAACTTTTAAAGTGTTTCTTCACCATTGAGAGATTGGGCCAAAAAACGATATGATATTTCAAAAATGTATTTGGCCCGATATGTTCTCG
>CM068963.1:24147243-24157841 GCA_035128595.1 Eptatretus atami | reverse complement strand
AAAAAAAAAACATTTACATGCTTACCGGGCGCTCGTGCAGCAGAACTATTTTACTGAGTCGGACATGTAAGGAAACGCCAAGGCTGGGGTGTCGAAACATCCTGTAGACCTGGATAAAGAGCACACAGGTGAAAAACATCCTTTGCATATTAATGGATTGATTAAGCCTCTGTTAAGATTGCAACCTCGACAGAGGGGTTGTGTAGAACCTCAGTAGACTCTCACTTGCCTGTACCACAACAACTTTGTGATAAACACATTGCAATGCCACAAGGAAACAGCTTTAATGTTGACGTAGAGAGAATTTAATAAAGATATGCTGTTTGGCACTTATTATGAACGTTGCAGAAGATATCTATAAAGAATGACCGCATTTGTTCAACAGTACGTGCGTGTGTGCTCCATGACCAAAGACAGATGGAAAAGGTAAAAGGTACCATCATTCATAACGTAATTAGAGGAACCAAGAAAGCATCTTGCCAGCAGCCATGCTCTACCTCCAGCAACCTTAACTGGTATATCCTGCTCATTTCTAAATAAATGGCCTCCTTAGTTTACAAAATAACTTTATCGATGCACATTCTTGCATCCCTCAGGCATTCCCTGATATGCACTAACAGTAAAAATGGGATACATAATAATGGCAGTGCAGAATACCGCATAATGCAGGAAAAGCTCTTAAACTAATAAGATAACATTTTCAGTTTTGAGCAATGAGGAAAAGTCCAATTTGCTCACTAGGATAGAGTGCTCGACCCCAATCAACAATATCGAGCAGGTATGTGGAAGTAAATAATTGCTACATGTCAGGCTTGCTGTGAGACCGAAAAATGTGAGGTATGTCATGCACCATCGACACAAAAAGGAATACCCTGGTCATGGTGTTCATGATGAGATCTCGTGTGCCATCTGCTCCATGTTGATGTACCACGTCTGAATCTGCCACGACCAGAACATTGACCTGCAGCACAAAGTAATGAGGACACGGCAGTTATAGCTTGCTTCAGCATGAATGGCACACAGCAACAAACCTCATATTAACAGGTGATGCAAATATATATGGATGTATGCATAAATTGTCTTCATGCACCACGGAGGAAATAAATAAGACAAAAGATTTAAGGATATCATGCCATGAAAGCGCAGGGAGGAGGTAGATACTACAACAAAACAAAAATATAAAGGATTGAATAATTTGCTGAACTTGTAAGATGAACGGATTTCGCCATTATCATCTTCAATGGCAAATATAAATCCATCGATTTGTTTGAGTTATAGAAGAGAATGTACAATGAATGGTAAGTTGTATAAGAGCTGAGAAAAAGAGAAACTGAAAAGCAAAGAAACTCCAAAACCATGCACAAGCCACTTGCTAAACAATCTATTAGAAAGGTTTTAAGTATCAGTTTTAGTCCCATGGCTCTAATACAAAATGCTAGTTTATAAGAACATCTGTAAAATTGTAACACAAAATGCTTGGACAAGCATCAAAAAGAAAAACTGATGGAATGAGAATGGCTACAGTGCATACAGATTGTCCAGTTGAAAAATATCAACATTTACCTTAACCATGACAAAATAATCATGATTCCCATTTCATTGCCAGATTCGCTGACATGCAGGCTGTGCGGAAGAAACCGAGGAAGGAGGGAATTTTCAGGGAAAGAAATGTGCCCTGCTAATATGCTCCCAACCTGGTAGTCGTTAGCAGCTGCCCGGATGATGTTCCTTCGGCCTCTTGTTGACTGCTCAGTATTTCTTTGCCCTGTCTTCATTTTACCTGCAACACATTCGTGCAAAGCATGGCATACAAGCTGATGGCTCAGACTTAAGAGACGTCTACAATCAGCCCTGGATAGTTTGTGATCTAAGTTACAACGGCATCTGTGTCCATTCTCGAGGAAGGTAGGGACAAGATGCACCTGGAAGGAAAGTGGGGCAAGATGCCTACCTATATCCCTTCCCTCGTCCCATAGTTATATATTGTTACTGGCCGGGGGTCGGCCGCCAACCGACCGCTCTGAACGGAGCCGCAAGTCGAGTCGGCCCAGACCGATCGCCCGGAATAGAGATCGCCGCCTGGATAACTCCGAGCGACGGGTCCTTGTACAAGAACCGAAATACGCCAATCGGCAGATCACGTGGGGTAGGGTCGATTGCCAATCTTCAATGTACCTAAATACCCACGTGATCCAACTACCGGGGTATTCCACCCTCGAGGATCTCGTACGGAACAAACCGCGAGGCGAGCTTGTCCGTGCGCGATTCCGAGCGGCGTAATCGCCGAGAACCGTCGGTCCAAATGTCCCCTCTATTACGGCAAACACCGGCTTTCTAACTCCAACACACGAAATGTTCAGTCAATGAGGGAATGGACGAAGCGAGCAGGTTTACATTTACACAAGGACATTTATTATAATGAAACACGTATGCAATTAACAAGCAACAAAAGAACTACAACCGTCTATAAGCAATTATTAATGTACAGTCACTTACACAGTTTTACTTACGGGACTCGCGCCAACAAACATTCATTCGAAAGAAAAGCAGGAAAAAGACCCCATCAAAGGCAATGGGGTCAGACTGGACCTCTTGGGTCTTTATGGCGTGGACTTGGCAGACCGAACGAGTCCCACGAGACCGTTGCAGGTTACCTGCACCCTCGTGGTGTCTGGCTTGGGCGACCCATGCTCCTTCCCCAGCAGCAGCTAGCGTAGCCGCGGTCGAGCTCGGGCCTTCCGTGTGGCAGGCCGAGCTCTCTCCACATGAACGCGCGGTTTGCGCGACACAGCAGGCAAGGCTGCGCCTCCAGCTCGCGTCTCCTTCGCGACGCCCGGACTTCACCGCAGCTCCTTGCTTCTGGGTTCCTCCGACTCCCCCAACTGCCGAAGCAAAAAGCTTACTCCTCCCACGGGACTCAGCACACGAACTCTGCCACGGGACTCCACGAGCTCAGCCACGAACTCAGCCCTACCATGGACTCCTTTTACTCGACTTCCACGACTCTTTTTGGATTCTCCTCACGGGACTTTCACCGCGAACGCTTTCACAAAACTCTTTTTGGATTCTCCTTAAACAAAGAAAAGATGTCCTCTTTACCTTTGCACCCCCTCCCCCGCACCCGGCGTGACTCATGCCCTCGTGATCCACCTCCCCCGCTCAACCACGGGTGGGAGGGAGTTGTTGACGTCACCGCAGGGTTCTTCTTCCTCTTCGCAGAAGAGGGGGAGGACGTCTCCATTGTTTCTTTCCTTAACTATTAAATGATCCACGCGCATCTAATCGATTTCAAAACATTTAAACAATGGAGGTGAGCTATCTAGGGAACATGCACTTAACGACATAGCTGAACTAAAGGGAACCTGTATGTTGTGTGCGATTGAATTCCAAATTCGTAACAATATATATATATATATATACATATACATACATATATACACATACATATATACATTGTCCTCGGCACTTATGTTCAGAATAAATAATATTTTTCATTTGAAAGTGCTCATAATACCATTAGCCAAAGAACACTTTGCTGTCGACGGTCAACACTCAAAAATGGAGCACCTGTCATGTGTTGAGGAAGGCCAAGTACTGTAGCTCATTAAAGGAGAGGATAGGTCCAATGGTCTGGGAAGCTCCATTTTCAAGGAGGAATACAGGAGGAGCAAGGACGAAATTAACAAATGAAACAATTGTTCTGCTGTTGACATAAAGAGAATGCCTTGTATATTTTTTTTTGCCTTATTTTATATCTTCATACTATTCTCATACTTTAATGGCCACAATTATTCCCAGGTTCTTGTGGGGATGGCCAGGGGGGGGGAAGCGTGGCCGAAGTCTTTCACGAACCAGCTGGCGCAGGAATTTGGAATTTGTTAATTGTGCCGGCGATAGCGGGCCTACTCTTCACGAAGGATACCATGGGATCTTTAACATCCACCGGCAAATGACAGCAGATGAAGCACTCAGTTTATGTCCATCCAAGGGACGGCACACACATTGATGAATCATCCTGCCTGTGAAGCACCAGGATGACAGATTTATAGCTGGGTTGGGATTTGAGCACAAGCTAGACGGCTTATAGGTGAGTGTGCATACTTCAGGCCATCCTGAAACCCCTTGTATCTTCATACGAAATAAAGACAAAGTCTGATTATCACTCACTAGTTGAGTTATCATGTTTACATTGCTGTACTCCATCTTTGTTTTCTGAGGACATATCTCACGTCTTGCAAGATTATAAAATGTGCAGCATGTATTTGTCAAGGAGTCAATGTGGTTCCGGGCTTCTGGTAATTTCCCACTTTCGTCCACCTATATTTTTCATAATGACCCACTTTTCGGGGAAGTAAAAAAAATGTCTTTAAATTATAATTCCTACTACACCCTCTGATGTTGCATATCTCATGCATCACATGGGTAGGTAGCAGCCTCTTCCCTCTCTGCACACCTTGAATGATTTGGGAGCTAGTCCAACACTTGCATTGAATATGTCTTTCAATAATTCCTACTACACCCTCTGATGTTGCATCTCTCATGCATCACATGGGTAGGTAGCAGCCTCTTCCCTCTCTGCACACCTTGAATGATTTTGGGAGCTAGTCCAACACTTGCATGGAATATGTCTTTCAATCCTGACAAATCTTACACACTCACTGTGTCTCTCAAAAACCACTGTCTGGAAAATTTTCCGATCTACTTCCTCAACAAGCCTCTTCAAGAAGTTCAGTTACTCAAACCTTTGGTCCTCACCATTAATCATTATCATTCTTGGGGAATCCAAACTGGCTTCCAAAGCCACATTAACAAATTATCGAAATTGGCCTCCAAAGCAAGTTGCCAACTTAGCATTCTCCATTGTACAAAGTATTTCTGTGGCAAATCTGAAATTTTATTAGCTTACAAGGCCTTCATCCACAGCTTGATGAAGTACTGCTCTCCCCCTTTGGGCTCGCACCTCCACCACACCTTGCACTCCTTTATGTCGTGGAAACCAAGGCCCTCAAAATTATTGGATCCTCTCGCAATGAAGATGGGTCTTTGGACCTGTTACTCGCGCATCACAGATATGGTGGTGACCTCTCTGTCTTCTCCTATGTGGTCTTGTGCCCTCTGTTCCTCCCTTCCCCTCCCCTCCCGCCCCTCCCAGGTTTCTGCAAGGCAAACTGGTAACACACTTATGGTGAAACTGCCAAAGTCCATGCTTACTGCTCACCTCCACCCATTTGTTTACCCTCTTTTCTCTCACATGTGGAACTAACTTCCTCAGTTTGTTCAATCCAATTCTGTCCTCTTAGGCTTCAAGATGGTTGTTCACTTCCCCCTCAAGTCACCTCCATCCACACTGATGATCCCTTCAACACTCATTCGTCCTCCGCAAGCCCATGCACCTCTTCCTTTCCAGGTTATTGTGTTTTCCTTCCTCTTTCTCGCCATATTTTTCATTTTTTCTTCCATTTCTGTTTCATTCATGGTTTTCCCTTTCTCCTCTTGTTGTGTTTGAGCTTTTATCCAGCTTGTTCTCCCACTGTGTCCTCCTCCCCCTACCTTTGATTCATTCTTTGCAATGCGCATTCTGCTCCAAGTGTACTGTCCCTGTGACTCTCTCTCTCTTCTGCTCTCTCTCTCTTCTCTCAGGGCATCTCTCTCTTCTCAAAGTCATCTCTTCTCCCTAGTTCATCTCTCATCTGTCTCTCTCTCTCGTCGCTAGTCTCGATAGCTTGCTGTAATGGTGTGTTCCCCCCTTTGCACGATGTTCTTCTTGTTCTGATTTTCTGGTCCATTCTGTTTTAGCTGTTTCTTCATTTGCCCTCTCTTTTTCTGGCTTTTCCATGAAGCCTACAATATAAAAAGACAAAATCAATATATTAAGAAGGTTTTTATTATGTTGAAGGCTCCAGCACATGAACTAATATAGTCCCCATCGAGGCTTGGCCTTAACATTCACGTCAGTGATCACTGGTCAAAAAAAAAATTACACGCTACCCTACATAAGGCCATTATCTCAGTAAAGAGATACCCTATAACCAAAACGAACTAATCCAAGGATCGGGGAATTCCGGGACCACTCTTCCCAGAGAAAGGGACACTCCTTCGTTTACCATGCAGACCATCTCCGCGCACATCATGACGGTGAAGAAGAGAAAACCTCACTTGAGTCGAGATATCTCTGCTTGCCAATAAGGAGAAACACGAAAACCCACAACGTCCGCTAGTGCAAATAGGACAACCTCTGTTTTGGCTGTGCTGTTCGGGACAGTTTCATCTGAATGCTCAGTAGGCTCCTTCTTCACTCTCAATATTTCTGGTGGGTCGGCAAAACAATGTGGAAGAAATCATACAGCCTATAAAATTGAATCCCAACAAAATAATACGTATGCTGCACCCAAAAAGCAGCCTAGTGTCCTTCGTTCAAAAAAGCCTTCGGCTATCTGATAGACTGTATTCCTCACACTGAAAAAAACTAAAGAAAGAGTGAGGTACTCCTTGGATCGCAGTAACAACCTCTAAGGCATGTTGTCTCCTAACTGTGATACTCTCGCCCTAAGTCACGTGTTTCCAGACGATACCAAAACCGGAGAGGCCTGGCCTTTCTCACAACGACATATCAGCACCAGCCGACTGGTTAAGCCCCCTGAAGACGGTCACTAGCTGTGTCACTAGATAAGACAACCGCCTCGCTTAGAGCGGGCACTGCATAATCGTGTTCAAATTCGAAATCAAAACAGGGCTCTCCTGAATCTTTTGGTCTACTTAACCGTGAACACCCCTCCGGCTTCTAAAGAGCAGAAAAAAACCAGGAGCGCATCACGTTCAGCAGTCCAACGGAACTTATAAGCCATCCGAGTAATGATGTTAAATGCGAAGATTTCATAAAGAGTTCATGCATGGAGGAAGTCAAACGTGTTGGTCCTGAAGCACCTCAATGCGATAAGCTATACAAATCTATACACTCCAATGACAGTTGCGCCAGTCCTCCAATCGTTGTTGTAAATAGTTCTGTATCACCACACATTTATAATAACGACTGCTGAACCCGGTCCATCCATCTTCTTCATTGATCGATTGGAGCAATACCACAAGCAAAATTCATCTGCATCAAATCCTGCAGAAATACAAAGTGAGATTTCGAAGGCATCCAAAATGGACATCAATCTTTGCAGTATAGTAGGCCCGTAGGGAACCATTCAAGAACCAGGGTCGCCAAACAACCAGACTCAGTACAAGGCACAATCTCATCATAGAAAATTTTCCCAGCTGACCCATTCATATGATAAAGCCGCAATGAAAAATCATCAAACTGCTGAGACATCAAAAATAGTGAATCAATAAATATGAACTGCATTGAACATGAGGCTTGGCACACTACCACAACATATGTCACAACTCCATTGTTGGCAATCATTTACCACCTCTGTGAGATTTCAAGGTCCTGATACAGCAATTACTGTAGCTGGTTTATGTCTTCAGACAGACATTATGGATGGCAGAGGTCTGAAACCCAGCAAGGAAAATTAAATCCAATCCACATCATTCATGTTTCTTCACTGCAATCACTCATATCCTGCAAGTACTTGTTTACACCGATAGTTTCCCGGAGTCGCCCAAAGAATCACTTCGATATCCTATTGATAGGCAATTTTCGAAGGAAAAGGTTAATTTGCATCGTCTTCCGGGGTACGGTAATGTCTTCCATAATAAAAAATAAAAACTTGTACGTTTACCGTTTTGCGCCTGAAAGAAGTTTGTTGGCTCCTGAAATATAGAATGAGTTGCGTAACCAAAGTTTGATTTCATCTCGAGAAGTAAATTAATATAAAAAAGAAAAAGCGATCTTGTGTCATGAAAGAACCCATAAAGGTAATCGTGGAGATAGTGGACAACCCATAGTGGCCCAGTACCGTGTTACAAAATTGGTCAAAATCAAAGCCCATATTGTGTCCCTTACAAAGCACCCCCCTGGACAGCAGTCTGTACCTGTATGGATGATCCCCATGCCAATCTAATTCTTAGTGCATGATAGAATGAACAATCAAGTCTACCGTTCAACATACACTATTTTCCGCCATGTCAATTGATCTAATCGCACATGGTCGAAGATAAAAAATCCATAAGTAATAAGTTACAAAAAATGAAAGATTTTAATCCATTGGCATATTACCACTAATGAAAATCAGTACATTTAGAACTGGATTTAATATGAAAGTATAATCATAGTTATGAGATAGGCTATTTGAATATAGAAAAACAAGCCGGTAGGCGCGATGGTCACGAGCATGGAAACTATAAGATATAGAGCAAAATGATGTCATATAGCGGATAGGGAATCACGTTAAGATTATGCACACCAAATCTCATCCAGTTCCATCTACTGATAACTACTCGGTATCCATTTGAATGAAAAGTACCGAAAATGCGGTTTGAAATCATAAATCCCAAAGTTCGAGGGGTCTGTGGTGAACAAAGATCTAAATCGAAAAATCCGGCTCGATCATTTGTGACAATGTATTCCAGATGATTAGTGTGAATTTTCATGACCATCCGACCATAACCCTAGGAGAAGTAGCATTTGGCGCGAAGGCACCTCCAGCTCTCATATATCGATTTTGCACTAATTGACCTTTGACCCCTGACCTAAGCGAAATCGGTCAATATGTCCTGAGGCAAAGTTGTAGTACTCATTGAGTACCATGAACCTGCAAAGTTTCATTCGTATCGATGCACTCACCTGGTCGCTAGGGGCCTTCAATTGACGCATACCCTAATTGCAGGGGCGCTGCGGGTAAAGTATTCCATATATCACAAAAATCCGGAATATATTTGATAGAGCACACCTGTAGATCATTCGTGCCAAATTTCATAACCCATGTGGGATAATGGCTTTCGGAATTGATTTTGTGGAACGGTACCGATTTTGAAGGTTTTTCGTTGTTGCTAGGAAACCAAAGCGTCCCAGCAACCATCACAATTCCATAAGCACTAGGTCATAAGATGTACCTACCATCCGAGTTTGGTCAAAATCCGCCCACGTTTACTACCAATTATGCTGATGACAAAACGAACAAACATCCAAACAAAACAGACAGAATTACTGACAATAAGGGTCACCTATTGGCGACCCAATAAAAGAGAGAATGTAAAGTGAGGAGTAAAAATGAGTGAGTAAGAAAAGTGTGTGATGTTTGTTTGCAAGAAAGAGATATTAAAGCTAGCCCGGTAGCTCAAGTTTGAGCAAGCAGAAAGTAAGACCAGCAATCCTGACACGGAGAGTGTAAGATGGTTCTGGGCACCACTTTAACTCTCCTAAGTCAGAACGGTAGTACTACCCTGAGCGGTTGCTGTGTACAACCTCCTACCTCAAGTTAGGTTATCAGTTGCAGAAACAGCTGGTTTAATTTGACGATAGTTTGTTAAGAGGAAGTGTACTTGTGTTGATTATACAATATTTAAAACCGAGTAATAAAATTATTGCGCAGAAATTTCATTGATACCGAAATATCTGTAAAACCCGGCTTGAATCAGTAATAATCACGTGATTCTGGTGATTTTTAAAAGTTCATTAGTCAATATACTCGTAACACGAGTACGGTACTGTCGGACCCCGCTATTCGCAGATTTCCTATTTGCAGGCTCCGCATATTCGCGGGTCATAAAGTGTGACCGCATCTATATTCGCGCTTTGCGTATTTGCGTTTTTTTTATTTTTATTAAACACTTCAGGACCGGTCACCAATATCCACCTGGGAAAATAGAAATCAGCCAACATCACAGAATTACATAAAAGATGCAAAAACGGATCCCTTTAACTACAGCCCAATGAACTTACTTCACTTCCAATCATCAGCAAGGTTATGGAATCCATCATCACAGTTTAACATAGAATCATTCCTTTTCTCCAACAGCCTCATCTCAGATCATCAATTCGGATTTAGACCTGATCACTTTACTTTGGAAATTCTGCTTCTACTCTCAGAACAATGGTGGAGGCCCTCAATATCAGACATGAGATCAGGGCCTTCTCTCTAGACATATCTCGAGCTTTTGATACAGTCTGGAATCCTTCCCTGCTCTCCAAACTGTCTGCCTATGGAATCCAATGCCAACTCCATTCTTGGATTCCTGACTTCCTCCACTCTAGTAGCCAATGTGTGGCTCTCAACGGAATCCTTTCATCAATCCTCCAGTGACCATCAGCAAGCACATTGTCAATCTCATTTGCCAGTCCACCAGCGTTGAAATACCAAGTCCAGCGATGTTCCTGTGGGCGCTGAAACCATGAACCAGCAACACTAAGTCCACGACATCTTGCGGTCAACGAAGTTAGTGCAATTCTTGTTCACAGTTCCAGACCTATGGGGACCAACACACGTCTCATAACCATCCCTATCAGTGCCAGCCGATGCAATGCATTGAAATCCCCCAAGACGAGAAGAGTACCTCACCTGAGGCACTGATCAATCACAGATTCAAGTGTGGCACAGAACATCTCCTTCTCGTGGAGATCACTAACCTTAGTCGGAGCATATACAGAGACCAGGGAAATGACACCCAAGGAGTGATGAATCCTCAGTCTCATCAGGAGACAGGAATCCTCA
>CM068963.1:24120741-24143028 GCA_035128595.1 Eptatretus atami | reverse complement strand
CAAAGCTCTCCCTCACTTATATTTTTGATACCTATGAATCACTGACACATTGCAATGTTTACAAATGCCTGGAGACACCAGCGTTCATGGCTTTATTTCATTTCCACCCATGCCATAACCTCGAGAATCTCTTCAACTAAGCCAGATTACAAAACTTAAGCTCAGAAATGAACTTAGCGGCAGTTACGACTGCTAAAAAAAAAGTGCTGATTTGTCCAATTTGGACATTGCTTGGGCGTTTCTGGGTGCATGGGTTTATCGACAGCAATTGCTAATTGCTTGCCAAGCCAGGCGTTCTGTTGGAGTGCTTACTTGAGTGCCTAAGACACTTGCCGTGCACCCTACATTCGATAGCGGTACAGTTAGTGTCCCGATCGGGAAGTACAGTCCAGTTCCTACAAGGTAGAGGTACATATACAGCACACACGGACGTGGTTATGGGCACCGTTGTGACAAAGTTTCATCCCATATCTTATGGAGGTTTCATCAGATTTTCCTTTGTCCTCATGACTATTTCTAAAGCAATTGGTTATCGGGTGTGCTTTACAATGGTGATACGGTTTCGCTTTGTGAGTTTCAAAGCAAAATAGATTGATAACACCTGATTTCCAAGCAGTTTGTCATTTTAACATGTTTTCTAAATTACCAGCCAAATGATTTTTCCACTTGACACACGCAGCTGTTTATAAACATTCATATTTATGCACATCTCCTTGAAATGTGATATAAATGCAACATGGTTTTTTTTGTTTGGTTTTTGAAATTCCTCCAAAACAAGGTGAAAGATACTAAAGGTTTTTGGGTTGTATACAGTACATACTGCAGTCAGTAATCACATTGACTTCAACCTGCTGATTCCCGAAAAGTTGCCATATCGGCCAATCACTAGTGTGTGTGTGTGTGTGTGTGTGTGTGTGTGTGTGTGTTGTGTGTGTGTGTGTGTTCTAAAGCATAACAGTTTCTCTCTGCTAACTCCCGTCCCTCCACCCCACTCTCTTTCTTTCTCTCCGTCTCTTTCTGTTGCTCTATATCTCTCTTTGTCTCCGGCTGTGTCCGGGTGGTGATTATTTCCAGAAGATGTTTGTCTCTGGATATGTACGGATGGTGTTTGTGTCCGGGTGGTGTTTGTCTCTGAATGGAGTTTGTGTCTGGGCATTGTTTATCTCCAGACAGTGTTTGTATCGCACCTGTCCAGGCCATGTCTGTTTGTCTGCGGAAGTGTCCAGGAGGTATTTGTCTCCAGATGGCTAGGCTCCGGTCACGTCCGGAAGGTTTTGTCTCTGGATGTGTCTGGGCAGTGTTTGTCTCTGGTCGTGTTTGGATGGTGTTTGTCTCTGGACGGGTCCAGGTGGTGTTTGTCTCTGTGTCGTATTTCTCGTATGACTGGTAGAAAATGGATTTCAGACATTATTTTGTATTTTCTTTGCATCTCACTATTATTCTATGCAGAGGAATTTTGATGAGACAGTACGAATCATATTTAACGCTCCACCACACATCTACCTTCTCTTCCTCTCACCTCATGCTGCCTTCCCTTCCCCACTCCTCCTCACTCTCCCTCCCTCCTCACTCCCACACTCCTCCTCTCTCTTTCCCCCCCCCCCACTTCCTCACTCTCCACATATTGTTCTCCCCCAAACCCCCTCAGTATGCTAGTCAGCAAAGGCGGTGGGTATTTGGTGTGTGTGTGTGTGTGTGTGTGTCTTTGTGTGTCTTTGTGTGTCTTTGTGTGTCTTTGTGTGTCTTTGTGTGTCTTTGTGTGTCTTTGTGTGTCTTTGTGTGTCTTTGTGTGTTTTGTGTGTCTCCTCCATAACACCAAACCATGAAACCTCGTGGCCAAAAACTTTTCAGACACACTAAAGGAACTCCGAGGAAGTGCAAAAATGAAAACTGATGTTTGGGTAAAATTAAACACTCTTCTTTGAAGATAATTATTGGCTCACCTCCATGAAAGGCATATATGTCTTGGTCAGCCCAAATTCGCCTAGTAGGGGCCTTAGCTGCCATTTTGATCCACCCTAGTCAAACATGCCTTGCCTTGGAAACATAATCTACTCCATGGACCAATTAAAGTATGCAATCAACCATGATTTTGGATTTGAGAATCGCATCTTGTGGACTAAATAAGTGTTGAAATCTGAAAATTTCCAGTAATTAACAATTCTTATAACTAAGCGTATTTACTTTAAGCAGGCAAGGCTGTAATCCCTCCTCCATATTTGCACAAAGAAAATGTGAAAATGGCAAAGCATTAAATTTTACTTTTTCTAGTGTTCAGGGAATTCTATTGAGGAAGAAAAGACCAAGGAATGCATAGAAAGTAGAACTTCATTATTCGCAATGAAAATAATTAACCAACTGGATTGCCCCTCTCTTCAAGCTGTTTTGCAAGCCATGAAATACAGTCCACATGGATCCTTTTTTCGGCAATTACGTTTACGGTTTGCTTTTTCATGTTTTGTACGATCTGCTTTCATTCCAAAATATTAATGAAATATACGAATAGTTGCTGCAATACATTAATAGTCGGCATTTGCTGCAAGCACGAAGAGGTACGTAGACAGCACACATGAACGTGGGACAAATGGGTACAAATCACTCTCCGCAGGGGTGCATGCATGCTTGTTTATGTGTGGTGGTGTGCATTAGTTTCTTTGCGGATGGACCAAACTCGTACTTGGGCCCGTAGTGCGTGGCGCTTTGGTGGAGTTTACATGGCCATCTCACGAACCATGTGCTTTGGCACACGGGGAGTGGGCATGCTGTGGTGCCGAAGCCACATGGAGGGAGGATGTGTTGCGGTGCGGAAGCCACATGGGGCATGTTGTGCAGTGCGGGTGTAGGGAAATCCATGCGAGTGAAAGGATGAGTATATCGCCTGTGCAGATGCACGGTGAGTATGGACAGTGAGGAGGTTGGAGGAACGTGTATGGCGGGCTGATAATGACTGACGGCTTTCCCAGAGTGTACCAGAGTGTAGAGTGCAGTCTGATTAGTGAGCTGACCGGAGGGGTGCAAAGGTCGCTGTATGTGTGAGCATGCATGCATAGAGGCAAGCCTTTGCCAGGTAGATAGCATTGGTTTTATATACTCCCATCCTGTTTTATACAGAATCTGGTGGTTAAAAAGAAAACGTTGCTGTTTGGGTTTGTTTTATCGCCCCAATATGCTGACTTCCCTTCCACTCAGACTGCCTTCCCTTCCCCTCCCCTCACATTGCCTTCCCTTCCCCTCCCCTCATGCTGCTTCCGCTCTCCTCCCCTTCATGCTGCCTTCCCTTCCCCACCCCTCATGCTACCTTCCCTTCCCGTCCAATTGCCTTCCCTTGCCCTCATGCTGCTTTCTCTCTCCCTTCCCTCATGCTAACCTCCTGACAAACCCCCTTCACCAAAATACAACTCTCTGGAGGTCGAAGAGAGGAAGGAGTGTCAAAGAATGTATGATTGCATAAATGAACGCTTTTTTAGCAGTCAGAACTGCTGATCGGATCAATTCCACAGTTTAATTTTTTTTTTTTTTGGCTCAAGTTAAGAGATTCTTGAGCTTATCACATGTTTGGAAATTAAATAAAGGCACAAACCCTGATGTGGCTTTTTCGACGATTGAAGGAAATTTGCCTTCCTTCGCTTCCCTTCCCTCCTCTCATGCCTACCTCCTCCGAAAGCCACTCCCTCCTCCACCCCCATGAATGTCTCCAGGTAGTGTCCAGGTGTTTTTTTGTATGACCCATTTAAATGTGCTGTTTTAACATACCCTATTCCATTCCAACCTGGACTAATGGCAGCAGAAGGGGACCATACCCCACCCCACCCCCCTTGATTTCCCTCAAATCCCCCTACCAAATGCAGGTTGAGAAACCCTCCCTCACCTAACCCCATCAACTATTCTGCCTAACGCAAGTCAGAACACCCCCTTCCCCTCCCACTTCTTCTCTCCCCATTCTCCTCGCTCCCACCCCCCATCCTGGAGTGTATAGCGACATATGGTGAGGCATCGCTCCCCCTCTCCCTCCTTCTTCTCTCTTACACCTTCCTCACCCCTCCTCGGTCCCCCACCTCCTACTCCCCCCTAACCCCCGACCTCCATATTCCGTCTTGTGTACAATAAAATGGACATAACAAGTCATTATGAGCCTTTCACAATAACTTTGTAAGGTGCAAGTGCAGAATGCTTTGATCACATGAAACACTTTGGAACACAGAAAAGACTGTTGTGCACATAGTAATTATCACTCTGCTAGACGTGGTTTTATAAAGTTACTAACAAGAGATAAAAGCACATATTAGACAAACTTCAGAGGAGTCAAACATTGCCAAAGTTCATGGGAATGGAGTGAATTCCAGCATTGAAATGAAGGAGCACCCTGGACTGGCAGGATAGCCTTGAGGTATGTACACTCACGATTGAGCTGTATAGCCTGGGTTTGAATCTCAACCCAGCTATAACTGTCACACTAGTATTTCACATGCAGGGTTCATCAGTGTGTGTGCTACCCCTTAGATGGATGAAAAAATGGATGTCCCATTTGCTAACATGAGTTGGTGGACGTAAAAGATCCCACGATGTCATTGTGATGAGTCGATGAACTATGGCCAAAACCCTGACCAAATGCCAAATTCCTGCTCTAACCTAGAGGGGGCAATGCATCAGCGGCAAAGCTGTGCCCCCAGCATATGGTGCTATACACACTCATGTGCAGCATACAAAGAAGCGACACAGCACCGCTGCATACAAACACATTTCAATATTGCATTGTATCTCATTCACTGCACGAGTAAAAGCAGGCAATAGCACATTCATTGATCACCTTTTCCGGCCTTTATCCTAATTTTCGAAGCACCCTAAAAGACCCAACCCATCAAAGGACAAGAATACACCCTCTCCCCTCTGCTGGTATCTCCAGAGATAAACAATTATGCTGTCCCTTGCTTTTCCACTTTACTTATAATGTGATCTACCTCTCTTACCAGCACAAAAAAGGCAGACCTATATTATAATTACCAGCAGGTATCTACAAATTACGTACAGATTGAGAGTTTCTTCCAGCTGGCTTCTGACTGCAAGACTTGCTCGAGATAACAACTTCCTGTAGGGAGCAGAGATCATACAGGTCTCCTGGTAGCGATTTTACTCCACTAGCTTGAAGGTGGGGTATTTTTTACTGCCTAACTAAGGAAGAAGAATCGCCGGCAAGAAGCCAACTCGGTTTGTCTGATTGCAAGGCAACATAAGGTTCTTCTGAGGTGTGGAAGTTCATGCTTCTTTAATGGATGTGTTGTTTAATTTGTCTTTCTTCTTCATTACATACCGAAGTGTTAATTGGTCATTTTAATTGGACTGGTCCTAAATGGCTGCTGTTCTGCTAAATTGGTGTTACTGCATATTGATTGTATGGGCATAGTAAATTTTAAAAGTTGCAAAATCCCCTATCACTTTTTGGAAGACATTTTGACCTCAATTCAATTCATTAACAAGCATTTGAGATTTCCTCTCGAAGTGGAAGGTATTTGTAAAAGGAATTGCATGAAGTTCTATTTTTTGTTGTGCAAAATGTAAGCGAATGGAATACTGACTTCAGATTATTCAATAATTGCGTCACGTTCCTTCACATTTAATGCATGACACAATATTCTTATGAAATGTTAACTATACATTTTCTCTGATATTTTGCAAATACAGTACATGTTGTGTTGAAGGAGCTGTTATTTGTTCCCATGACGTGTATCAGCATGGTATCTTTTCAAAAAGGATTGTTACCCCGCACATGTGATGCAAAAAGTGGGGTGAAGCAATTGGTTCATGTGTGTCCGTCTCTCCGTCAGTCTGTCCTCAAACGTCAGTTTATGATCGAGGAACAACTTCATTTAAATTGGATGTTATATTTTGAACACCAATTGGAACATGAACTGGAAAACAAACCTGCAGTTATAACAGTCTCCTGGAGTCATCCAAATCACACATACACAGAGAGGAGTGAGATGATATTTTACTCTGTCTGCTTGCCTGGCAGTCAAACAGAATTGAAAATCATTTCAAACAGCAAACTTACTGTTTTTAAGGACGTTATAAAGGACACAAACAACAGGCATAAATAACTAATGCAAACATGCTAGATGGGGTGATGTAACAGCCACTGCATCAACAGCAGGTAAAACAGCGGTAAACTTCCGGAATTAAGTTTTTTTATATGACTTTCACAATCTTTATTTTATTTAAATTTACTATATACTTGAACATTGTAGAACACAATCGCCTTCTTGTCACTTCAAGACACACCAGTTCTTTGGACATGTTAAATAATGTGGTGAATAACACTGCTTCAATAGGGCTAAATTTTTGGAATTTAAAAAAAAAAGAACTTTAAAATCATTATTTTATTTAAATTGAAGTATATATTTAAACACTGCGTGGGGTAACATGTTATATGACCTCTCTAGTTTGTAATGCTGTTATAATTGAATTACTTTCTCGTGATTAACCTCACCAAGTCACATAATATTAGTTATAACTTGAAACCAAGGTTCCACTTTCATTTATTGGTGTAACATTGCTTATTTGTTTATTATTTATATACTACCTAAAGCTGAAGCCTTGACGGACGTCACCTACTTAGCAATGACTATAACAGCACAAAAAAAACTTCATGGAGGATGTGAGATTTAAACCTACTCCTTTCAGTTATGAGATGGATAGTCAAACCACGAGGCTATGCAGGCCTTTTTCTGACTTGGCAGCTCTGTGCTGATAGGATTGCAAATACTGCAGCACCACATGTGTGCTTTGGACATTCGAGCCTTCACATTCAACACCTTCTTGTTTGCTGTGTAATTGCTGTTTGTGTAATCAATGGGCACTGTTTCCTGGTCTCTTAGTTTCAGGAATTTTTTTAAATATTATTTTCTTGCTTTTCCTCTTAAGGCTACTGCTTTGTTTCTACTTTTATTTGCTAAGTTCATCAGGGCTTAATATTCAGTTTATTTTGTGTATGCCATCACAAATATCTTATTTAATGTTTGGACTTCATTCTAACAAAGACGATAGATCAAAAATGTACCCCCATGCAAGGTCTGTGGAAATGAACAAGATCTTGGTATGACAAGAAGAAAAGCCAATGGATCAGACAGAAATCTACATCCAATGACATTTTGGAAACATTCAATAAACGCTGGAATGGAGCCAGGCATGGCAAGAAGAATGGACAACTAACTGATGAATGACAGAATTACAAATCACAACCTAGAGAAGAATCTTGAAGAAACAAAGGAAAAGCAAAGATTTGATAGAGATTAAATCAAAAAATTCACCATAGTACAATGGCCCCGAGGTGCAAAAAATATAAAAGGATGAATCATGTTGAGAAATGGAATGTCCTGCAGTGGTCTCAAATCAGTTAGTCAAGTCAACTTTATTCTCACACATCTTATGAACCATCGAAAGTTTATCGCGTGGATTAATCAGGCACTCCTTTTCCTCATTTCTCAAATGAAGGATATATTATAACGTTTACTTTCCAATCTGTTTTGCTTAGCTTGTGAAATGAAATCAAACAACTTGTTGGTAAAATTAATGGCAATATTTTGACCAAATTAAACACTCATGTGGTTATGACAAGAGGTGAAACAATCTGCCTCATCAGGAACAATGTACAGGTAGTGTACAAAAAAAATGGAAACACCTGTATAAATGAGGGACACCAAGCAACAGTTCCACACAGGTGTGGCCTATGTATTAATTAAGCAAGTAACATCCCAGCATGCTTAGGGTCATATATAAAAATGCTGCAACAGGCCTGGTTGCCGATAATTATAGCTAACATGGCTACAAGGGCAGAACACTCCACCAATGCCTCATCCGCAGAGCACGTGTGTTCTCCCAATGGTTTTATGAGCATGACACTGATGTTATCCATATGTCATGGCCTTCTTAGTCCCAGATCTGAACCAATCGAGCATTTATGGGATATTCTGCAACGGCGCCTGAGACAGCGTTTTCCACCTCCATCAAACAGGTTTGAGTTGATTGACTTTCTGTGGTGGAATGGTGCCGCATCCTCCTGCAGAATCCAGACGCTGGTGACTCTATGCCACGGCACACATAGGCCATACTGGCCCGCACGTGGTGGCCCAACACCATATTACGTGACTTTACATTGGTGTTTCCTTTTTTTTTGTCCACTACCTGTACATACTAAGCAAGCAAAGAAGTGGTTACACCAAGGAAGTAAGAGAAAAAAAAAGTGCTGATTTGTCCAATTTGGACATTGCTTGGGCGTTTCTGGGTGCATGGGTTTATCGACAGCAATTGCTAATTGCTTGCCAAGCCAGGCGTTCTGTTGGAGTGCTTACTTGAGTGCCTAAGACACTTGCCGTGCACCCTACATTCGATAGCGGTACAGTTAGTGTCCCGATCGGGAAGTACAGTCCAGTTCCTACAAGGTAGAGGTACATATACAGCACACACGGACGTGGTTATGGGCACCGTTGTGACAAAGTTTCATCCCATATCTTATGGAGGTTTCATCAGATTTTCCTTTGTCCTCATGACTATTTCTAAAGCAATTGGTTATCGGGTGTGCTTTACAATGGTGATACGGTTTCGCTTTGTGAGTTTCAAAGCAAAATAGATTTGATAACACCTGATTTCCAAGCAGTTTGTCATTTTAACATGTTTTCTAAATTACCAAGCCAAATGATTTTTCCACTTGACACACGCAGCTGTTTATAAACATTCATATTTATGCACATCTCCTTGAAATGTTGATATAAATGCAACATGGTTTTTTTGTTTTGGGTTTTTGAAATTCCTCCAAAAAGGTGAAAGATACTAAAGGTTTTTGGGTTGTATACAGTACATACTGCAGTCAGTAATCACATTGACTTCAACCTGCTGATTCCCGAAAAGTTGCAATATCGGCCAATCACTAGTGGTGTGTGTGTGTGTGTGTGGTGTGGTGTGTGTGTGTGGTGTGTGTGTGTGTGTTCATAAAAGCATAACAGTTTCTCTCTGCTAACTCCCGTCCCTCCACCCACTCTCTCTTCTCTCTCTCGTCTCTTTCTGTTGCTCTATATCTCTCTTTGTCTCCGGCTGTGTCCGGGGGTGAATTATATCCAGAAGATGTTTGTCTCTGGATATGTACGGATGGTGTTTGTGTCCGGGTGGTGTTTGTCTCTGAATGGAGTTTGTGTCTGGGCATTGTTTATCTCCAGACAGTGTTTGTATCCAGACCTGTCCAGGCCATGTCTGTTTGTCTGCGGAAGTGTCCAGGAGGTATTTGTCTCCAGATGGCTAGGCTCCGGTCACGTCCGGAAGGTTTTGTCTCTGGATGTGTCTGGGCAGTGTTTGTCTCTGGTCGTGTTTGGATGGTGTTTGTCTCTGGACGGGTCCAGGTGGTGTTTGTCTCTGTGTCGTATTTCTCGTATGACTGGTAGAAAATGGATTTCAGACATTATTTTGTATTTTCTTTGCATCTTCACTATTATTCTATGCAGAGGAATTTTGATGAGACAGTACGAATCATATTTAACGCTCCACCACACATCTACCTTCTCTTCCTCTCACCTCATGCTGCCTTCCCTTCCCCCACTCCTCCTCACTCTCCCTCCCTCCTCCTCACATCACACACTCACTCCTTCTCTTCCCCCCCCCCACTTCCTCACTCTCCCACTATTGTTCTCCCCCAAACCCCTTCAGTATGCTAGTCAGCAAAGCGGCGGTGGTATTTGGTGTGTGTGTGTGTGTGTGTGTGTCTTGTGTGTCTTTGTGTGTCTTTGTGTGTCTTGGTGTGTCTTTGTGTGTCTTTGTGTGTCTTTGTGTGTCTTTGTGTGTCTCTTGTGTTTTGTGTGTCTCCATCCATAACACCAAAACCATGAAACCTCGTGGCCAAAAACTTTTCAGACACACTAAAGGAACTCCGAGGAAGTGCAAAAATGAAAACCTGATGTTTGGGTAAAATTAAACACCTCTTCTTTGAAGATAATTATTGGCTCACCTCCATGAAAGGCATATATGTCTTGGTCAGCCCAAATTCGCCTAGTAGGGGCCTTAGCTGCCATTTTGATCCACCCTAGTCAAACATGCCTTGCCTTGGAAACATAATCTACTCCCATGGACCAATTAAAGTATGCAATCAAAACATGATTTTGGATTTGAGAATCGCATCTTGTGGACTAAATAAGTGTTGAAATCTGAAAATTTCCAGTAATTAACAATTCTTATAACTAAGCGTATTTACTTTAAGCAGGCAAGGCTGTAATCCCTCCTCCATATTTGCACAAAGAAAATGTGAAAATGGCAAAGCATTAAATTTTACTTTTTCTAGTGTTCAGGGAATTCTATTGAGGAAGAAAAGACCAAGGAATGCATAGAAAGTAGAACTTCATTATTCGCAATGAAAATAATTAACCAACTGGATTGCCCCTCTCTTCAAGCTGCTTTTGCAAGCCATGACAATACAGTCCACATGGATCCTTTTTTCGGCAATTACGTTTACGGTTTGCTTTTTCACTGTTTTGTACGATCTGCTTTCATTCCAAAATATTAATGAAATATACGAATAGTTGCTGCAATACATTAATAGTCGGCATTTGCTGCAAGCACGAAGAGGTACGTAGACAGCACACATGAACGTGGGACAAATGGGTACAAATCACTCTCCGCAGGGGTGCATGCATGCTTGTTTATGTGTGTGTGGTGCATTAGTTTCTTTGGCGGATGGACCAAACTCGTACTTGGGCCCGTAGTGCGTGGCGCTTTGGTGGAGTTTACATGGCCATCTCACGAACCATGTGCTTTGGCACACGGGGAGTGGGCATGCTGTGGTGCCGAAGCCACATGGAGGGAGGATGTGTTGCGGTGCCGAAGCCACATGGGGCATGTTGTGCAGTGCGGGTGTAGGGAAATCCATGCGAGTGAAAGGATGAGTATATCGCCTGTGCAGATGCACGGTGAGTATGGACAGTGAGGAGGTTGGAGGAACGTGTATGGCGGGCTGATAATGACTGACGGCTTTCCCAGAGTGTACCAGAGTGTAGAGTGCAGTCTGATTAGTGAGCTGACCGGAGGGGTGCAAAGGTCGCTGTATGTGTGAGCATGCATGCATAGAGGCAAGCCTTTGCCAGGTAGATAGCATTGGTTTTATATACTCCCATCCTGTTTTATACAGAATCTGGTGGTTAAAAAGAAAACGTACGTTGCTGTTTGGGTTTGTTTTATCGCCAATATGCTGACTTCCCTTCCACTCAGACTGCCTTCCCTTCCCTCCCTCACATTGCCTTCCCTTCCCTCCCCTCATGCTGCCTTCCGCCTCTCCTCCCCTTCATGCTGCCTTCCCTTCCCCACCCCTCATGCTACCTTCCCTTCCCGTCAATTGCCTTCCCTTGCCCTCATGCTGCTTTCTCTTCCCCTTCCCTCATGCTAACCTCCTGACAAACCCCCTTCACCAAAATACAACTCTCTGGAGGTCGAAGAGAGGAAGGAGTGTCAAAGAATGTATGAATTGCATAAATGAACGCTTTTTTAGCAGTCAGAACTGCTGATCGGATCAATTCCACAGTTTAATTTTTTTTTTTTTGGCTCAAGTTAAGAGATTCTTGAGCTTATCACATGTTTGGAAATTAAATAAAGGCACAAACCCTGATGTGGCTTTTTCGACGATTGAAGGAAATTTGCCTTCCTTCGCTTCCCTTCCCTCCTCTCATGCCTACCTCCTCCGAAAGCCACTCCCTCCTCCACCCCCATGAATGTCTCCAGGTAGTGTCCAGGTGTTTTTTGTATGACCCATTTAAATGTGCTGTTTTAACATACCCTATTCCATTCCAACCTGACTAATGCAGCAGAAGGGGACCATACCCCACCCCACCCCCCTTGATTTCCCTCAATCCCCTACAAATGCAGGTTGAGAAACCCTCCCTCACCTAACCCCATCAAACTATTCTGCCTAACGCAAGTCCAGAACACCCCCTTCCCCTCCCCACTTCCTTCTCTCCCCCATTCTCCGCGCTCCCACCCCCATCCTGGGTGTATAGCGACATATGGTGAGGCATCGCTCCCCTCTCCCCTCCTTCTTCTCTCTTACACCTTCCTCACCCCTCCTCGTCCCCACCTCTCCTCACTCCCCCCTAACCCCCCGACCTCCATATTCCCGTCTTGTGTACAATAAAATGGACATAACAAGTCATTATGAGCCTTTCACAATAACTTTGTAAGGTGCAAGTGCAGAATGCTTTGATCAACATGAAACACTTTGGAACACAGAAAAGACTGTTGTGCACATAATAATTATCACTCTGCTAGATGTGGTTTATAAAGTTACTACAAGAGATAAAAGCAGATATTAGACAAACTTCAGAGGAGCTCAACACTTGCCCAAAGTTCATGGGAATGGAGTGAATTCCAGCATTGAAATGAAGGAAGCACCCTGGACTGGCAGGATAGCCTTGAGGTATGTACACTCACGATTGAGCTGTATAGCCTGGGTTTGAATCTCAACCCAGCTATAAACTGTCACACTAGTATTTCACATGCAGGGTTCATCAGTGTGTGTGCTACCCCTTAGATGGATGAAAAAATGGATGTCCCATTTGCTAACATGAGTTGGTGGACGTAAAAGATCCCACGATGTCATTGTGATGAGTCGATGAACTATGGCCAAAACCCTGACCAAATGCCAAATTCCTGCTCTAACCTAGAGGGGGCAATGCATCAGCGGCAAAGCTGTGCCCCCAGCATATGGTGCTATACACACTCATGTGCAGCATACAAAAGGACACACACCGCTGCATACAAGCACCATTTCAATATTGCATTGTATCTCATTCACTGCACGAGTAAAAGCAGGCAATAGCACATTCATTGATCACCCTTTTCCAGCCTTTATCCTAATTTTCGAAGCACCCTAAAAGACCCAACCCATCAAATGACAAGAATACACCCTCTCCCCTCTGCTGGTATCTCCAGAGATAAACAATTATGCACTGTCCCTTGCTTTTCCACTTTACTTATAATGTGATCTACCTCTCTTACCAGCACAAAAAAAGGCAGACCTATATTATAATTACCAGCAGGTATCTACAAATTACGTACAGATTGAGAGTTCTTCCAGCTGGCTTCTGACTGCAAGACTTGCTCGAGATAACAACTTCCTGTAGGGAGCAGAGATCATACAGGTCTCCTGGTAGCGATTTACTCCACTAGCTTGAAGGTGGGGGTATTTTTTACTGCCTAACTAAAGGAAGAAGAATCGCCGGCAAGAAGCCAACTCGGTTTGTCTGATTGCAAGGCAACATAAGGTTCTTCTGAGGTGTGGAAGTTCATGCTTCTTTAATGGATGTGTTGTTTAATTTGTCTTTCTTCTTCATTACATACCGAAGTGTTAATTGGTCATTTTAATTGGACTGGTCCTAAAATGGCTGCTGGATCTGCTAAATTGGTGTTACTGCATATTGATTGTATGGGCATAGTAAATTTTAAAAGTTGCAAAATCCCCTATCACTTTTTGGAAGACATTTTGAACTCAATTCAATTCATTAACAAGCCAATTTGAGATTTCCCTCTCGAAGTGGAAGGTATTTGTAAAAGGAATTGCATGAAGTTCTTTTTTTGTTGTGCAAAATGTAAGCGAATGGAATACTGACTTCAGATTATTCAATAATTGCGTCACGTTCCTTCACATTTAATGCATGACACAATATTCTTATGAAATGTTAACTATACATTTTCTCTGATATATTGCAAATGCAGTACATGTTGGTGTGAAGGAGCTGTTATTTGTTCCCATGGCGTGTATCAGCATGGTATCTTTTCAAAAGGATTGTTACCCCGCACATGTGATGCGAAAAGTGGGGTGAAGCAATTGGTTCATGTGTGTCCGTCTCTCCGTCAGTCTGTCCTCAAACGTCAGTTTATGATCGAGGAACAACTTCATTTAAATTGGATGTTATATTTTGAACACCAATTGGAACATGAACTGGAAAACAAACCTGCAGTTTAACAGTCTCCTGGAGTCATCCAAATCACACATACACAGAGAGGAGTGAGATGATATTTTACTCTGTCTGCTTGCCTGGCAGTCAAACAGAATTGAAAATCATTTCAAACAGCAAACTTACTGTTTTTAAGGACGTTATAAAGGACACAAACAACAGGCATAAATAACTAATGCAACATGCTAGATGGGGTGATGTAACAGCCACTGCATCAACAGCAGGTAAAACAGCGGTAAACTTCCGGAATTAAGTTTTTTTATATGACTTTCACAATCTTTATTTTATTTAAATTTAACTATATACTTGTACATTGTAGAACACAAATCGCCTTCTTGTCACTTCCAAGAACCACCAGTTCTTGGACATGTTAAATAATGTGGTGAATAACACTGCTTCAATAGGGCTAAATTTTTGGAATTTAAAAAAAAAAGAACTTTAAAATCATTATTTTATTTAAATTGAAGTATATATTTAAACACTGCGTGGGGTAACATGTTATATGACCTCTCTAGTTTGTAATGCTGTTATAATTGAATTACTTTCTCGTGATTAACCTCACCAAGTCACATAATATTAGTTATAACTTGAAACCAAAGGTTCCACTTTCATTTATTGGTGTAACATTGCTTATTTGTTTATTATTTATATACTACCTAAAGCTGAAGCCTTGACGGACGTCACCTACTTAGCAATGACTATAACAGCACAAAAAAAACTTCATGGAGGATGTGAGATTTAAACCTACTCCTTTCAGTTATGAGATGGATAGTCAAACCACGAGGCTATGCAGGCCTTTTTCTGACTTGGCAGCTCTGTGCTGATAGGATTGCAAATACTGCAGCACCACATGTGTGGCTTTGGACATTCGAGCCTTCACATTCAACACCTTCTTGTTTGCTGTGTAATTGCTGTTTGTGTAATCAATGGGCACTGTTTCCTGGTCTCTTAGTTTCAGGAATTTTTTTTAATATTATTTTCTTGCTTTTCCTCTTAAGGCTACTGCTTTGTTTCTACTTTTATTTGCTAAGTTCATCAGGGCTTAATATTCAGTTTATTTTGTGTATGCCATCACAAATATCTTATTTAATGTTTGGACTTCATTCTAACAAAGACGATAGATCAAAAATGTACCCCCATGCAAGGTCTGTGGAATGAACAAGATCTTGGTATGACAAGAAGAAAAGCCAATGGATCAGACAGAAATCTACATCCAATGACATTTTGGAAACATTCAATAAACGCTGGAATGGAGCCAGGCATGGCAAGAAGAATGGACAACTAACTGATGAATGACAAGAATTACAAAATCACAACCTAGAGAAGAATCTTGAAGAAACAAAGGAAAAGCAAAGATTTGATAGAGATTAAATCAAAAAATTCACCATAGTACAATGGCCCCGAGTGCCAAAAAATATAAAAGGATGAATCATGTTGAGAAATGGGAATGTCCTGCAGTGGTCTCAAATCAGTTAGTCAAGTCAACTTTATTCTCACACATCTTATGAACCATCGAAAGTTATCGCGTGGATTAATCAGGCACTCCTTTTCCTCATGTTCTCAAATGAAGGATATATTATAACGTTGACTTTCCAATCTGTTTGCATTAGCTTGTGAAATGAAATCAAACAACTTGTTGGTAAAATTAATGGCAATATTTTGACCAAATTAAACACTCCATGTGGTTATGACAAGAGGTGAAACAATCTGCCTCATCAGGAACAATGTACAGGTAGTGTACAAAAAAAATGGAAACACCTGTATAAATGAGGGACACCAAGCAACAGCTTCCACACAGGTGTGACTTATGTGTTAATTAAGCAAGTAACATCCCAGCATGCTTAGGGTCATATATAAAAATGCTGCACAGGCCTGGTTGCCGATAATTATAGCTAACATGGCTACAAGAGCAGAACACTCCCACCCAATGCCTCCATCCGCAGAGCACGTGTGTTCTCCCAATGGTTTTATGAGCATGACACTGATGTTATCCATATGTCATGGCCTTCTTAGTCACCAGATCTGAACCCAATCGAGCATTTATGGGATATTCTGCAACGGCGCCTGAGACAGCGTTTTCCACCTCCATCAAACAGGTTTGTGTTGATTGACTTTCTTGTGGTGGAATGGTGCCGCATCCCTCCTGCAGAATCCCAGACGCTGGTGGACTCTATGCCACGGCACACATAGGCCATACTGGCCGCACGTGGTGGCCCAACACCATATTACGTGACTTTACATTGGTGTTTCCATTTTTTTTGTCCACTACCTGTACATACTAAGCAAGCAAAGAAGTGGTTACACCAAGGAAGTAAGAAGAGGGCAAGGCAAAAGGATAGGTTATGGAAGAAAATGGAGGGTAGGGGATTTCAGAAGAGGAGGGGAGAAAATATTTAATAATGTTTTGAAAGAAGGTTGGGAGTCAAAGGGGTGGGGGGAGGGGGGTGTATAAGAAGTAAAAAAAACAAATGCCCTTCAAATTTCACAATTTGGGGGATGTAGGGAAAATTGGAATCCATTGGGAGAAGGGATGCATTGGGACATCTCTTCTCACAGCTTTTCTTGGCTAATGATATTAAGTGTAAATATTTTGGCACTTAACATTCATTCACCAATAATAGCTGCAGAGATGGTGTTCCAATGCACCCAATTTTTCCCTCATATATTAATGCTTCCGAAAAACAATTTGAATGTCATGTGTACCCAAGAGATGCCTCATGTGTACCCAAGCACTAGTGACAAAGGGATCTTGACATACCGTACAAATAACGAATGCTGCATTTCCATATTGTGGTGACAAGAGAACACATACCTGCTATGATCTTGCAGTACTTGCTTGGTGCAAGTCGGTGTGCTGTTAAAGCTGGGTGCAGATACCGCCGTGTACGGCTTCGAACCTTTGCCGGGCTTTTCACTTGACTGCTGGGCTCTTTATCCTAACAGGCAAGCATGAAGAGAAGTGTTAATATCTCAATGCCTCTTGTGAATCTGAGCCATTTGCCATCCAAATAACTTTCAGATGTTACACTGACCCCACCAAAGGACAATTTACAAACTATTTAAAAAAAAAAGATTAATCCTCAGAGTAGAACTTAAAATCACTAGCCTCTGTCCAAGTGTTTGCATGTCCAAGTTCTCAGGCTTTTGCAAGTTACAGCCCAAATACTATCAATAAATGAAATAATGGGATACGTTTTCTTTAAATAAATGTAGAAATGTTGCACCTCACCTTCATATTGTATCATCATGTAATGCTATTTAATATACGATTTTGTTAAGAGGAAATGTAATTGGAAATTAATAGGAAATTCTATTAATAGAAGATTTTATATAACATGAATAGGAAACTTTTGTTAATAGTAGGAAATTTTATAAATTTTTGTTAATAGGAAATTTTATAAATTACAATGATTTTGTTAATCGGAAATTTGATACATCACAATGATTTTGTCAATAGGAAATTGTATACATTACAACGATTTTGTTCATAGGAAATTTTACATAACAGAGTGATTATCGTGTGGGAAACCTTTAATATTGCTGAATGATGTTTAAACAAATGTATTAACGTTGACCACTCACTTTGATTTTGCAACAGGAAGATTATATTATTGGAACACAAATATGGGAAACTGTACAGGCCTATTATTTGAATCATAATAAATTTCATTACACCAGGCTGTCCATATGTCTTGCTACAGATCCAGTTAGCAAATCTACCTAGTGAAAATTTAGAAAAGAAAATTTTTGTTCCATCTAAATTGTCAGTCATGTAAATAAATGGTGCAAGAGCATTCCCAAAAATTCGAACGCGGTGCAAATATCAATACTTATTTTCAGCTTATCTGGAATTGGAATTCCAGATAAGGTATTGTCATCGTGCACTGTCCGTCCATCTGTCCGTCCGTCTGTTTCCTATTTCAATGTCTCCGGCCAAACCGCTGGGCTGATCGGCTGAAATTTGGCAGCAACGTTCCACTCCTGATTGCTAACGGGGATTGCAAATCTCGTTCCGATCACGTAACTTTAAGTAGGTCAAAATGGCCGACTTAGGAAATTTCTTCACAAATCTTCTTTTCCAAATGCACCAGTCAGAGTGCTATGAAATTTGGGTTACAACATTAGCCCAGGATAGGGAGGTTAAAATGTGGAGGTCATGCCGATCACGTGGCCAGAATTGTGTCAAAATGGCAGTCCCACAAATTATTTCCAAAATCTTCTTCTCCAGACCCACCAGTCAGAATGCTACCAAATTTGGGTTACATTAGGCCAGCGCCCAGATAAGCTACCGGTCCAGTGGTCCTATTTTTGTCCACATGGCCAAGGCTCATGGAAGAGCAAGAGCAGAATGTAAAGAAACAAAATGGAAAGGGGAAAACACCAACAGCATAATAGAAGTGAGAATGAGATCAAGGGGAGGAAGAGAAGGACACATGGGGTGAACAACCTGCACACAAGCTAAAATACAACAACAAGGGGAAGGGGGGAAGATGGGATGAAACAGAAAATGAACAAACAATGGACACCTAACATACTAAAAGAGGTGAGGGATAGGGGGGGTCACAATAACCTGGAAAAGGGGAGTGCTTGAGAATGGGGTCATTTGGGGTTGAAGAGATCAAGAGTATGGATGTGGGGAGATTTGAGGTAATGGTGAACAGCTGTCATGAAAGAGAGAGATCTTCTCTCGCGTCATGCTTACCTCCTCCCAACCCCTTCCCTCCTCCACTCCTCCCTCTTCCTTTTCTCTCCTCCTTGCTCACACCCGCTCCCGGAGTGTATAGCATCATTTGGTGAGGCGTCGCTCTTCCTGCCCTCCTTCCTCACTCTTCCTGATTCTACAGCTTCCCATACCTTACCCCTCCTTGCCCCACACCCTCCTTCATCCTTGCTCCCCCTCCCTCCCACCTCCCTTTCCCTCCCCTCCTTCGATCTCTCTCTCTCCCCCTCCCTACTCTCTCCCTTTCTCTCCCTCCCTCCCTCCTCTCTCTCTTCTCTTTCCCTCCCTATCTCTTCCATCCTCTTTCTCCCCCCCCCCACACTTCATATCACCATCAGCAAAGCGATGGGTTGTATTTGCTCATCAGTGAATAAGCAGGAAAGTGCAGACGTTGTGACCGACCACTTCAGGCCTAGGTCACATTTGCTCTACGGCGAGGATACGGCGGCCGTACGCCCTCTGAATTGACAGAAACGTGCGGCGGCCGCAGAGAAACTGAGGTGGCCTCAGGGAGGCCCTACGCCGTTTGGCTATATTTTACAGGCCGTAGGGGCGCCGTGGAATTATAAGCGGCGGAGTTATAACTTTTTTCATTTCTACGTTCGCCGTAGCAATTCGACAAGCCAAGCTATGACGTAGATGTGTTCCAAGTCGACCGTACGTAGGGCGTACGGTGGGCTTGCGTTATTCGCGCGGCTGCCGTAACCTCTTCTCAATGAAAAATGAATTTTCCCAACCCCAAAAAATTACGGCGGCCGCACTATTCCACGGGCGCCGTACGGTGGCCTTGCGGTCTGTGTGACTACCTGCGGGCAACGCAGGGTCGACGCACGGTTCCCCTACGCCCGCCGTGCACCTACGTACGGCCTCCGTGGCAGTCTGCGTCGACCGTGCGTCCACCGTGCGCTACCGCTAGAGATCGGAGTATAGGTGTTTGCCTATACCGTGGTGCCCCCAGAATCCCAATTTAATTCGTTCCAGGAGGCTGTTCGGATTGCAAAAAGTTCGGATTCCAAAAATATTTTCCCAATAGAAATAATGGAGTGAATTAATCCGTTCGTGGACCCAAAGAAAACCCACTTTCAAGACACTTTAAACTGAAATTCCCCATGTTTAAGGTAAAATAAGATGAGTAAATGACCTTCGGTGGCAGTGTATTGTATGTAAACTGGTACAATCACCACATCCAAAGGTTCACACAGGCTCGAGCTCCAGCCTGGGTTCAGATCGCTCGCGCACTCTGCGAGAGCGCTGCCCCCAGGCAGCTCATAAAACTGATGCCCGCAGAACCACAATCACTTTCATCAAACGCATCGGGCTGACGTAATCATGGATATTCCAAATTACAACTGGTTTTGCTGTGAAATTCAATCCTTGCCCGACAGTCCGTCACACCACGTGATCGGATTGCTTTTTTTGTTATTAATTAAAACACAAGATGATTAAAAAAACAAACATCACAAATGAAGGTGAAAACATGAGGTAAGGCCTGTCACATTTGGCTCGGCGGCCGGAGGGTCTACAAAATGTACGGGCACTAGCAATTATAAAGCGGCCGCAGTATTTCCACGGTCACACAATGTAGCAGTCACATGTTTTTATTTTTCGGGGAGCCGCACGGCGTATTTATAAATTGTGGAGACCGAAAACGTGGGGGTCCCGTACGGTCTTTGATTTGATGTCGCACGGTGACCTTAGGGCGTTCCTGCGGCGGCCATAGAATTTTCAAGGCAGACGCAAGGTGCCCGCAAGCCGCAGGGGACCCTAAGCCGAACGTTCGCCAGACGACGGTAACGAATGGGTTAATTTTTTTTTTTTTTTTACCAGTTCTTTTGTTTCGGCTTGTCGAATTTCTACGGCGAACGTAGAAATGAAAAAAGTTATAACTCCGCGTTATAATTCCACGGCGACCTTACGACCTGTAAAATATAGCCAAACGGCGTAGGGCCACCCTGAGACCACCTCAGTTTCTCTGCGGCCGCCGCACGTTTCTGTCAATTCAGAGGGCGTACGGCCGCCGTATCCTCGCCGTAGAGCAAATGTGACTGAGGCCTAAAGTATCGATCGACACACGAGAGATGCTTTCACGAGGACTTCCACCGACTGAATGAACAAAGCGCGAAGATGCGGCTCGAACAGGTGGGGAGACACTGTGAACAAACAGAAGCCGCGTTGTGTTCGGTTTTTTTAAATGTATTAGGTTTTTAGGGCAAAATTTTCTCGAAAAAATGTTCGGATTCCAATTTGTTCAAACAATGGGCGTTCGGATTCTGGGGGCACCACGGTATATTATAGTTATAGTATATTCAGTTATATATACTGGTATATTTTTATTTCAGTAAAAAAAAGAACTGGTATATATACCCACTCATTACCGTCCGTCTGGCCGCCCGTTCGCCTTAGGGCCCCCTGCGGTCGCCTTGCGTCTGCCTTGAAAATTCTATGGCCACCGCAGCGACGCCCTAAGGTCACCGTGCGACATCAAATCAAAGACCGTATGGGACCCCCACGTTTTCGGTCTCCACAATTTATAAATACGCCGTGCGGCTCCCGAAAAATAAAAACATATGTGACTGCTACATTGTGTGACCGTGGAAATACTGCGGCCGCCATATAATTGCTAGTGCGCGCAGATTTTGGAGACCCCACGGCCGCCGTGGCAAATGTGACCTTGGCCTACTAAACAGATTCGGCTTTTGCCTATCTTACTCTGAACTTAGACATGCAAACACGTGGACAGGAGGGACAGATAGGCTGGAAAAAGAGAGAGAAATGGGGGTAAAGTAAGGGAGATCTTCCCTTTCAGCAGCGTCCCGATCTCCTTGCTCATACCTGCTGGCCTCCTCCGTCAGCCCGGTGTATGGACATTGCAGGTTTGGGGGATGGTGTTCAGGCAAACCACAGTTCTGGTGGTGCTTAGGAGGAATGCTTCGATGGTGTTGTTTGCCTCTTGCTGCACCACTATGAATGACTTTTTCATCCAGGCCCACTTGGCACATCTCTCCCTCTTAACATGATGCTCCCCAACTTGTCTCTTTTTCTCACACACCCTCTCTCCACTTTTTTCCCACTCACTGTTCCTATTGACTCCGAAGCCTATGTTGTGGTCGTCAAGTGGCGCGCCGACTCTCATTCGGTAAGATGCACTTTTTATGCACAGACGTGGTGCGCACCATCATGCATACAGAGCAGGGGGAGGGGCAAGGGGATATGGGAAGGAAATGTGCGAAGAAGAGATCAAAAAGATACTGCAAGGAGAAATGGCGCTAACTAAATGTTCTCTCCGCCAAGGCCGATTGATGGGGATTTGTATGACATGCTTTCCCCCATTTAACCCGTTAAGGGCGATTTCCATAGCAATATTATTTGCCTTGACACTTGAAGGACATTCCAAAAGTTCTATGAACGAAATATTCACAATGGTCCAAAACACGCCATTATATACTGTACATGTTCATTAAATGTCTAAGTTTTAATGAAAATATATAAATAAGTAATTTGTTCTTTTTTTTTTCATTTGTTCTCCCTTTCTCTATTCTGTGGAATCAACTTCCCCAGACAGTTCATCCTATTCTTTCCTCCAGAGTT
>CM068963.1:24084204-24095436 GCA_035128595.1 Eptatretus atami | reverse complement strand
AACAATGCAACATTTTATTTCACACACCAAAAAGCACGTATATACAAGCCATACAGTCAAAATGCACATAAAGCAATGAAGCAAAAGAAAGCGATGCAGAGCTAGCAACCGAATAAGACCGACACCACGGCAACACTTAACAGTTCTACTTTACAAGACACGGCGCCACAAGATCCATACAAAAACCCCGACCAGAAAATGGTGATTCCCTTTGGGGGCGCGTCGAGTCCTCTCCCACGTCCGTCGCGTGGTCGCGCCTGGCCGCGACTCGTGCCCCTGGCGTGGTAGGCGAGTCCTCTCCGCGTGCCTCGCGCCGCACTGTTGGCCGCTCGGACGCCACGGACGGGGTTTTCCGGCGCTATCACCAGCGGCGATAGAAGGGGGCGGGGGGACACGTAAGTTGCTTCGAGGTACGGTGTGGGGACTGGCAGACGCTCCGCTCCTGCAGCGGGGTCTCGACCGCAACACAGAAACCAGGCCAGCGGCACCACGAAGAGGAGACGAAGATGAAGAGAGCAAGAAGCTCAGAGAGAGAAGAAGACGAAGTTAGCAAGCAGCACCAAAAGCGCTTCGCGTTGCCCGTGTCCGACTTTTTTCGCGCGGGACTCCGCTTTCCTTCGCCCCGCCCCGTATTCAGGCCCAGCCTCCCTTCGAGCTTCTTGGAGAAGCCTCTCGAAGGGGGCCGTGCCCTCACGCTTTCCCTGCCACCCGCTCCGTCCGGTGGGCGGGAGCGTCAGTTTTTGGCTCCGGGCCAGAGCACATAATTCCCAAAATCAGGCCGCCCACCTTCTTACATGACCTCTAACCTTTGACCTGCATCGCTCTTCTCCACTCGCAAAGCGCGGGATGTCAGACGGGAAAAAACAGGCGGGAAAAGCCCACCGAGCGTCCTTGTTGGGTTTTTTGTTGTGTCCCACTCCGCGGAGATCGTAACCACACGGAGCTGTTGAAATGGCGAGTGGCGAAGATGTGGTAGCGTAGATGTGGAGGTGGCGTGTTGCAGTGTGGTTGGCGCTGTCGATGGGATGGCGTGGTTGTTGAAATGTTGTGTGTTTTGATAAAAGAATAGAAAAAGAAAACGCTAACTCAAAGGATGCGCAGCCGCGAATGGATCACATAAATTCCCTCTATACAAAGGGTTTGGGCTAACTAACACATGCACCTATCAATATCTCACTAAGGTCTGAATGGTGGTTTGCCGAATTTCCACAGGCCGTAACAAAAATATATATATAACTATATATATATATAATATATATATATATAATATATATATATATATAACATACATACTACATACACACACAGCACACAACACTACACACAAGCGAGGTGTGCTTCACACATTGTTTATGCATACAAATCGTGTTCCCCATTGTCTCAGGTACTCACCCTGCATGTTTTTTTATTTCTTATTTCATTTGTTTATATCATTTATGGATGTCATCCAACGATTCTGTGATTTTTTTTCCAGTATATCAGCTTCGATGTCCATCGGCAAACAAAATTTCAGCTTTCTACGTCACCTGGAAGGTACGCTGATCTTTAATTCAAGTGAGTCAGTCGTCATGCATGTGAATCACTGGTTCGCAGAGCTCAATCATGTATATGTACAGTATGTATATATACAGTATGTATTAGATTTATATTATATATATGTTATATATATATATATACATACATACAGTACATATATATATGATATATATATATATAAATATTATACAACTGAGGGTGGTCCTGGTGTCTCAACAGGTTGCGGTCAACAATGGCTGCATATGTCAGCTGAGGTCTAAGACCTGAAGCGAGTCATGTTGTCCACTGCCATGATACCGTGTTGATGGAACCCTTCGAGTCAGTCGATGCTATTTGCTGATCAGTGTTGAGCACCTGGTTTTCTTTTTATGGGGATCCATCTAACCCCACATTTACCTTTTGGCCCATCCTTTTCTCTAAGGCTTTCTGGGATCATGAAATGTGGCTCACCGGTGTCATTTTCTTTTATTATGCTGGGCATTCGCACACTGCACAGAGGGAGCATGTCAACCGACCAAATCAAGCGAAACTCAGATAGGACCACATGTGCATGCTCCAAATGTGGCACCCTGCTTGCCGCCTCTGCTCACCCCGAGCCAGAGCGTACTCACTTATCCCTGGGGGAAGCTGCTTCTGTCTTCTGCTGCAACAAGTCTGCCTCTATTGGTGTTCCCGCTGATAGCATTCGTCCTCTCCTCTTCACGTCATCATAGGCGAGTGATGCCTCACACACAAGTGCAGCACTCACACTGCTCACCAAGACATACCTTCTCACCGTCATACTCTCGCACGCTCACCCACCTGCTCACACCCCATCCCGTACGCACGGGCGATGTAGTTCAGTCTCGCAGCACAGAGGCTCACCATCGCGCTGAACGCACGGTTCATAAAACGGATGTCGATCTCCATTGCCAGCCGCATGCCATGGGCTTCGGGCATGAGTTTTGGCAGCATACACATGGGGCTCACTCCCCGCACACACCCAGGCGCACACACCACCCTGGAAGAGCACTGTCAGGCCTTCTTTAACTGGGACGCATTGCCCCCCCCAACCCCCAACCCACTGTTCACACCATTTCTCTGTGTGTCATGTGCTGCCCTGTTTGTGGCAATTATGTCATCGCACCACACAATTGCATCTTGGCTGTTTCTCCAAATGGAATTCCTGCACCTGTGGGGCCTCAACTACACCTTTGTCCCAGCAACGTCCATCAACAGCTCTTCTGCACAATGAATTTGCTCTTTTGGCCCTATTTATTTTAACCTGTCTGCTCTCTCTCTTTTCTTGTTCGACTTATCTTTAATTTTTCTCCGCTCCTCGAAACTCTTTCATGGTTTCCCATTATTTAATTTGTCTCCGTTTGGCATCTTCCCATCCCCCGCTCTTTTGTTACCTCTATTCTTACATATCCCTTCTTTTGTTGCTCCCCTGGTTACACTCTTGCTGTGCTGCTATTCGCACTAGATCACCATGGACTGAGCAACCGGCCACATTTGTCACTGTGTCCCCCGCATGTCCTCCAGGGATTTTCGCCATTTTCTGCTGCCCCTTGGTGGACAGCCTCAATTTTTTTTCCCACCAGCTCAGCTCCATTTTGTCCTGTGTGGACACTCGGCTTGGCCCAACCTCCAGCTGTCACTATTGTTCCTCCAAGCTGTCTGCCAGCTTGGCTTGTCCTGCTTACATCTGAAGCCATCATTTGTGTCATGAATGGCCATTAGTCCTGTTTCTTACCTCCAATTTGTTATGAATGCAGGGCTGCTGTTTTCTGCCGACGTGTACATTTGGAGGAATGGGCTAACTGGGGTGAGCTCATCGGGGCTACTGGGTAAGGGAGCAACACCACCACGCCCTCCAGAGGTCCTTCCATCTCCCTCCCTACCAGGGTCACGGTGGCAATCGTTAATGAGTGCCCCCTGCGTTTTGAGCTGCCTTGATCGTTCATTTGAAAATTACATATTGGTGCCATATCAGCGCTGAAAGAAAATTTTCTCATAGATGAGGGTTTTCTCTCTACTCAGGTCCCAATCGCACTCGACTGACAGCAAATGTTACAGCTGCAGGTCATCCGGTTACGCATTAAAGAATCCGTTTGGCCGCGTAAACAGCAGCGCCTGAGTCAAAGAAGCCCTAGCCGGATCATGTGTCCACCTGCCCGATACTGTGTTAAAGGGACCTCTTGAGTCAGCCAATGCATTGCGCTGATTCGGGTGCCACAGACGTTGTCTCTAAATTAACGTCAAGCATTATAATCCATATCCAGCACTTCCCTATTTACATTGCAGATGTTTCCTCGAAAATCCTTTAAATCGAAAATTAATGTAAATCGAACTTCAAAATCCCAATTGACTTAATGTATTAATGGTTCCTGACAAAAATAAAAATGGAGTGGAAATTTTTCAGAAGTAAATGAATTAAATATTATACAATAAATACGAATATGGGGCTGGTTCACTTCTTTTTTTGCTGCACAGCGCAAGGGTGTGGGGGTGTGGCAGTGCTGCTGACGGCAGTGGCACCTGTAGGTTGAAGGCAGGAATTAGAATTTGGCAGGATGGCGGGGATAAGCTCCCTTACTCTTCCACGAAGACAACACAAAGGGATCTTTAATGTGCCACTCAATTAGTTAATTGTTAGCAGATGTGACGCCATGTTGAACGTCCTCTGAGAGATGGCACACACACTGATTAATCACCCTGCTGAGAAACATCGGGGTGACAGTTTATAGCTGGTTGAGGAGTCAAACCGGTTAGAACAGCTTATAGGCGAGTGTGGTGTACTTCTTGTCGCTCCTGCCATGGTGCAGGGATGCATGGTGTTTGATAATTAGTCAGAAAGAGGCTCAGGGTTGTTTGCCCTCCTTATGTCTGACACTCCATGAAAGTACATTTGGCTTCTCTTTGCAACTTCTTGGTGATGGAATTGGTGTTGGATGTTGTTGAGGATGATGTTGCTGTCATTCATCAGCCTCAAGAGTTTTCAACTTCTGGAAGAAGCTAAAGAAAGTTGTCTGCACTGCTTCTTCTTTTTTCAGCAAGCTTGCTTTGGGAGACAATGAAAACTTTTTCAATTCTTTCTTGGAACACGTAGTTCACTTGTCCTGTTGCTTTACTCATTCCTAATCCTCACGTTATGTTAATTGTTCTTTTTAATTCGATCTTTAATAATAATTTTATTGGCTTCCTAACTTTGAGGATTTTAGCACAGAGAACCCAGCTGTGGTCTGGCCTCGCTCCGTATGAGCCTTCGTGCCATCCCACAGCTGAACTTATCGTTGCTTAAAAAAAATTTGTTCCAACTCATGAAGTACATCTTTTGGGCACATTCCTTAATCTTTTTTTTCAGTCAATATAATTGTCGAACGAGTAAAAGAAAGGTTAAATTTAAAGCTTTGGCCATTCCATTTTCTGTGTAAATATGGAGGATGGAGGCCTTGCTTCAAGTAAATACATGCCGTTATACCAATCACTAATTTTTTTAAATTTTTCAGATTTCAACTCGAGAATTTCAACACTTATTTAGTCCACTATCTCCAATCCTCAATCCAAGACAGATTTTGATTACACATACTTTAAATAGTCCACGGAGTTCCATCGTGAAAATCAACACAATGCAAAAACTTGCTTTCAAGCTCCTAATTTGAAAGACTATAGCACCTACAAAAGTGACGTAGACAGTGATTTATAGTATGAAGATCAGGACATTCGATCGATTTGACTGTGAGGAGAAGATCGAAAAAAGAAATTTTGAGCGTTTTTATCGTACAGAAATCGTTGCGACCTGTTCCAGTCAAAGCATTTTTGTAGGCATCCCAATCAAACTGCACCTTTCAGACCCCTGTGAGGTGACAGGGCTTACTAAGATGGCACGCCGCCATCTTCATTAGGCTTCTTTTTTTTTTTGATGACGAACACCTCTTTAATTATTTTCGTTTAAATTTACTCAAATACCGCCAGTTTTTCATTCATGCACTCCTTGGAGTTCCCTTAGTATGCATGCAAAGTTTCGGGACAAGAAGGTTCGAATGGTTTGGGGTTATCAAGGAGACTGGGCCATACCCACTGACACCTATGACACTGGCACATTAATTATCGATGATAGATGGGTTGATTATAGTGGGCTCTTTAATTATAATAGACGGAGCAAATACAGGAAGTAGAGAGAGAGAGAGAGAGAGAGAGAGAGAGAGAGAGAGAGAGAAGAGAGAGAGAGAGAGAGAGAGAGAGAGAGAGCATAGAGAGGAGAGAGAGTAGAGAGCCTTTGTCAGTTAAAAGTGATATTTGTAATAAACCTCAATACGATACATGATTAATTAAATTGACGGTTACATGTTATAGTTTTGTTTCGCACGATCGTCAATAGTTATATAACTGCTTGATGTATGAGCTAATTTTGTCTGTAGATGGCAGTATGGTGCCATAAACTGCTGGTGAGATTCATGAAGGTACTGGAACGTTCTGAGAGGAAACTTCCCATGATGGATGAGAATCGCATTTGCTGGAAGGCGGACAGGATTGTTCTGTGTAAACTATATAAAACCCACGAGAGCAGGTGCAGAGAGATGGGTGACGTGTGAATGAGCCAATGTGTTTTTGAATGCGTCCCCGTGCTCAATTTAACTCTGAATGAGTGAACGAGGTGTTTATGTCCAGAGCGGTTGTTAATGTGCTCGGAGCTGATGATAATTAATCAGTTTAGTTAGCAACTCATTAAGATTGTGTATTGGAAAAGAATTCCTTTGAGCTCTTCAAAACATCCTGGATGGGCAGCGTACGAGAGAGAACACCGCGACAAGTCAATCATTCAATCAACCCTAAGTGGGAAACGTGTAAATACACGTGAGTTGAGCAGCAGACTGGGAACAGAGCGAACAATTCAACACGGAATCCGAGTTGGACAGTGTAATGTAATGGTTGACTTCCTCATTTGACTTTGTTCTGTTTATTTGAATACAAGTTTCAAAACGTTTTGCCTGTTGTTGTGGTCATATAACGCTCACTCAAAAGTCACGCATCCCCTACTGAGAAAGATCCATTTGATTGGAAAGCTGACCTGTACATTCGTTCATAACTCGGATTGCAGTCTGTCATAGTATTCATGTATCAGATCAACCGAAGTGCGGTCATCGGCGGGCAAGAACATAACGGCGCACGACGAAGCTGTGCTCATGAATGGTATGAGGTTTCTGTGTGTGGAGCCAATAAAAATTGGTGGTGCATTCAAACTGCTTTTCGCCTGCTTGATACATTACACAGTCTTTAGAGAAAGCGGCTGGTTGGGAACACCAAGAACAACATACATACACCAAAGGGAAGGGAACCCGAAGTGTATTGTACCACCAACAGCCATTTTTATTTAATTATCCTTTTATGCAGGCTCATCTGTGGTCAGCCCGAAGTCAGCTCCTGTCATCTTGTTGAAGTCGAAATTTGCCAATCTTGTTTAGCCTGCTCAACATGCCTTGACATGGAACAGGCCTCCATGGTTTATTAACGATAAAGTGCTCCAAAATTTTCTTTTTTCCACTTCTCCTCAAATGCCTCATTTCATACTACAAATCATTGGCTACACACACCAATCTTATAAACGCCCAGAGACGCCAGTGTTTCGATGACATTATTTTGTGTCCGCAACATGCAATAAGCTCTAGAATGTCTGCAAACCTGCGCTGAAATTTCAAAATTTAAATGCAGAAAATGACCTCGCAACAGTTTCAACCTGCTAAAAAAAAAAGTGTTCATTTGTCAATTTGCCATTATTGTTTGACTCTCCAGGCAGGTGTTTAATATTGCCGATTGGCGAGCGCTAACCGTTCTTAAGCCTGTGGTTCCTTACCAACTGCTTCGTTGGAGTGTTTGCTTCAGTGCTTATGCCACTTGGGGAGCGCTCCTGCACAGCTGCTTGAATATCCATTTGCAATCCATGGCAATACATGGCAAAAACTCCCACCTGTCACTCTGCACCACACAATCAAAAATACATCAAACGACGTCAAAGTTCGGGCCCCACTGCCGTCTTGCAACGCCCACAGTGTCGTGGTGATGCCAGCCTGCCGTTCCTTATCAACAGATGGATGGAGGGAAGGAATCGATGGAATGGAATGGATGGATGGATGGATTGTTTGTTAAGCCATGTGAGATAGTAGAATGAAAAGTGTAAATGAACTTATAATTTTATCAGCAACTGCTGTCGTTTTTTTTTTAATCAAACGACAAAATTTGACATTCAAGACAGTATGTTAATGTATGTATAATATACAACAAGGCAATGCAAACAAAGGGCAGCAGGCATGGGGTCATATCCCGCAAAAGGCAGGCAACGAGGCATTGGCAAATGCGGACCAGAATACAGCACACTCTCAGGTTGGCACATACGCTGGCCGGCCTCGGTCTGGTCCGTGAGGTTTCTGGGGGAGTGCGGTGGCTGCCGGCCGCTCCGAAAACGGGCTCGGACCTACCTACTGTCTCCCAAACCTATCAGCCTCTGCCTGTCTTTGTCCATACCCATCCTTAGTTTGCAACAACGAACCAACAAAATTTAGCCAGCCTTTTTTATTATTTTTTTATTATTATTTTATGGTATTTATTTTTCTCTATAATTTCGTCTCCCTAACCCCCTTTATCGTCTTTGTCCGGCTACCTGCTAACATGTCCATCTACTCCAACCCTAAGTTCTTTTTTGGAGGGGACTAAGGGAGAGACTGGCGTTGTCTCGAGGCCCAATGAAGCCCCAGAATAGCCTCCTACATAATTCAGCCATCCTTACCAAGGTGGGTCCAGCGGCCTACAGAGATGAAGGATGGAGTGGTGCGAGGGGTACATTTCCTAATTTCCTGCATTTATAACTTTAAACTACCCCGGGGCATTTTTCCATACGCCTCTGGCTCTTTAAACTATATAGGTTCCAACAACCATGATTGCGTCGGCTGTGTTGGTTGTCCATTATTATTTGGGCCCCCTTCCACAAATTTTCACGTCGTCCTTGCAAATTTCATGGCTGGGCAGCGTGGCTCACTCGGCAGGGATTTTCCTGCCTGCGACTCTTAACCTACGGCACCCCTGGGCCCTGAGGGCTGTCTCAGAGCCTGCCTGCTCCTATGACGTGGGGGTTGCCCTTCCTGGCCATTGCCACCTTTCCTTTCGCCCACGTGGCATCTTGGTGCTCCATGTTCATTCAGCGGGTCGCCCATGCCCACTACACCTATCACCGTCCTTGGACCCTTGGCCTACTCTGGCCGACTAGTTCCGGTGCCGCGGGGTGCCCTCTACTCATTATGCCTCATTACAACAGCCACGCTCCCAGCCGCTCAATGAACTCTTGCATACCCCTCCAATTGGTTTCGTGCCTTCATACACCACCAACACAGAACGACCTCCTTTTGGGTAAATTTACTAACCACTAACTATCATTACAATGACCCAGGGGTCCCTTGGATGGGATTCACATCCTCCCCAATCATTTCATTTTGCACCATGCATTCCACATTCACTTCATTCACCACACGCAGGCACGCTGAGAGCCATACTCACTCAACATGCTTCCTTTCAATTTTTCCATTCACTCACCCACTCTACTATGCTCCCTACTATCGTGTGGCTCGCCTCGTCATCCTTATTCTAATGCACGTTCCATTTAGATCTACGTAGCTAATCTACGTCGCCACTACAACATTCCATGTCCGTCATGTCTCCCAAATCCATTCTAAATATAAATCTACTTTCCCACTAACTAGTCCAGGGCCCCATGGAGGATGGCTCATGTCCCATAGAGGCTGCTCTAAACTAAGCTAAAACCCATCCCAACTAACTAATGCTCCTATGCCCAAGCACTGGGGATGTTCACCACATCCCGGACGGTGCTGTGTACTTGGAGCGAGGCCTTTTTTTTTTCTTACAACCGCCAAGGCGCGTGGTCCTGCGACTTCGCTCATAGCCTGCCTTCCGTTGGACGATATCCTGGGCCTTGTCGTGCCTCTGTTGCACCGCAATCAGCGCTCGCTTTCGCCGGTGTTCCCTCCACATGAAACCGCGCGCATCGGTTACTCCTGCTTTCGTGCCACGCGATGAGTCACTCGCCACCTGGCCGCTTCCGAGGTTCGCTTTGCACACGAAGCCCCGTGAGCGCCTTACTGTGACGCCGCGGGACTTCGCTCCGCGCAGCAGTCGGCATCCGTGCAACGGTGCTTTCCAAATTCACTTCCGTAGTCGCCATTTTTAGCCGTCTGTGAACGGTCCTACTAAACCGGGACGTTCACAGGTGCCGGCTTCTTGAGTCGCGTTCGTCCAGGCCCTCCGACAATGAGGAACGGCCTTGGACGCAAGGTTCCCGCGAAGTCGGCGCGAACATTCCCAAAATAAAACCCGTCCACCGTCTGGGTCGGTCCGCGTACCAATTCCACGCACATTGCCATGTCACTCACACCACCGACGTTCAACAACACTCGACCACTCATACCTTTACCACCACACTGGGACATTCACATCGGGGATTTGTGTTCCGTCAGGGGTCCCGCGATCTCTACCCCCCCCCAAACTCCTGGACCCCTCCACAAATATGCCACTCCGCTCGACCTCGCTCGGCCCCGACCGGACTCACCTGGTTCGCGATCTGCTTCGAGGGCGCCTTACCAATCAGCTCGTTCCTGAGGGAGGTTAACTGATGCTCAAAACCGGGTCATGAGACATTCCACGAGTTCAACCCCATTGGCCCTCCTAACTCCGACCTGTGTGTGCTCATCTTTAATTTCATGAGTTTTCTCCTCAACTCTCTATTCCCATGTCTCTGTTTTTCATTTCCGTGGTCTCCTGACTTTCGTCTCTTTAATTTCCTGTGTCTCGTTAAAACCTCTTTTAATTTTCATCGTCTCCCCTCGTGTTCTCACCCTACACGTTTCCCCTTTAATATCGTGGCGGCGTTCGTCGTCCGACCTCACCCGCTCTCCATTACGGGCTGAACACATTCCACACTCCTCTCGGTTCGGTCGTTCCGCCACGGTGGTGCCGCCATATGCCTTTTATGCCGCGCACTGCAGGCTTAACCCCATGCCTCTGCATTCCCTCTCTGTGTTTGATACGCATCCTCTCATCTTCATCCATTTTGTCGCTCTGTTCTTTCGCATTCCGGTCATTGTTTTCCAACCGTTTTTTTTTCAATTCTTTGTGCATTGCGTGCGTTCGCGTGCCATTTTTCTTCATTTTCACATCAACATCCCCAACCGGTTCATGTCAACGACCCTGAACGAAGCGATTCCACCTCGGTCGGCGTCGCGGGCTCGCCAGGGGTCGAGGGGGAATGTGACCGAGGGGGGGGGGCGGTGTCATATTACGCCGCCCCGCCAAGCTCATTATTTCGGGGTCCGATGCGGAAAGTTCTTGCATGGGGTGTCCTGCACGGTGGTTATCTGGACCATGGATTCCCTAAACTTAGGTTCTGACCCCACCTGCTCCAGACCAACTTTGGCTTGCATCGTTGTGTATTGAGAAATAATTTTATCTCTCCCCTCGCCATTTGGGAGAAACGGGGGGTTGCTCCTACAACCCTGATCGAATCCACAAGAGCACCAAAAGCGCTTCGCCCGTGTCCGACTTTTATCGCGCGGGACTCCGCCCTTCCGCCCCGCCCCGTATTCGGCCCCGCCTCCCTTCGAGCTTCTTGGAGAAGCCTCTCGAAGGGGGCGTGCCCTCACGCTTTCCCTC
>CM068963.1:24065918-24084179 GCA_035128595.1 Eptatretus atami | reverse complement strand
TATTTGTGGACAATAGTGTCCCTCACTGTCAGACAAAATGGTCACGGATGGTCACTTGAACCTTCAATGGTACTTCAATAGCACAGCTGTTGAACAGCCGTTTTGACTGTCAGTGATTAGCAAGGGGTACGGGATGATTTTAATGAGCTGCACGTGATGTCTTGATATGGCTTTAAAAAGGCCAGTGCAAAATGGGCATTTCAATCAACATGCACGATTGTCAAGGATCAACGCAGTGTGCCTTGGGCATACTGCAAGGCGGATTGAGCTACCGTGAGGTGGCACGTCGCCTTGGCTGTTTCACACCAGACGATATCGGCCCTGGTGACAGAGACACCCTCCACAACTCTGCAGATGAAGAACCCGATCAGGGAGGCCAATAGTCACCACTGCAAGGCAGGACAGGCAGATGGTCCTAAGTCAGATGGCTTCAGATATTGAGGACTGAGTGGGACAGAAATCAGCAGCAAATCCCATCCAAGACTGGTAGGCAGTATGCGCCGACATGCACTGCCTGTATCCAAACAATGGTGGCCACACACGCTATTGAAAGGGGACTGACATTGCACCCTGTGCTGTTCTGTACTGTAGAACAAACTATTAGATGGTGTATCTTGGTCAAAAACTTGACATGTCATCAATAAAATGCCAATGTTTCAAATTAGCATTGTTGGTTTTGCTTTATTTTGAACTGTTACAATTTATTACATTTCAAACAATGGTAAGTTCTTTTGCATTTCAGTATATATATATTATATATATATATATATATATTATATATATATATATATTATATATATATATATATTGTTGCGGTCTCGAACCACATGCATACAACAAATAGGTCTCCCAAGACAGTTATGCCATTATTATACGTGTAGATAGTCCCTCCCTTTTGTTTAGCGGGACAACAGGAGTGCGTTGCGATGATCGTAATAGTTAGGGTTGCTAATCATTTTCTTTTCATCCCACTCTTCGTCTTTTCTTTCCTGGGATAAATCAGTCATGTGCGCTTTCGCAGTAAGGGGCAAACTGCCACGCACCGTGAAGGATCTGCCTGTATCCGGAGTCTCATTCCGAGTGAGCCCGAAACCCAGCATGCGTGGCGAGTCACGTGCGCTTCCGAAGGATCGCTGTATCCGGAGTCTCATTCCCGGGCAAGCCCGAAACCTGGCATGTGCGGCGAGTGACGTGCGTTAGGTGCTGGATGTCGATTTGAGGTTCAATAAGCTGGGAGAATTGCCGATTGCATTGGAAAGCATGCGAAGAAATACCTCTTGGAGGCTGCACGGATGGTGTTTTTCACAGCATGACAAATCCACGGTACCCTCTGCCCTGCTTGCCCCTCGTCCTCGTTACCACAGCATACCGCCTTGCACCTGACACGACAGTGCGGTCCACGATGACCCGCAGATCTCAGAGTGAAACACCACGGGATCCACGAGCGGCTCTGAGTGGAGGATACGTGGTCGGTCCGGGAGGTTTTTGTTTCCTCCAAGGACGCGGGCCATGGTCGGTTCACCCGAGACAAGGGGTCCAGACCCGATGAAGATTACTTGTGATTCGCGTGCCAATCCGGTGTGGGCAATTCATGTCATCTTGTGGAGTCGGAGCGCAATATTCCCACTGTTTGGAATGGCCTTGCCGGAAACGAAGTGAGGCAGTTTCCGGCCCAAGCTGGCGGGCACGTGGAGGGCTCAGGGTCAATCAGAGCGCCCGATTCGGGTGATGACGTGGATTCGGCATGGCCCTCCCCCTGAGCTTGCCCTATCAAAGATGGAGAAGTTCTCCATCGTGTGTGTGTTTTCAACATGGTGTGTTTCTGTTCTCGCCTCCTGATTCTCTCTCCGCCCACGCCTCGCCTTGTCCACCGCCTGCCTGGTCCTACCCACGACTCCACCCTCACACTCTTGACTCCGCCCTTCTCCACTCAAGCTCCTCCTTCACGAGCACAGTCTACACACGTGCATCTGGGGCCATGAGACAACGCAACATACTGTTGGGTACCGCACCAACGAGCATCCCCCCCCTCCCGAAACGTATTGGTGGCGCGTCGTGCCATCGGGCGCCCAGGTACCAGAGAGCATAACCTCAAACTCCCTCCCTCCCTGGTTGCAAAAGTCCTTCTCATCGGGGTTTCTTTTTTCTGTGGTGTCTGAGTGTGCTGGCGCCTGTCCTGCTAAGTAAGTCTGTAGAATATCATTATTGTTGTTACTGTTATTAATTTCGCGTCAAGTGTGCTCTGTGTCTGCTTCGTAAGTTGCTTGTATATTGTCGCACCACACCTCTCTCCCCAATCTCTGCATTACAAACCCAATAAATCTTTACTCTGCACATATTTTCCTCGCCCATTGTAAATAAATTATCATTATTAGGAATGTTCCCTGCTCGTTTTGTCTTTTCTCCGATTGGTCCAGCATGGTCCGAATCCTACTCTAGCCGGGACTTTATTCCCAACGAAACGTTCCTTTTAGCCGGTATGGTCCTTGCGTTCGCTCGGCTGCATCAATCCGGAAAAGTGATCCGATCCAGGAGAGTGATCCGGTTCCGACAAGGCGTACCAGGGCGTGGTTCCCCAGTAATTACATCACGTGATTAATTAGGTAAGCCGATTAACCATAGTCGGGAGGACCCGAGGTCAGCGCGGTTGAGTTATTGGCGCCACGGTCGTTAGGCGACCCGCCGCGTCACGGAATTATCTGTGTGCGACGGCCTACAATCCGGGGAGTCTGGTGGGAATCGGACATAGCTCCCCACCCTCGTGGTCTTCTCACCGACCCTGGCCCGCAACAAAATATATATATATATATATATTATAGACACTATATATAATATATTATATATATATATATATATATATATTGTTGCGAATTCGCGCCCGCCGGCGTGCGAACGGCCACGTGACTCGAATCGCGGCACGTCGCCCACCGGACGGACATTCAGTCGTGACCCTCCGGGAACTATCGCCCGGCAGCCAGTCACGGGTTGGGCCTTTCGACCTCATCACAATCGTGCCAATCGGCCACCGTGTAGGATAGGGTTGTTCGCCAAACTCGACCTACCCTAAGTACCCACGCGATGGTAAAACCGGGCGATCGCACCTCGCCGCAGGTCGGACTCCGGACACGAGCCGCTTGGGCAGCCCGTTCGTGCTATCGGGATAACCGAGCGGTGTTATCGCCGACCTGGACGGTTCAGATTAATTACCGGCGTATAAAGCCCACTACGGACCCTTACGTGAAACAGGATGGAGAGTCAAATAGAGAAAAGACGAAGCGAAACGGAAAACAGTTCACACAATGCACATTATTTCACACACACAGAAAGCAGGTAATATACAGCCATACAGTCAAAATGCACATAAAGCAATTAGAACAAAAAAACGATGCAGAGCTACAACCGAATAAGACCGACACACGGCAACACTTAAACAGTTCTACTTTACAAGACACGGCGCCACAAGATCCATACAAAAACCCGAAAAGAAAATGGTGACTTCCCTTTGGGCCGTCGAGTCCCTCTCCCACGTCCGTCGACGTGGTCGCGCCTGGACGCGACTCCGTGCCCTGGCGTGGTAGGCGAGTCCTCTCGGCTGCTCGCGCCGGCACGTTGGCCGCTCGACGCACGGACGGGTTTCCGGCGCTATCCCAGCGCGGATAGAAAGGGGGGGGGGGAAACGTAGATTGCTCGAGGTCGCAGTGTGGGGAATGGCAGACGCTCCGTCCCGCCAGCGGGTCTCGGCGACCGCAACACAGAAGACCAGGCCACGGCCACACGAAGAGGAGACGAGAGAAAGAGAGGCAAGAGCCAGAGAGAGAAGAAGACGAAGTTTAGCAAGATTACCAAAAGCGCTCGCCCGTGTCCGACTTTTATCAGCGCGGACTCCGCCTTCCGCCCGCCCCGTGTTCGGCCCCGCCTCCCTTCGAGCTTCTTGGAAAGCCTCCGAAGGGGGCGTGCCCTCACGCTTTCCCTCCACCCCTCGTCCGGGGGCTGGGGAGGCAGTTTGGCTCCGGGCCAGAGCATTATCCCAAAATCAGGCCCACCTTTACATGACTCTGACTTCTGACCTGCATCGCTCTTCCTCCACTCCAAAGCGCGGGGAAGTCAGACGGGAAAAACAGGCGGGAAAGCCCACCGAGCGTCCTTGTTGGTTTTTGTTTGTCCCTCCGCGGAGATCGTACCGCACGGAGCCTGTTGAATGGCGAGTGGCGAAGATGTGGTAGCGTAGATGGTGGAGGTGGCGTGGTTGCAGTGTGGTTGCGCTGTGATGGGATGCGCGTGGTTGTGAAATGTTGTGTGTTTGAAATAAAAGATAGAAAAAGAAAACGCCTAACTCAAGGATCGGCAGCCCGAATGGATCACTAAATTCCCTCTATACAATGGGTTTGGGCTAACTTCACATGCACCTATCAAGATATCTCACCACGGGTCCTGAATGCTGGTCTGCGAATTTCCACAGCCGTAACACTACCCCCTCCCTTTTTACAGACTCGTCCCGAGTCGTCAAATTCTCGTGTGCCATCATGTGTAGTTCTCCCCTAGTACGTTTTACCTTCGGATCCTGAGTGCGACATTCATGGTATTAGTGTCCCCAAAATAAATAACCTACGGGCTGAGTAACTAACTAAACAAACCCACTCATACAGACGACTTAAATAAAATTGCCGGCGCTAACACATACATGCCGGGGCGCACTCATATTTACAGTACATCTTACTTACAATTCTACACTAACCATGGCCCAGGATCAATGGACTCTGCAGGGAGCAAAACAAAAGTCAACCGGTGCACGGCGCGCCACTGCAGGCCCGTGTTGTAGCTGCAACAGGACAGTCTTGCAGGCTTTGCGACGATCCGGCGCAGCATGGCAATGAACAAAGGGGGGGGGGGGCAAAGCAAAATTGAACGGGGCAAATGAACGTGGGCAGCAGGCATGGGGTCTAGGCAAGGCAGGCAGGCAAAACACAAGCCTGCAAAACAACAGCCGATGAGTTGCCGGCCTCTTTGCCGTGCAGTGGTGGTGGTGGAGGGAGTGCGGTGGTGCTGGCCACTCAGAAGCGGGCTCGGACCTACCTACCTGTCTCCCTCACCTATCTGCCTTTGCCTGTCACGTCCATACCCACTCCCTTAATTTGTACAAACCAATTTAGCCCCAATTAATTTTTTTTTGTTGTTTATATTTTTACTTCCCACTATAATCGTCCCTAACCCCCTTTACTGTCCTGTTCGGCTAACCTATCGTCCCCTAGCCTACTCCAACCCCTACGTTCCTTCCTAGGGGAATGAGGGAGAGCTAGCGTCATGTGTCGAGGCCCAATTCAAGCCTCAGGATGGCCTCCCCAGACTTCAGCGATCTTACCCAAGGTGGGTCCACGGCCCACAACGAGAGCGAAGGATGGATGGTGCGGAGGGTACACTTCCTAATCTACCTAACCATTAAGCTTTAAACTCCCCGGGGCTTCCAACAAGCACCTCTCGCTTAAACTATGGTTCTATCAACGCAGATTCCCGTCGCCTGTGCTGGTGCTCTCAAATTCGGGCCTCGCCCCCAATTTTCTTCCCGTGCCCTCACACGTTTCACGGCTGGGACGCGTGGCTCCCTTGGCAGGCACTACCCTCTGCGATTCTCCAGCTATGGCAGCCCCCGGGCACTAACTGCCTCCGAGCCTACCGGCTCCCTAAACACCGGGGAGTGCCCTCTCTGGTGATCCCCTGAAACGCTCACATGGCAGGCTGGCGCCCCGGGCCCCTTCCCTGGGTGCCCGTGCCCAATGCACTGCCCACGCGGCTAACGGCGCCCGGCGCCCCGCATCATGCGGCGCACCCGTGCCACTACGCTATCCCCCCCCATGGGCCCTTGGCTACCGCGGCCGACTAGCCCGGTGCCCGGGGTACCCACTCAGCATACTCACCTTCGCAGCCACGCTCCCAGCCCGTCAACAGGGCTCCTCCACTCTTCCAAATGGGTATCGAGCCTACATTCCCACCAATAGCAAAACGACCTCCATTTCGTCAATTTAACTAACCCAGCTAACTCACTCTACACTGACCCCGGGGTCCCTTGGGCGGGAGTCACTCCTCCCCCCAATCACTCATCGCACCATGCATTCCACATTCGCTCCACTCACACAGACCCGCTGGCCTCACTCACTCACCATGTCTCCACACAACTCACCAACTCTTCAACACACACCGCTGAACTCTGCCATCCTTCTATCTGCATCCCCTAACTAACTCGTGCTCCCACGTCATCCCTTACACTACAGCACGTTCCTTTTAACACTATGTAGCTAACTACGTCCCCTTACACATCCACAGTCTGTCACCTGTCCCAATCCATTTAAAATCATTTTACCAACCTAAATCTGCACTAACATCCTCCTAACTAATCCATTCCACGGACTCCATGAGGACTTACCCCTGCCCCATGAAGCCGGTCTAGCTAAGCTAACCCTTCCCCTAACTAGTGGTTATCCTGTGCCCAAGCAAGGGGGTCTTCCACCCCTTACCCGGGAATCCTGTTCACCCGAAAGCGAGGCTTGCTTTCGTTAATTTTTTTTTCCAATTACACGCAGCACCAGCGCGGCAACTCACAGCTCACGCACTTTGCACCTGCCCGTGACGTCATGCAGCTACACGTGTGTACCTCGTCCCTCTTGGACGGTACCATCCGGCAGGGATTCACCCTCCTGCGGATTCCAACCACACGTGCAGCCATGACGTCACCGTGCGCACCCAAAAGCAAACCTCGCACTCCGAGGGGCTCCCCACGTGAACACATGTGCTCTGCCCATTGGAGCTTAACACAAGCTCGCGTGGAGAACCCATCCGGTCCAAATCCGTATCCTGCCTAACCTTTGTCCGTCGCGGATTGCAACATTCACCGCTGGCGTTTCCGGACCGGGTTTCACTCCCGCAAGCGAGCACGTGGCGGCCTCGTGCGAAGCACGGCCCGAACCTCGCGCTCGCTGCTGGGTAAGCCCGGCACGGTCCCCGAAACAGCTACGGCCGCTACCCGGCCTCGTTCCTCTGTCGCCGTCGTCGTCTCATTCAACACACGCACTCAAACTCCCGCGTGTCACGAGGCTCACACACCACGACATTCACTCACACCCGGAGACGCGGCTGCATGCTCACGCATGCCGACCGACATCTCCTTGCACACAGCGACCTCACACACACGGTCTCCCTCACACTCGGCCGCTCACTCACTCGTGCCGTTTCCATCACATACACCATACCACTCACACACGCGGGGGCACTCACCGCGGTGTCCATTCATACTGGCCATTTCACTCACACACACGGCCTCTTCCACTTGCGGTGCCCCTTGAACACACGGCGTGCTGGGAAGCACGCACTCCGGCACACTCGCAACACACCACTCACACACGGGGCCGCTATCACACCTTGCACCACACACACCGGACAACCACCTGGGGATTCGTGTCCCCACAAGGGGTTCCGGGGCCTCCATACCCCCAAGCTGCACGTGCACCGGTTCGCAGCAGTCGCCCCCTCGACTCGCTTGGCACGACCGAACCACCTGGTCGTGACTCGCTTCAAGGGAGCCTAGCGCTCCTCCGTTCCCGAAGGAGGCTATCCAATTGCTCGCACCGGGTCCCTACACGCTCCGCGAGCTCACCCTCATCGTCCTCCACTAACTCAGTGTGTGTGTGCTCGTCTTTAACCCGTCAATTCACCCTCTATCTCCCGTGTCTCTGCGCAACTCAGTCACCTCTTCACCCATTACCTCCCTTGTCTCCACTATTTTATTTCCTTTGTCGTCACCTCGTGTCTCGTCTCACACGTTTCGGTCTCCCATTTAGTTTTTCCCTCTCGGTCACCGTCACTTTTTCCGTCGTTTACCCCAGGTGTCTCGTCTCACACGTCCCCCGAATTAATTTTCCTCACCCGCCTCCATTGCGGGCCTGACAACCGTTGCACTCCTCCCGTTGGTTCGGAGTCTCCGCCACGTGGCGTCGCCATTTTCTCGCCCGCGGTCCGAGTTTCCTTTCCCCATGTCTTTATTCTGCTTAATTTCATCCATTTTTATCTTGCCAAACGAAGTTTTGCAAGATATGTTAGTCAGCTTGTATGGTTTTTTTGTTTGTTTTTTTTATCTGTAATCACGTATAAAAAATTCTGCAGAGCACAGTTATCATTGGAAATTTTGTAACTTCGCATATCAGAGGCCTATAGAGGTCCCTTTCAGCGCACAAATTTTGAAGGTCAAGGTCAAAGGTCAAGGTCACTTTGTCGCAAATCAGGGGAGTCGACGAAACCCTTATTTTTTGAGTAATTTTGATCGGATCGTCTTCAAACTTCATGGGAATATAGTTCATGGTCTGGCGCTCAGCTGATTAGTTTTTGGTGGCGATTGGCCTTGCCTTCATGGTTAGCGCCTGAGGTCAAACATATTTGACCCCAAGGTCAAAATTTTCAAGTTTTAGGAACCATATCGGTAGTACCTCAAATTGAACACCTCGATGAGTGCTTTCTAGATATGTCAAGCTTGAGACATTATGACGTCATTTGGTGACGTTATAGGCAAACACATATTTTTCATGGTTACTCTGTAGAACGATTCTCATCGGAATCTCTCGTAGGCAGATATTCTCAAGGAGTCGCTCCTGGTGGATAGCAGCTCTGTTCACCTCAGTGTGACTTAAAGAAGTCACACGTGGTCACCTTTTGGCAAGATACGGGTCACCCTGCGGGTGACATTGGTTTATCTTATTTATTCCTTTTATTTCGTTTTTCACCCCTTGCATGTCCCCACTGATTCCTGCCAGCATGGCAAATAGCTGGCCATGTCAGGTGCACTCGGCTGAGCCGATTCGGCCAGGATTGGGGGTTTAGTGGAGAGGGAGGGGAGGTGTCATACACCGCGGCCTCTGCGCCGCCGCACCCATTTCGGGCACTGGGTTCAGTTGGGGGGGAAACTGTTCCTGCACAATAAACATTTTCTGCTCGGTTTCATCCTGGACCATGGATTCTAACAATTCTACATCCATTTCTACTACCCCCGGCTCGTCGCTTGAGACTCCATCTTATTTCACGTAAGTGGTTAATTTTAATTGCTCGTATTTGGAGGGAATCGGGGGTCGCTCCTCTCACCCTGAACCAATCCCCGTGAATTTGCTTGGAGGCGGAGGGATTCGAATCCCAATCCTGACACCAGTGTTGCGAATCCGCGCCCGCCGGCGTGCGAATGGCCACGTGACTCGAATCGCGGCACGTCGCCCACCAGACGGACAATTCAGTCGTGACCCTCCGGGAACTATCGCCGGAGCCAGTCACGGGTGGGCCTTTCGACTCACCACAATCGTGCCAATCGGCCACCCACGTAGAATAGGGTTGTTCGCCAAACTCGACCTACCTAAGTACCACGCGGATGGTAAACCGGGCGATCGCACCTCGCCGCAGGTCGACTCCGGACACGAGCCGCTTGGGCGGCCCGTTCCGTGCTATCGGGATAACCGAGCGGTGTTATCGCCGACCTGGACGGTTCAGATTAATTACCGGGTGTATCAAGCCCACTACAGACCCCTTACGTGAAACAGGATGGAGATTCAATTAAAGAAAAGACGAAGCGAAACGGAAAACAGTTCACACAATGCACATTTATTTCACACACACAAAAAGCACGTATATACAGCCATACAGTCAAAATGCACATAAAGCAATTAGAACAAAAGAAACGATGCAGAGCTACAACCGAATAGACCGACACACGGCAACACTTAAACAGTTCTACTTTACAAGACACGGCGCCACAAGATCCATACAAAAACCCCGAAAAGAAAATGGTGATCCCTTTGGGCCGTCGAGTCCCTCTCCCACGTCCGTCGACGTGGTCGCGCCTGGCCGCGACTCCGTGCCCTGGCGTGCGTAGGCGAGTCCCTCCGGCGTGCCTCGCGCCGGCACGTGTGGCCGCTCGACGCCACGGACGGGGTTTCCGGCGCTATCCCAGCGCGGATAGAAGGGGGGGGAAACGTAGTTGCTCGAGGTCACGGTGTGGGGAATGGCAGACGCTCCGTCCTGCCAGCGGGGTCTGGGACCGCAACACAGAAAACCAGGCCAGCGGCCACCACGAAGAGGAGACGAAGATGAAGAGAGCAAGAGCCAGAGAGAGAAGAAGACGAAGTTAGCAAGAGCACCAAAAGCGCTTCGCCCGTGTCCGACTTTTATCGCGCGGGACTCCGCCCTTCCGCCCGCCCCGTATTCGGCCCGCCTCCTTCGAGCTTCTTGGAGAAGCCTCTCGAAGGGGGCGTGCCCTCACGCTTTCCCTCCACCCCGCTCCGTCCGGGGGCCGGGGCGTCAGTTTTTGGCTCCGGGCCAGAGCATTATTCCCCAAAATCAGGCCCCACCTTTACATGACCTCTAACCTTTGACCTGCATCGCTCTTCCTCCACTCCAAAGCGCGGGATGTCAGACGGGAAAAACAGGCGGAAAAGCCCACCGAGCGTCCTTGTTGGTTTTTGTTTGTCCCTCCGCGGAGATCGTAACCACACGGAGCCTGTTGAATGGCGAGTGGCGAAGATGTGGTAGCGTAGATGGTGGAGGTGGCGTGGTTGCAGTGTGGTTGGCGCTGTGATGGGGATGGCGTGGTTGTTGAAATGTTGTGTGTTTGAAATAAAAGATAGAAAAAGAAAAACGCCTAACTCAAAGGATCGCAGCCCGAATGGATCACATAAATTCCCTCTATACAATGGGTTTGGGCTAACTACACATGCACCTATCAAATATCTCACCTACGGTCCTGAATGGTGGTTTGCGAATTTCCACAGCCGTAACAAAATATATATATATATATATATATTATATATATATATAAATATATATATATATATATACATACATACATACATACACACACACACACACACACACACAAGCGAGGTGTGCTTACACATTGTGTTAGCATACAAATCGTGTTTCCCCATTGTCTCAGGTCACTCACCTGCATGTTTTTTTATTTCTTATTTCATTTGTTTATATTTTCATTTATGGATGTCATCCAACGATTCTGTGATTTTTTTTCCAGTATATCAGCTTCGATGTCCATCGGCAAACAAAATTTCAGCTTTCTACGTCACCTGGAAGGTACCGATCTTTAATGTCAGTGAGTCAGTCCGTCAGTCAGTGAATCACTGGTTCGCAGAGCTTCAATCATGTATATATACAGTATGTATATATACAGTATGTATATAGATTTATATATATATATATACATACATACAGTACATATATATATATATATATATATATAATATTATACAACTGAGGGTGGTCCTGGTGTCTCAACAGGTTGCGGTCAACAATGGCTGCAATGTCCAGCTGAGTCTAAGACCTGAAGCCGAGTCATGTGTCCACTGCCATGATACCGTGTTGATGGAACCTTCGAGTCAGTCGATGCATTTCGCTGATTCAGTGTTGAGCACATGGTTTCTTTTTAATGGGGATCCATCTTACCCCACAATTTTACCTTTTGGCCCCATCCTTTTCTCTAAGGCTTTCTGGGATCATGAAATGTGCTCACCGGTGTCATTTTCTTTTATTATGCTGGGCATTCCACACTGCACAGAGGGAGCATGTCAACCCAAATCAAGCGAAACTTCAGAAGGACACACATGTGCATGCTCCCAAATGTGGCAACCCTGCTTGCCCCTCTGCTCACCCCGAGCCAGAGCCGTACTCACTATCCCCTGGGGAAGCTGCTCTGTCTCTGCTGCAACAAGTCTGCCTCTATTGGTGTCTCCCCTGATAGCATTCGTCCTCTCCTCTTCACGTCCATGCGAGTGCATGCCTCACACACAAGTGCAGCACTCACACTGCTCACCAGACATACCTCTCACACGTGCATACTCTCGCACGCTCACCCCTCTCACACCCATCCCGGTACGCACGGGCGATGTAGTTTCAGTCTCGCAGCACAGAGGCTCACCATGCGCTGAGACGCACGGTTCATAACGGATGTTCGATCTCCATTGCACAGACCCATGCCATGGCTTCGGGCATGAGTTTTGGCAGCATACACATGGGGCTCACTCCCCGCACACACCCAGGCGCACACACCACCCTGGAAGAGCACCTGTCCAGGCCTTCTTTAACTGGACCATTGCCCCCCCCAACCCCCACCCACTGTTCACACCATTTCTCTGTGTGTCCATGTGCCTGCCCTGTTGTGGCAATTATGTCACTCCACCACACAATTGCATCTTGGCTGTTTCTCCAAATGGATTCCTGCACCTGTGGGGCCTCATACACCTTTGTCCCAGCACGTCCATCAACCTCTTCTGCACAATGAATTTGCTCTTTTGGCCCTATTTATTTTAACCTGTCTGCTCTCTCCTCTTTTCTTTGTTCGACTTACTTTAATTTTTCTCCCTCCTCGAAACTCTTTTCATGGTTTCCCATTAAATTTCATTTGTCTCCGTTTTGGCATCTTCCATCCCCCGCTCTTTGTTACCTCTATTCTTACATATCCCTTCTTTTGTTGCTCCCCTGGTTACTCTTGCTGTGCTGCTAATTCCCACTAGATCACCATGGACTGAGCAACCGCCACATTTTGTCCTGTGTCCCGCATGTCCTCCAGGATTTTCGCCATTTTCTGCTGCCCCTTGTGGACAGCCTCAATTTTTCCCACCAGCTCAGCTCCCATTTTGTCCTGTGTGGACACTCGGCTTGGCCCACCTCCAGCCTGTCACTATTGTCCTCCAGCCTGTCTGCCAGCTTGGCTTGGTCTGCTTACATCTGAGCCATCATTTGTGTCAGAATGGCCATTAGTCCCTGTTCTTTACCCTCCAATTGTTATGATGCAGGGCTGCTGTTTTCTGCCACGTGTACATTTGGAGGAACTGGGCTAACTGGGGTGAGCTCATCGGGCTACTGGGTAAAGGGAGCAACACCACCACGCCCTCCAGAGGTCCTTCCATCTCCCTCCCTACCAGGGTCACGGTGGCATCGGTTAATTGAGTGCCCCCCTGGTTTGAGCTGCCTTGATCGTTCATTGAAAATTACATATTGGTGCCATATCACGCGCTGAAGAAAATTTCTCATAGATGAGGGGTTTCTCTTCTCCTCAGGTCCCAATCGCACTCAACTGACACAAATGTTACAGCTGCAGGTCATCCCGGTGTACCATTAAGAATCCCGTTTGGCCGCGTAAACAGCAGCCAGCTGAGTCAAAGAACCCTAGCCGGATCATGTGTCCACTGCCACGATACTGTGTTAAAGGGACCTCTGAGTCAGCCAATGCATTGCGCTGATTCGGTGCCACAGACGTTGTCTCTAATTAACGGTCAAGCATATAATCCATATCCAGGCACTTCCCTATTTACATTGCAGATGTGTTCCTCGAAAACATCATTTAAATCGAAATAATGTAAATCGAACTTCAAAATCCCATTGACTTAATGTATTAAATGCGTTCCTGACAAAAATAAAAATGGAGTGGAAATTTTTCAGAGTAAATGAATTAAAATATTATTACAATAAAATACGATATATTGGGGGCTGGTCAGCTTCTTTTTTCCTGCACAGCGCAAGGGTGTGGGGGTGTGGCAGTGCTGCTGACGCAGTGCACCTGTAGGTTGAAGCAGGAATTCGGAATTTGGCCAGGATGCCGGGGATAGCTCCCTTACTCTTCACGAAGGACAACACAAAGGGATCTTTAATGTCCACCAATTAGTTAATTGTAGCAGATGTGACGCCCATTTGAACGTACATCTGAGAGATGGCACACACACTGATTAATCACCCTGCCTGAGAAACATCGGGGTGACAGTTTATAGCTGGGTTGAGAGTCAAACCCAGGTTAGACAGCTTATAGCGAGTGTGTGTACTTCTTGTCCATCCTGCCATGGTGCAGGGATGCATGGTGTTGATAATTAGTCAGAAAGAGGCTCAGGGTTGTTTGCCCCTTCCTTAATGTCTGACAACTCCATGAAAGTACATTTGGCTTCTTCTTTGCACTTCTTGGTGATGGAATTGGTGTTGATGTTGTTGAGGATGATGTTGCTGTCGATTCATCAGCTCAAGAGTTTTCAACCTTCTGGAAGAAGCTAAAGAAAGTTGTCTGCACTGCTTTCTTCTTTATTTCAGCAAGCTTTGCTTTGGAGACAATGAAAACTTTTTCCAATTCTTTCTTGAACACGTAGTTCACTTGTCCTGTTGCTTTACTCATTCTAATCCTCACGTTATGTTAATTGTTCTTTTAATTCGATCTTTAATAATAATTTATTTGGCCTTCCTAACTTTGAGGATTTTAGCACAGAGAACCCAGCTGTGGTCTGGCTCGCTCCGTATGAGCCTTCGTGGCAATCCCACAGCTGAACTTATCCCGTTGCTTAAAAAAAATTTTGTTCCACTCAATGAAGTTACACTTTGGGCACATTCCTTAATCTTTTTTTCAGTCAATATAATTGTCCGAACAGTAGAAAAGGTTAAATTTAAAGCTTTGGCCAATTCACATTTTCTTGTGTAAATATGGAGGATGGAGCCTTGCTTCAAGTAAATACATGCAGTTATACCAATCACTAATTTCTTTTAAATTTTCAGATTTCACTCGAGATTTCAACACTTATTTAGTCCACTATCTCCAATCCTCAAATCCAAAGACAGATTTTGATTACATACTTTAAATAGTCCACGAGAGTCCATCGTGAAAAATCACACAATGCAAAAAATTGCTTCAAGCTCCTAATTTGAAAACTATAGCACCTACAAAAGTGACGTAGACAGTGATTTATAGGTATGAAGATCAGGCATTCGATGATTTGAGTGAGGAAAGTGAAAAAAGAAATTTTGAGCGCTTTTATCGTACAGAAATCGTTGCGACCTGTTCCAAGTCAAAGCATTTTTGAGCATCCCCAATCAAAATGGCACCTTTCAGACCCCTGTGAGGTGACAGCGGGCTTACTAAGATGGCACGCCGCCATCTTCATTAGGCTTCTTTTTTTTTTTGATGACGAACACCTCTTTAATTATTTTCGTTTAAATTTACTCAAATACCCAGTTTTCATTCATGCACTCCCTTGGAGTTCCCTTAGTATGCATGCAAAGTTTCGGGACAAGAAGTTTCATGGTTTGGGGTTATCAAGGAGACTGGCACATACCACTGACACCTTGACACTGGCACATTAATTATCGATGATAGACTGGGTTGATTATAGATGGGCTCTTTAATTATAATAGACGAGCAAATACAGGAAGAGAGAGAGAGAGAGAGAGAGAGAGAGAGAGAGAGAGAGAGGAGGAAGGGAGAGAGAGAGAGAGAGAGAGAGAGAGAGAGAGAGACAGAGAGAGAGAGAGAGAGCCTTTGTCAGTTAAAAGTGATATTTGTGAATAAACCTTCATAAATACCGATACATGAATTATTAAATTGACGGTTACATGTTATAAGTTTTGTTTCGCACGGATCGGTCAATAGTTATATAAACTGCTTGATGTAATGAGCTAATTTTGTCTGTAGATGGCAGTATGGTGCCATAAACTGCCTGGTGAGATTCATGAAGGTACTGGAACGTTCTGAGAGGAAACTTCCATGATGGATGAGAATCGCATTTGCTGGAAGGCACAGGATTGTTCTGTGTAACTATATAAACCCACGAGAGCAAGGTGCAGAGAGATGGGTGACGTGTGATGAGCCATGTGTTTTGATCGTCCCCGTGCTCAATTTAACTCTGATGAGTGAACGAGGTGTTTATGTCCAGAGCGGTTGTTAATGCTCGGAGCTGATGATAATTATCAGTTTAGTTACAACTCATTAAGATTGTGTATTGGAAAAGAATTCCTTTGAGCTCTTCAAACATCCTGGATGGGCCAGCGTACGAGAGAGAACACCGCGACAAGACTCAATCATTCAACAACCCTAGTGGACAACGTGAATACACGTGAGTTGAGCCAGCAGGACTGGGACACAGAGCGGAAACAATTCAACACAGGAATCCGAGTTGGACAGTGTATGTAATGGTGAACTTCCTCATTTGACTTTGTATCTGTTTATTTGAAATACAAGTTTCAAAAACGTTTTGCTGTTGTTGTGGTCACTATAACCTCACTCAAAAGTCACCATCCCCTACTGAGAAAGATCCATTTGATTGGAAGCTGACCTGTACATTCGTTCATAACCTCGGATTGCAGTCTGTCATGTATCATGTATCAGATCAACCGGAAGTGCGGTCATCGCGAGGCAGAAACATAACGGCGCACGACGAAGCTGTGCTCATGAATGGTACTGAGGTTTCTGTGTGTGGAGCACAATAAAAAATTGGTGGTGCATTCAAACTGCTTCCCTGCTTGATACATTACACAGTCTTTAGAGAAAGGGCTGGGTTGGGCACCAAGAACAACATACATACACCAAAGGGAAGGGAAACCCGAAGTGTATGTACCCCCCAACAGCCTTATTTAATTATCCTTTATCAAGGCATCATCTGTGGTCAGCCCGAGTCAGCTCTCTGTCATCTTGTTGAAGTCGAAATTTGCCATCTTGTTTAGCCTGCTCAACAATGCCTTGACATGGAACAGGCCTCAATGGTTTATTAACGATAAAGTGCTCAAAATTTCTTTTTTCCACTCTCCTCAAATGCCTCATCTTCATACCTACAAATCATTGGCTACAACACAATTCTTATAAACGCCCAGAGACGCCAGTGTTCATGACATTATTTTGTTTCCGCACATGCAATAAGCTCTAGAATGTCTCAACCTGCGCTGAATTTCAAAATTTAAATGACAGAAAATGACCTTCGCAACAGTTTCAACTGCTAAAAAAAAAAGTGTTCATTTGTCCAATTTGCATATTGTTTGACTCTCCAGGCAGTGTTTAATATTGCCGATTGGCGAGCGCTAACCGTTTCTTAAGCCTGTGGTTCCTTACCAACTGCTTCGTTGGAGTGTTTGCTTCAGTGCTTATGCCACTTGGGGAGCGCTCTGCAAGCTGCTTGAATATCCATTTGCAATCCATGGCAATACATGGCAAAACTACCCACACTGTCACTCTGCACAACACAATCAAAAATACATCAAACGACGTGCAAAGTTCAGGCCCCACCTGCCTGTCTTGCACCCCACAGTGTCGTGTGATGCCAAGCCTGCCGTTCCTTATCAACAGATGGATGGAGGGAAGGAATCGATGGATGGAATGGATGGATGGATGGATGTTTGTAAGCCATGGTGAGATAGTAGATGAAAGTGTAAATGAATTATAATTTTATCACAACTGCTGTCGTTTTTTTTTTAAATCAAACGACAAATTGACATTCAAGACAGTATGTATGTATGTATATATATACAACAAGGGCAATGCAAACAAGGGCAGCAGGCATGGGGTCATAGCAAAAGGCAGGCAACGAGGCATGGCAAATGCGGACCAGAAATACAGCACACTCTCAGGTTGGCACATGAAGCTGGCCGGCCTCTGGTCTGGTCCGTGAGGTTCTGGAGGGAGTGCGGTGGTGCCGGCCGCTCCGAAAACGGGCTCGGACCTACCCTACTGTCTCCCCCAACCTATCGCCTCTGCCTGTCTTTGTCCATACCCACTCCCTTAGTTTGCAACAACGAACCAACAAAATTTAGCCCCTTTTTATTATTTTTTTATTATTATTTTATTGTATTTATTTTTCTCTATAATTTCGTCTCCCTAACCCCCTTTATCGTCTTTGTCCGGCTACCCTAACATGTCCATCTACTCCCAACCCCTAAGTTCCTTTTTTGGAGGGGACTAAGGGAGAGACTGGCGTCCTGTCTCGAGGCCCAATGAAGCCCCAGAATAGCCTCCTACATAATTCAGCCATCTTACCAAGGTGGGTCCAGCGGCCTACAGAGAGTGAAGGGATGGATGGTGCGAAGGGGTACATTTCCTAACTTTCCTAGCATTTATTAACTTTAAACTACCCCGGGGCTTTTCCATACGCCTGGCTCTTTAAACTATAGGTTCCAACAACCATGATTCCCGTCGCCTGTGTTGGTGTCCATTATTAATTTGGGCCCTTCCCACAAATTTTCACTCGTGCCCTTGCACAATTTCATGGCTGGGCAGCGTGGCTCACTCGGCAGGGATTTCCCTCCTGCCGGACTCTAACTACGGCACCCCCGGGCCCTGAGGCTGTCTCCGAGCCTGCCTGCTCCCTATGAACGTGGGGGGTTGCCCTTCCTGGCATTGCCCCCCTTCCTTTCCCACGTGGCATCTTGGTGCTCCATGTCTCATTCCGCGGGTCGCCCATGCCCACTACACTATCCCGGTCCCTTGGA
>CM068963.1:24052800-24065256 GCA_035128595.1 Eptatretus atami | reverse complement strand
CTTACACCGCCAAGGCGGTGGTCTGCGACTCGCTCATCCGTCCCTTCCGTTGGACGATACCTGGGGCCTTGTCGTCGCCCTGTGCACCGCAATCAGCGCTCGCTTTCGCGGTGTTCCCCACATGAACCGCGCGCTCGTTACCCTGCTTTCGTGCCACGCGGATGACGTCACTCGCACCCGGCCCGCTTCGCGAGGTTCGCTTTGCACACGAAGCCCGTGAGGCTTACTGTGACGCCGCTGGGACTCGCTCCGCGCAGCACGTCGGCCTCCGTGCACGTGCTTTCCAAATTCACTCCGTAGTCGCCATTTTAGCCGTCTACGTGACGGTCTCTACTAAAACGCGGGACGTTCACGTGCCGGCTTCTTGAGTCGCGTTCGTCCAGGCCACTCCGAAAATGAGGAACGGACCTTGGACGCAAGGTTCCGCGGAGTCGGCGCGATTTCCAAAATAAACCCGTCCACCGTCTGGGTCGGTCCGCGTACCAATTCCACGCACGCCATGTCACTCACACCACCCGCACGTTTCAACACACTCGCACCACTCATACACTTTACCACACACACTGGGACATTCACATCGGGGATTTGTGTTACCTCAAGGGGTCCCGCGATCTCTACCCACCCCCCCAAACTCTCCATGGACCCCTCCACATCATGCACCCGCTCGACCTCGCTCGGCCCGACCGGACTCACCTGGTCGCGATCTGCTTCGAGGGAGCTTACCATCTCCCTCTGTTCCTGAGGGAGGTTAACCTGATGCTCAAACCGGGTCATGAGACATTCCACGAGTTCAACCCCATTGGCCCCTCCTAACTCGACCTGTGTGTGCTCATCTTTAATTTCATGTAGTTTCTCCTCAACTTCTTCTAATTCCCATGTCTCTGTTTTCATTTCCGTTGGTTCCTGACTTTTCGTCTCTTTTATTTCCTGTGTCTCCGTTACCTCTTTTAATTTTTCCATCGTCTCCTCGTGTCTCACCCTACACGTTTCCCCTTTAATTATCGTGGCGGCGTTCGTCGTCCCGACCTCACCCCTCTCCATTACGGGCTGAACACATTCCACACTCCTCCTCGGTTCGGTCGTTCCGCCACGTGGTGCCGCCATTATGCCTTTTATGCCCCGCACTGCAGGCTTAACCCCATGCTTCTGCATTCCCTCTCTGTGTTTGCATACCATCTCTCATCTCATCCATTTTGTCGTCTGTTCTTTCGCATTCCGGTCCATTTTGTTTTCCAACCGTTTTTCCATTCTTTGTGCATTGCGTGCGTTCGCGTCCATTTTTTCTTCATTTCCATCAACATTCCCCAACCGGTTCATGTCAACGACCCTGACGAAGCCGATTCACCTCGTCGGGCGCGGATCCGCCAGGGGTCGAGGGGGAATTTGACGGAGGGGGGGGGGCGGGTGTCAATACGCCGCCCTGCCACGCTCATTATTTCGGGTCCGATCGCGGGGAAAGTTCTTGCATGGGGGTTCCTGCACGGTGTTATCCTGGACCATGGATTCCCTAAACTTAGGTCTGAACCCACCTGCCCAGACCACTTTGGCTTGCCATGTTGTGTATTGAGAAATAAATTTTACTCTCTCGGCAATTTGGGAGAAACGGGGGGTTTGCTCCTACACCCCTGATCCGAATCCCGTTAATTTCGTGGATGTGGAGGGGTTCGAACCCCGCTCCTGAACACCAGTTGTTACAGGGCCGGGTATCGGTGCCGAGCACGACCGCTAGAGGGAGCAGTGGAGTCGTCTCCCACCGAACACCCGGAATTTAGGTCGTGACTCTCAGATAAGTCCGAAAGGTCACGGATCCCTTATAGGACCATGAATCGCCAATAATTCGACCATGTGGGGTAGGGTCAATTGGCAAACTTCAATATACCTAATTACCCACGTGGGCAAAGCTACCGGGGAATTCACACCCTCGACGGACCTTGAACGGAACGAGCTGTTACCGTGCCCGAACCGCCTCGTCGCCTGTTTTCCGCGTTATGGAGCGTGGCCAGTAACCCGATGCTACCCTCCGAATCTGCGTGCTTGTTAATGGCATCATGTTGCGCGGTTCGAGTCCCACCGGGCCGCATCGTCGGAACCGCCACGAAGCGGGGGAAAGGTCCAAGCCAGATCCTTACACTTCCAGCTCACCTTCCCTCCGAGTTGGGGGTGAGGTATTCAAATAAGCGGCCGCGGCCACTATTTCTTTGGGGAGGGGGGGGGTGGGATTGGGGGAGTGCGGTGTCTGTGTGTGGCCCGTCTTTAAGTAGAAACGTTTAAGTGCCGCTGTGTGTAAATTGCATTCCCTTTTATTCGGTTAACTCTGCCTTCTTGCGTTGCTCCCTGCCACCATTATAAATAAAATATCCCTTTTGTTGAATGTTCCAGCTCGTTTCTGTGTTTCTTTCATTGCTTGGCACGGTGTGTGTTGAGAAATAGCGAGGCAGTTTGCGCTGTAAAATTGTTCATTGTTACGACGGGCCTTGGTAACTCCGCTCGGGTTACACACGGTCTCGGGCACGTAACAGCTCGTTCCGTTCAAGGTCCGTCGAGGTGTGAATTCCCCGGTAGCTTTGCCACGTGGGTAATTAGTATATTGAAGTTTGCCAATTGACCCTACCCCACATGGTCGAATATTTGGCGATTCATGGTCCTATAAGGGATCCGTGGACCTTTCGGACTTATCTGAGAGTCACGACCTAATTCCGGTGTTCGGTGGAGACGACTCACTGCTCCCTCTAGCGTCGTGCTCGGCACCGATACCGGCCCTGTAACAACTGGTGTTCAGGAGCGGGGTTCGAACCCCTCCACTCCACGAAATTAACGGGATTCGGATCAGGGGTGTAGGGAGCAACCCCCCCGTTTCTCCCAAAATTGCGGAGAGAGTAAAATTTATTTCTCATACACAACATGGCAAGCCAAAGGGGTCTGGGCAGGTGGGTTCAGACCTAAGTTAGGGGAATCCATGGTCCAGGGTAACACCGTTGCAGGACCCCCATGCAAGAACTTTCCCCGCGATCGGACCCGAAATAATGAGCGTGGCAGGGGCGGCGTATGACACCCGCCCCCCCCCCTCCGTCAAATTCCCCCTCGACCCCTGGCGGATCCGCGCCCGACCGAGGTGAATCGGCTTCGTCAGGTCGTTTGACATTGAACGGTTGGGGAATTTGATGGAAATGAAGAAAAAATTGGACGCGAACGCACGCAATGCACAAAGAATGGAAAAACGGTTGGAAAAAAAATGGACCGGAATGCGAGAAGAACAGAAGCGACAAAATGGATGAGAGAGAGATGGTATGCAAACACAGAGAGGGAAATCAGAGCATGGGTAAGCCTGCAGGCGGCATAAAAGCATAATTGGCGGCACCACGTGCGGAACGACCGAACGAGGGGAGTGTGGAATGTGTTCAGCCCTAATGGAGAGGGGTGAGGTCGGGACGACGAACGCCGCCACGATAATTAAAGGGAAACGTGTAGGGTGAGACACGAGGAGACATGGAAAAATTAAAAGAGGAACGGAGACACAGGAAATAAAAGAGACGAAAGTCAGGAACCAACGGAATGAAAACAGAGACTGGAGATAGAAGAAGTGAGGAAAAACTACATGAAATTAAAGATGAGCACACACAGTTGAGTTAGGAAGGGCCAATGGTTGAACTCGTGGAATGTCTCATGACCCGGTTTGAGCATCAGGTTAACCTCCCTCAGGAACAGAGGGAGTCGTAACTCCCTCGAAGCAGATCGCGACCAGGTGAGTCGTCGGGCGAGCGAGTCGAGCGGGTGCATGATGTGGAGGGTCATGGAGAGTTTGGGGGGGTAGAGATCGCGGGACCCTTGAGTAACACAAATCCCGATGTGAATGTCCCAGTGTGTGTGTAAAGTGTATGAGTGGTGCCGAGTGTGTTGAACAGTGCGGGTGGTTTGAGTGACATGGCGTTGCGTGGAATTGGTACGCGACGACCCAGACGTGGAGGGTTATTTTGGGAAATCGCGCCGACTCCGCGGAACCTTGCGTCCAAGGTCCGTTCCTCATTTTCGGAGTGGCCTGGACGAACGCGACTCAAGAAGCCGGCACGTGAACGTCCCGCGTTTTAGTAGAGACCGTCACGTAGACGGCTTAAAATGGCGACTACGGAGTGAATTTGGAAAGCACGTGCACGGACGGCCGAGTGCTGCGCGGAGCGAGTCCCAGGGCGTCACAGTTAGCCTCACGGGCTTCGTGTGCAAAGCGAACCTCGCGAAGCGGGCGGGTGCGAGTGACGTCATCGCGTGGCACGAAGCAGGGTAACGAGCGCGCGGTTCATGTGGGAACACCGCGAAGCGAGCGCTGATTGCGGTGCACAGGCGACGCACAAGGCCCCAGGTATCGTCCACGGAAGGACGGATGAGCGAGTCGCAGACCACCGCCTTGCGGTGTAAGAAAAAAAAAAGGCCTCGCTCAAGTACACCAGCACGTCCGGGATGTGTGAACATCCCAGTGCTTGGGCATAGAGCATTAGTTAGTGGGATGGTTAGCTTAGTTAGATCAGCCTCATGGACATGAGCCATCCTCCATGGGCCGTGGACTAGTTAGTGGGAAAGTAGATTGTATATTTAGAATGGATTTGGAGACAATGGACGGACATGGAATGTGTAGTGGGGACGTAGATTAGCTACGTAGATTAAATGAACGTGCATTAGAATAAGGGATGACGAGGGAGCACACGATAGTTAGGGGAGCATAGGTAGAAGTGTGAAGTGATGGAAAATTGAAAAAGAAGCATGTTGAGTGAGTATGGCTCAGCGGGCCTGAGTGTGTGAATGAGTGAATGTGGAATGCATGGTGCAAATGAATGATTGGGGGAGGAGTGAATCCCATCCAAGGGACCTGGGGTCATTGTAATGATAGTTAGTGGGTGGAGTTAAATTTACCAAAGGAGGTCGTTCTGTGTTGTGGTGTATGAAGCACAAACCAATTTGAGGGGTGCAAGAGTTCATTGAGCGGCTGGGAGCGTGGCTGTTGTAATGAGCATAATGAGTAGAGGGCACCCCGGGCACCGACTAGTCGGCCAGAGTAGGCCAAGGGTCAAGGGACGGGATAGTGTAGTGGGCATGGGCGACCGCCGGAATGAGACATGGAGCACCAAGATGCCACGTGGAAAGGAAGGGGGCAATGCCAGGAAGGCAACCCCCCCACGTTCATAGGGAGCAGGCAGGCTCGGAGACAGCCTCAGGGCCCGGGGTGCCGTAGTTAGAGTCCGGCAGGAGGGAATCCCTGCCGAGTGGGCCACGCTGGCCAGCCATGAAATGTGCAAGGCACGAGTGAAAATTTGTGGGAGGGCCCAAATTATAATGGACACCAACACAGGCGACGGGAATCATGTTGTTGGAACCTATAGTTTAAAGAGCCAGGCGTATGGAAAAGCCCCGGGGTAGTTTAAAGTTAATAAATGCTAGGAAAGTTAGGAAATGTACCCTTCGCACCATCACCCTTCACTCTCTGTAGGCCGCTGACCACCTTTGGTAAGATGGCTGAATTATGTAGGAGGCTTTTTGGGGCTTCATTGTGGCCTCGAGACAGGACGCCAGTCTCTCCCTTTAGTCCCTCCAAAAAGGGACTTGAGGGTTGGGAGTAGATGGACATGTAAGGTAGCCGGACAAAGACGATAAAGGGGTTAGGAGACGAAATTATAGAAGAAAATAAATACAAAAAATAATATAAAAAATAATAAAAGGGGCTAAATTTTGTTGGTTCGTTGTTGCAAATAAGGAGTGGGTATGGACAAGCAGGCAGAGGCGATAGGTTGGGGGAACAGTAGGGTAGTCCGAGCCCGTTTCGAGCGGCCGGCACCACCGCACTCCCTCCAAACCTCACGACCAGACCAGAGGCGCCAGCTTCATGTGCCAACCTGAGAGTGTGCTGTATTCTGGTCCGCATTTGCCATGCCTCGTTGCCTGCTTTTGCTATGACCCCATGCCTGCTGCCCTTGTTTGCATTGCCTTGTGTATATATATACATACATACATACTGTCTTGAATGTCAATTGTTCGTTTGATTTAAAAAAAAACGACAGCAGATTGTGATAAAATTATAATTCATTTACACTTTCATCTACTATCTCACATGGCTTACAACATCCATCCATCCATCCATTCATCCATCGATTCCTTCCCTCCATCCATCTGTTTGATAAGGAACGGCAGTGTGGCATCCACACACTGTGGGGTGCAGGACAGGCAGGTGGGGCCTGAACTTTGCACGCGTTTGATGTATTTTTGATTGTGTTGTGCAGAGTGACAGTGTGGTAGTTTTGCCATGTATTGCCATGGATTGCAAATGGATATTCAAGCAGCTTGCAGAGCCGCTCCCCAGTGGCATAAGCACTGAAGCAATACACTCCAACGAAGCAGTTGGTAAGAACCACAGGCTTAAGAAACGGTTAGCGCTCGCAATCGCAATATTTAAACACTGCCTGGAGAGTCAAACAATATGCAAATGGACAAATGAACACTTTTTTTTTTTAGCAGTTGAAACTGTGCGAAGGTCATTTTCTGTCATTTAAAATTTTGAAATTCAGCGCAGGTTGAGACATTCTAGAGCTTATTGCATGTGCGGAAACAAAATAATGTCTGAACACTGGCGTCTCTGGGCGTTTATAAGATTGTGTTGTAGCCAATGATTGTAGTATGAAGATGAGGCATTTGAGGAGAGTGGAAAAAAGAAATTTTGAGCACTTTATCGTTAATAAAACCATTGAGGCCTGTTCCATGTCAAGGCATTGTTGAGCAGGCTAAACAAGATGGCAAATTTCGACTTCACAAGATGACAGAGAGCTGACTCGGGCTGACCACAGATGATGCCTTGATAAAGGATAATTAAATAAGGCTGTTGGGGTACATACACTTCGGGTTTCCCTTCCCTTGTGGTGTATGTATGTTGTTCTGGTGCCCAACCAGCCCTTTCTCTAAAGACTGTGTAAGTATCAAGCAGGAAGCAGTTTGAGATGCACCACCAATTTTTATTTGCTCCACACACAGAACCTCAGTACCATTCATGAGCACAGCTTCGTCGTGCGCCTTTATTTCTGCCTCGCGAATGACCGCCATTCCGGTTGATCTGATTACATGATACATGACAGACTGCAATCCGAGGTTATGAACAATGTACAGGTCAGCTTCCAATCAAATGGATTTCTCAGTAGGGATGGTGACTTTGAGTGAGGTTATAGTGACCACAACACAGCAAAACGTTTTTGAAACTTGTATTTCAAATAAACAGATACAAAGTCAAATGAGGAAGTTCACCATACATAACTGTCCAACTCGGATCCTGTGTTGAATTGTTTCCGTCTGTGTCCAGTCCTGCTGGCTCCAACTCACGTGTATCACGTTGTCCACTAGGGTTGTTGAATGATTGATTCTGTCGCGGTGTTCTCTCTCGTACGCTGGCCCATCCAGGATGTTTGAAGAGCTCAAAGGAATTCTTTTCCAATACACAATCTTTAATGAGTTGTAACTAAACTGATAATTATCATCAGACTCCGAGCATAACAACCGCTCTGGACATAAACACACCTCGTTCACTCATCAGAGTTAAATTGAGCACGGGGACGATCAAAAACACATGGCTCATCACACGTCACCCATCTCTCTGCACCTTGCTCTTCGTGGGTTTATATAGTTACACAGAACAATCCTGTGCCTTCCAGCAAATGCGATTCTCATCCATCATGGAAGTTTCTCCTCAGAACGTTCCAGTACCTTCATGAATCTCACCAGGCAGTTTATTGGCACATACTGCCATCTACAGACAAAATTAGCTCATTACATCAAGCGTTTATATAACTATTGACCGATCCGTGCGAAACAAAACTTATAACATGTAACCGTCAATTTAATAATTCATGTATCCGTATTTATGAAGGTTTATTCACAAATATCACTTTTAACTGACAAAGGCGTCTCTCTCTCTCTCTCTCTGCTCTCTCTCTCTCTCTCTCTCTCTCTCTCTCTCTCTCTCTCTCTCTATCTCTCTCTCTCTCTCTCTCTCTCTCTCTTCCTGTATTTGCTCGTCTATTATAATTAAAGAGCCCATCTATAATCAACCCAGTCTATCATCGATAATAATGTGCCAATGTCAGAGGGTGTCAGTGGTATGGCCAGTTCACTTGATTAACCCAAAACCATGAAACTTCTTGTCCCGAAACTTTGCATGCATACTAAGGGAACTCCAAGGGAGTGCATGAATGAAACTGGGTATTAGTAAATTTAAACGAAATAATTAAAGAGGTGTTCGTCATCAAAAAAAAAAAGAAGCCTAATGAAGATGGCGGCGTGCCATCTTAGTAAGCCCGCTGTCACCTCACAGGGGTCTGAAAGGTGCCCATTTTGATTGGGGATGCTCAAAAATGCTTTGACTTGGAACAGGTCGCAACGATATTGCTGTACGATAAAAGCGCTCAAAATTCTTTTTTTCACTTTCCTCACTCAATCATCGAATGCCTGATCTCATACCTATAATCACTCTGTCTACGTCACTTTTGTAGGTGCTAAGTTTTCAAATTAGGAGCTTGAAGCAATTTTTTGCATTGTGTTGATTTTTCACGATGGACTCTTCGTGGACATTTAAAGTATGTAATCAAAATCTGTCTTTGGATTGAGGATTGGAGATAGTGGACTAAATAAGTGTTGAAATCTCGAGTGAAATCTGAAAAAATTAAAAGAAATTAGTGATTGGTATAACTGCATGTATTTACTTGAAGCAAGGCTCCATCCTCCATATTTACACAAGAAAATGTGAATTGGCCAAAGCTTTAATTTAACCTTTTTCTTACTGGTGCGACAATTATATTGACTGAAAAAAAGATTAAGGAATGTGCCAAAGTGTAACTTCATTGAGTGGAACAAAATTTTTTTAAGCAACGGATAAGTTCAGCTGTGGGATTGGCCACGAAGGCTCATACGGAGCGAGCCAGACCACAGCTGGTTCTCTGTCTGGAAAATCCTCAAAGTTAGAAGGCCAAATAAATTATTATTAAAGATCGAATTAAAGAACAATTAACATAACGTGAGGATTAGAATGAGTAAAGCAACAGGACAAGTGAACTACGTGTTCAAGAAAGAATTGGAAAAAGTCATTGTTCCAAAGCAAAGCTTGCTGAAATAAAGAAGAAAGACAGTGCAGACAACTTTCTTTAGCTTCTTCCAGAAGGTTGAAAACTCTTGAGCTGATGAATCGACAGCAACATCATCCTCAACACATCAACACCAATTCCATCAAGAAGTGCAAAGAAGAAGCCAAATGTACTTTCATGAGTTGTCAGACATTAGGAAGGGCAAACAACCCTGAGCCTCTTTCTGACTAATTATCAACACCATGCCTCCCTGCACCATGGCAGGATGGACAAGAAGTACACACACTCGCTATTAAGCTGTCTAACTGGGTTTGACTCTCAACCCAGCTATAAAATGTCACCCCGATGTTCTCAGGCAGGTGATTAATCAGTGTGTGTGCCATCTCTCAGATGTACGTTCAAATGGGCGTCACATCTGTACAATTAACTAATTGGTGGACATTAAGATCCCTTTGTGTTGTCCTTCGTGAAGAGTAAGGGAGCTATCCCCGGCATCCTGGCCAAATTCCGAATCCTGCTCAACCTACAGGTGCACTGCGTCAGCAGCATGCCACACCCCACACCCTTGCGCTGTGCAGGAAAAAGAAGCTGACCAGCCCCCAAATATCGTATTTTATTGTAATAAATATTTTAATTCATTACTTCTGAAAAATTTCCACTCCATTTTATTTTTTTCAGGAACGCATTTAATACATTAAGTCAATGGGTTTTGAAGTTCGATTTAATTATTTCGATTTAAATGATGTTTTCGAGGAACACATCTGCAATGTAAATAGGGAAGTGCCTGGATATGGATTATATGCTTGACCGTTAATTAGGAGACAACGTCTGTGGCACCAATCAGCGCAATGCATTGGCTACTCAGAGGTCCCTTTAACACGAGTATCTGTGGCAGTGGACACATATCCGGCTAGGGTTCTTTGACTCAGTGGCTGCTGTTTACGCGCGCCAAACGGGATTCTTAATGGTACACCGGATGACCTGCAGCTGTACATTTGTGTCAGTGAGTGCGATTGGCCATGAGGAGAAGAGGAACCCCTCATCTATGAGAAATTTTCTTCAGCGCGTGATATGGCACCAATATGTAATTTTCAATGAACGATCAAGGCAGCGTCAAACCAGGGGCACTCAATTAACCGATGCCACCGTGACCCTGGTAGGGAGGAGATGAAGGACCTCTGAGGAGGCGTGGTGGTGTTGCTCCCTTTACCCAGTAGCCGATGAGCTCACCCCAGTTAGCCCAGTTCCTCCAAAGTACACGTGGCAGAAAACAGCAGCCCTGCATCATAACAATTGGAGGGTAAAGAACAGGGACTAATGTGCCATTCTGACACAAATGATGGCTCAGATGTAAGCAGACCAAGCCAGCTGGCAGACAGGCTTGGAGGGAAACAATAGTGACAGGCTGAGGTGGGCCAAGCCGAGTGTCCACACAGGATCCAAATGGGAGCTGACTGTGGGCAAAAATTGAGCTGTCACAGGGGCAGCAGAAAATGGCGAAAATCCTGGAGGACATGCGGACACAGGACAAAAGTTGGCGGTTCTTCAGTCCATGAGTGATCTAGTGGGAATTAGGCAGCCACAGCAGAGTACAGGGGAGAACAAAAGAAGGGTATGTAAGAATAGAGGTAACAAAGAGCGGGGGATGGAAGATGCCAAAACGGAGACAAATGAAATTTAATGGGAGAACCATGAAAAGAGTTTCGAGGAGGGAGAGAAAATTAAAGTAAGCTCGAACAAAGAAAAGAGGAGAGAGCAGACAGGTTAAATAAATAGGGCCAAAGAGCAAATCAGTGGCAGAAAGAGGTTGATGGACGTGCTGGGACAAAGGTGTATTGAGGCCCACAGGTGCAGGAATCCATTTGGGAGTAACCAGCAGATGATGCAATTTGTGTGTGGAGTGACATAATTGCCACAACAGGGCAGGCACATGGACACACAGAGAAATGGTGTGAACAGTGGGGTGGGGGTTGGGGGGGGGCAATGTGTCCAGTAAAGAAGCCTGGACAGGTGCTCTTCCAGGGTGGTGTGTGCGCCTGGTGTGTGCGCGGGAGTGAGCCCCATGTGTATGCTGCCAAAACTCAGCCCGAAGCCATGGCATGGGTCTGTGCAATGGAGATCGAACATCCGGCTATGAACCGTGCGTCTCAGCGGCATGGTGAGTCTCTGTGCTGCGAGGACGAAACTACAATCGCCCGTGGCATACCGGGATGGGTGTGAGAGAGGAAGCGTGCCGAGAGTATGCACGTGTGAGAGTGTATGTCTGGTGACCAGCAGTGTGAGTGCTTCACTCGTGTGTGAGCATGCACGCGCGAATGGACGTTGAAGAGGAGAGGACGAATGCTATCAGGGGAGACAGCCAATAGAGGCAGACTGTTGTTGCAGCGAGACAGAGCAGCTTCCCAGGGGATAGTGAGTACGGCTCTGGCTCGGGGTGAGCAGAGGGCAAGCAGCTTGCCAACATTTAGGAGCATGCACATGTGTGTCCTTCTGAAGTTCGCTTGATTGGGTTGACATGCTCCCTCTGGCAGTGTGGAGATGCCCAGCATAAATAAAAGAAAATGACCACCGTGAGCACATTTCATTGATCCCAGTAAAGCCTTAGAGAAAAAGGATGGGGCAAAAGAGTTAAAATTGTGTGTAAGATGGATCCCATTAAAAGAGGGAAGACCAATGTGCTAACAACTGAATCAGCGAAATGCATCGCTGACTCGAAGGTCCATCAACACGGTATCAGTGGCAGTGGACACATGACTCGGTTCAGGGTCTTAGACTCAGCTGGACATGCAGCCATTGTTGACCCGCAACCTGTTGAGACACCAGGACCCACCGCTCAGTGTGTATAATATTATATATATATTATTATATATATATGTACTTATGTATGTATAGATATACTATATAATATATATATATATAAAATCTATATACATACTGTATATTATATACATACTGTACATGATACATGGAATTGAACTCTGCGAACCATGTGATTCACTGACTGACGGACTGACATCACTGACATTAAAGATCGTACCTTCCAGGTGACGTAGAAAGCTGAAATTTTGTTTGCCGTGGATCAATCGGGGGAAAGGTTTTGATATACTGGAAAAAAAAATTCACAGAATCGTTGGATGACATCCATTAAATGGAAAATAATAAACAAATGAAATAAGAAATAAAAAAACATGCAGGTGAAGTGACCTGAGACAATGTCGAAAACGATTTGTATGCTAACACAAATGTGTAAGCACACCTCGCTTGTGTGTGTTGGTGTGTGTGTGTGTATGTATATGTATGTATATATAATATATATATATATATATATATATTATATATAAATCTCTCTCTT
>CM068963.1:24028368-24041451 GCA_035128595.1 Eptatretus atami | reverse complement strand
CCCATAACGTATTCGACGTGTGCCAGCGTATTCGCCAAATTTTTCATACATCGGCATACGCTGGCTAAAATGTCAAGGTGTGACAGGGCCTTTAGAAAGGGAATACCAACACCATCATTCCTGTTTTCATTACTCCCTGAAAAATGAGAGGGTCCCAACTAGGCTTTAGTAAGAGATGGATAACTCATCTGAGCTGGTAAAAAAAAACACTCCTGAAAAAAGGCTACATCAAAACAGGATGTATTGATTTCCTTGAAAATCGCATCCCTCCTGTCTGGACAAAGAATGCTCCGGACATTAACTGACATCTTCAAGTGCGTCATCCGAAACACTGTTCAAAGGTGAGTGATCCCTATCTCTCAATTTCTTACCATCACATTGTTTTTCCGGTTCATTCCCTCACCTCTTTTTCCTCTGCTTCCCATATTGATAAGCAACAGCCTTTTTGGGCCTTCCATCCAACTCCAAATCCAGCTCCATGTTCCCTTCGCATGGAGCATCCATGCCCTTTATACGACTCTCGACCCCACCCCTCTCCTCCTTTGAAGTTTCCCTCTGATTAATATCTGTAACATTTGCCACCAGTCTTGAGGCATGGGTTTTACATCCTCCCTCTCCAACCGCATCACTCTTGGTAATGGACCTCCCATGCCCGACCTTGCTTTCCTCAATGTTGTCATCATCATCTTTTCCTCCCTTCTCTTCATCGCCCTCAGGCCACCTGAGCCCAAAGGGCATATTACCCTTCAGGGCACCCGAGATTCTGGTTGAGTTTCAGCCTCAACTTTAAGCCCCACACGAGGGGGGTAGCACACGAGACCTTTAATGAAACTGGTAAAACAGCACCTGAAGTTGTAGCTTCACAAGCATTAGATGACCTCATCCCCCCACCTCATTGAATCTTGGCAGTAGGGAAGTCTCTTCCACTTGCAGAACTCCAAAGAAACTCATGCATTTTTTAGATTCGTTTCGCATAAGACTGGACAAAAATGATGTGATGGAGGTGCTCCGAGCTACCACAGAGATTACATTTCAGACTCTGTGCACTCTCATTCCCCAGATGCTCAGAGGAACCACACCTATAACACTTAGGGGTGTTGCACATGCCCACGCAATGTGGTCTGTACTTCCACAATGGTTGCACGATTTCTCCTGTCCTGGATAATATATAAATCCACGAAATTGCCCAATATTGATTTTTCCTGGAAGATGCTTGAAACCACCAGGTGACATATAATCAGCTTCTAATTGCACCTTCACTGTTGTTGCCCCAGTCTTGATGCCGTCAGCATCCAACGCATTCACCACCGGGCCTCGCACCTTACAAAAGCAACTCCACCATGTGATAGTATCTTTGTTTTTCATGAGCTCACAGTACATTTGAATCGTAATACTAACCGCACCCCTTTCTGATAATGCCACCGCTGAAAAATGATTCAGTGGTTGTGTGTTCTTCCTCTCCTCCCAATGCTCCCAATATTGGAGCATGCAAGGGTAGTTAGTGAAATAGCCTACCACCAGGCAAAGCGAAAATTGCATCTAATTGGGAAATACCAAAAACCAATGCTCCTTGGACAACGAGTTTGCTAAAGGAGTGACGATCCATTGTAAAATACTCACACACTTCAAGCCGCACAGCGTTCGGACGTTGCACCCGGGTCATCCCCGCAATGATCGTGGCCATGGCTGCATTCCTGCCACGCTGGTTCGGTGCACTGGTGGTGGACTCAGATGTATTTTGAGGGATAGGGTGATGAAGTACCCCCTGCTGCTGATGACCAGGTGGGTCTGGAGCACGTGCTGCTGCCGATGCATCATTTGCCTGTTGGCTGACCGTCAACTCATCTCTGACTCCTTTCAAACATGGAGTGAGTGCAGTAACAACCGTAGAACGCTTCTCTGGAGCATCTGACTGGACCAAATCACCACCCCCCATTTTAGGGGGTATCGAAGCTGACGAGGCACCAGCATCAGCTTTTGGTGCAGACCCATTGGCAAAAGATGATGATAGTCCCCTTACCAAATCCAGAAACGGGGCTAGAGGATCCACAACACATGAGGCTTGTTCCTCCAACATCTAGTCTTCTTCTGAGTGTTCCAAAGGCAGAGAATCATCTTCATCCAAGTTAGCATCAGCAGCACCCACAGTCATCACAGCAGCACTGGCAGACTTCACAGTACCAGCAACAGTAGTCGTACCAGCATCATCAGCAGCAGTAGCAGTAGCAGTAGTAGTAATGTTAATAGTCGTCTCAGGAGCATTGGCCACAAGGGCAACACGTGAAACAGCACCATCTTATTCCTCCGCACAATATTCCAGAGAATCAGTCAAAGGTAAGCCTGGTGTTGGCTTAGTGGGTAGGGTGGCGGCTTGGGATCCCAGGGTCCTGAGTTCAAGCCCCGTTGGCCACTGAATTAAAAAATACACCAGGAGGTTGACTCAGCCTGTCATCCTTCCGAGGTCGGCAAAATGGGACCAGTGTACTGGTAAGGGGGACAATGCATCAGCGGCATAGCCACGTCCCAACCAATGATGCAACCAGCAGCCACAGGCTGCACTCGATAGAGAGAGAGTCAAAGGTAAATACGTGGCTTTTCCCAAATACCCGCCATGAAAAGCTCGAAAATGTCAAAGCAACGAGGGATGGGCCGCTGCAGCTAGGTAAAACCAACATGGTGAAATTTGGAACAAGAGGATTGGTTTGACATTGAAATTTTTATAAGTATATTAATAGTTTTATATTGTTCGTTTATAAAGAAAGCAGATCACTCAAAAAGGCTAAAATAAAATAAAAACTGCATTCGTAATTGCCGAAAAAGGACCCCCTGTGGACTGTATCTCCATGGCTTGCAAAAGTAGCTTCGATCCTGCTGGTTACATAATTGTTTTTGTTGCACTCTATGAAGTTCCACTTTCTGCACATTCCTTCATCTTTTCTTCTCTCAATATAATCGGCTGAACAGTCGAAAAAGTTAAGTTTCATGCTTTGCTTAAATATAGACGCTGAGTTATAAAAATTGCTCATTTGTTAACATGATCAGATTTCACTCCAGATTTCAATTATTATTTAGTCCATGAGATCCGATTCTCAAAATCCAATATAATATTTTGAATAAATCATTTTTTGAGAAATTGATCTTCGGAAACGGAATTTCCTGCGTTCTTGGAAGTTTTCTGCAGTTCGTGCAGTTCTTCGCTGGCCCAACAGTTCAGCAAATTCATGATGACTCATGGGCCGAAGTGGCAAACTTGCCCAGCCGATTCTTAGTTTAAAACGGCCTGTGCACATCTGTAGTGCGAAATGATGGCATTGACGAACTGTGTGCTGGTTGAAGCCTGGCACCGCCATGCGCCGAAGTTGCGAAGCTTAGGTCGGGGATTCTCCCTACAAACGAGATCAGATAGGATTGTGGATGTGAATGATTTTATTCCTCGTAAATGATGGTATTTTGGAATAGATGGCGCTTGTGTTTCCGAATGAAAATATCACACACATCGTGTGGGGAGATGGGGAAGTCATGGTGTATGTTCATGAGGGCCAGAGATGCTTTCCGACTTTCTCCCATGGAATCTCTTAGGTAGGTCTTTAGGTGCAGCACGCAAGAAAATGAGCATTCAGCCTCACAGGAACCTACAGGGAGGGTGCATCCAATATGGAGTAGAACTTTGATTGATGGAAATTCGTCTCCATATTATACCACATGAAAACAATCCTGCAGGTCGACCCTGTTGTGGCTCATCTACATTTATGTTACAAGCCAATTCACATACGTTATACCTCGTTACTGTAGGATGATTGGCACGTGCAAAAGACAAACATTCCTGGCTATACTCCAGCTGAAGGGGCCCAAAACATCCGACATCCATAGGTGAGAAGATGTGGGAACAGTGTGGGGGAAGAACGAACAGCATAATAGTTTCCCTTGGCCCAGTTGATAGCTACGTGGCTTCTGTGACCAAAATACAGGACAAGTTTTGTGTCTGAAGCATCCCGACATTGTACATATTTAATGAAATTGTGAAAACGACGGGTGTTGACAATGCACGCATATCCTGTACCGGGATATGTGCGTGCCATTATCAACATAACACGCCCCATCGAGCACATCAGTGGACTCGTCCACCCAATAGTGCGGAGTGTCCAATAGTGCTTGCAGATTAGTCACTACAACCTCATCTACAAAGTCCTTCCTCGGTCCACCTGAGCTACTGACAACTTACAAAGCTTTTGACCGCAGCCTGATGGAGTACTGCTCTCCCCTCTGGGCTGGAGCTCCTGCCTCCCACCTTTCTCGGCTTCCCGCTGTGGAAACCAAGGCATTTCGGATCATTGTCATCTCCCGCAATGAGGCTGAGTCTTTGGGCCTCTCACTCAATCACCGCAGGTTGGTCGGTGGTCTTTCTGTCTTCTACCGTCTCCTCTCCAGCCTCGCCCCCCTGCTCTCTCTGCGATTTGTCCCCACCACATTTCCGCAAGGCGCTCAAGGTCCGCCAACAACCCCCTTCTGGTAAAACTACCAAAATCACGAATCACTGCTCACCTTCACTCTTTCATTCCTCTTTTTCCCCGCCTTTGGAATAAACTCCCTCACTCTATTCAATCCCATTCTTCCCTCCAGGCCTTCAAAACAGCTGTTCACCACCACCTCTTATCATCCCCCATCCAAATCCTCGATCTTTTCTACCCCTGATAATCCACCCAAGCCCACCTCCTTCAAATTCCCTGCTTTCCTTCCTGAAAGTCCCTGTAATGTCCATCTTGTATTCCCCATGTTCCCCGTCCCATCCCTCTCCCTTCCACAGATCTCCTAATGTCTCTGTCCCCCTCTGTTTTGTCCTTCCCACTCCCGCCCTCTTGTCTCATGCCCCCCTTGCTGTGCATTGTGTGCTAGCTCTCACACGAGCCTCAACAAGGTATACAAAAAAATTAATAAACTGACAGTGTACACACACAAATACACACATCACTGCCGACAACAATGTGGTGGGCCCTGCATCGATTGGGGTACTGCATATGCTGGCAAAATTGAAATGAGATGTTTCTTTCCATAATTTGGAGATAAAAATTGGGGTGAAAATATCAGTTTGTGCAAAAGTGAAACCGAACCCCCACCCCACCACCACCTGGCTCCACCCTTGCTCGATGTATCTACACAAAGGCTCATAAAATGGCAAATCCCCTTAATATATGCACATTAACATTTATTGTAATAATATGAAGAACTAGTCTTTCTCGTGAAGACTACAAAGTGTCTATGTGCCTCGGCGGACAGAAATAACCATTTATTTATGCAGACCAATCATCCTATGCCTGGGAAGCAAGAAGAAGCTGACGATTCGGGCGTTAACGATGATGGTTTCATCAATCAACGTTTTGTTGATTTCATCTATTGTTCTATATATCATTGTACACTCATATCAGCCATGGAATTGCATTGAATAAGACTGTCGGGTGGAGAAATGACCACGTCTTTATTACCTTCACTTCCGAATGTGGACGGAGGTTATGTTTTCACCCCTTTCTGTTGGGTCGCCGAAATAGGTGAACCTTATTGTCAGTAATTCTGTCTGTTTGTTTGGATGTTTGTTTGGATGTTTGTTCGTTTGTCATCATCATAATTGGTAGTAAACGTGGGCGGATTTTGACCAAACTCGGGTGGTAGGTACATCTTATGACCTAGTGCTTTGGAAATTGTGATGGTTGCTAGGGACGCTTTGGTTCCCTAGCAACAACCGAAAAACCTTCAAAATCGGTACCGTTCACGCGAAATCAATTCCGAAAGCCATTATCCCACGTAGGGTTATGAAATTTGGCACGAATGATCTACAGGTGATGCTCTATCAAATATATTCCGGTTTTTGTGATATATGGAATACTTTACCTCCTGCTCGGCGACCCATCGCCGCCTACCGGCTTGTCTGTCTGTTTGTCTGCGAGCATGATATCTCAAAAGCTAATGGACGGATTTGGACGAAACTTGATGGACAGGTTGGGAGTGTGACAAGGACTAATCGATTCGATTTTGGTGAAGATCCGGTTCCAGATCCGGATACAAGAATATTTTCAGTGATTCTTCACCTTTGAGAGATCGGGCCAAAAACGATACATAGCACGATATGTCAAAAAGTTGTGGACGAGTTGTGACAAAACTTGGTGCTTGAGTTGGTTAGTTGTCATGAACAAGCCGATTCGATTTTGGTTCATTTCTGGATCCAGATCCGACCTATGAGTGGGATACAAAACGTAAACTGTTCAGCCTGGTGGCGGTATGCGCTCTACCGAGTGCCGTTCTAGTTGCATTTGCATTCAGCATAATACTTGTGATTAATCAAGTAGATGATTTAGATGGTATGTTATTTCTTTTCTCGACTCTTTTTTTTATCCGCTTTATACAGTAAAATGATTCCATGCAAACAAAATGTGATTATATCCATTCAATTCAGCTTTTTTGTTTACATACTGCTCGCTTATGACGTTTCAAACAAGCGTTGTTTGTTTTTTGGTCTTCTTATAGCTAAATTTGTTGATGTAGCTCAACCTCCACCTCCACCACCTTTCTTTGGAACCTACTCAGTGCAAGTGGCCTTTTGTGCACAATGAAAATAAGCTGGACAGTCGGATATAATGAGTGATTGTTCGGTATGTTGCTACGCAACTTTTGTCCACTCATTTGCACCTTTTTCGTAGCAGGTAATTATTTTTCAATGTATTTTTTAATTAAAGATTATGCATAAATCTTTTCATTATAGGCGAACCAGACGATCAATGAAGTCATGACATATGTACAAATATTGCAGCAACCCCATTTTACTTGCTTTTGATATAATTTTGTCTTCGTCAATATAAGCAGGCAAATTAGCCAAGTTTATGTTTATCCTCATGCTTTTTGAAAAAAACGTGGGGATATTTTAGTGGACTCTTCTGTCCAGCTGTCCATCCGTCACGATATCTGCTCTTAAACGGCTGTGTAGAAATTCACCAAACTTGGTAACTGATCACGAAGGTCAAAGAGTATCCTTTTGGCCACGCCACTTTGGCTGCCACCATTTTATCTTTTTAGAAAGTGAGGGTGTGGTCTCCGTCAGAAAAACGGGAGATATAATCGTAGTTGGCTGATGTGGGATTCCGATGGATCAATCAGCATTCTCATTTTGCTCTGTACCCCGGTCAGACATGGGTAAGCTCCTTTAGAAACACTGAGATGCTTTGTTATCTCCACCACCGAAGGTGAAGGAGGTTATGTTTTCACCCCTCCCTGACTGTTTGTTACTTGCAAAATCGAAGATTTTTCAAGTATATTGGCGAGTCGATTTTGTTATTCTGTCTGTCTATCTGTCTGTCTGTCTGTCTGTATGACTGTCTATCGCTTACAGGTCACAATTTTAAACCCATCTTTACGAAACTTCGCCACATGGTAGAGTTTGTCATAAGCAAGAAGTCCATTGTTTTTTTTAGGTCAAAAGGTCAACAGAAGCCAAAGGTCAACAACTAAGGTGGTATTTCTAAAATCCTCAATTTTCATCTGATTGATTTGAGTTTTGAAGAGGATTTATATTTCATGTCACTGAATTCAACAAGCCAATTATTTTTGAGGTCAACATTTACCAAAAGGTCAACATAGGTCCAAGGTCAACAACTAATGTGGTATTTCGAAAATCCTCAATTTTCATCCGATTGACTTGAAATTTGAAAATGATATATATTTCAGCTCACTGAATTCAACTTGCCAATTATTTTTGAGGTCAACATGGACAAAAAGGTCAACAAAGGCCCAAGGTCAACAACGAAGGTGGTATTTCTAAAATCCTCAATTTTCATCCCATTGACTTGAAATTTGAAGAGAATTTTCAAATCAGGTCACTGAATTCAACCACCAATTATTTTTGAGGTCCACATGGGCCAAAACATTAACATTGGCCGAATTTCTGAAATTGTCAATTTTCATCAGATTCACTTGAAATTTGAAGAGGATTTGCACATTTGGTCATTGGATTCAACCACCAATTATTTTTGAGGTCCACATCGGCCAAAATACTAACATAGGCCGAATTTCTGAAATTGTCTATTTTCATCCAATTCACTTGAAATTTGAAGAGGATTTGCACATTTGGTCATTGAAGTCAACCACCAATTAGTTTTGATGTCAAATTTGTTTCATGGATTTTGCAAGTGTTGTGCTCTGCATGACGTCTTCTTCTTGTTTTGTCTGTTTGTTTGTTTGTTTGTGTGCAGGATATCACAAAAAGTTGTGGATGGATTCAGATGAAACTTGGTGGCCAGTTTGGTTGCATGATTTTGACGGATTGATTCGATTTTGGTGAAGATCCGAATCCGGATCAGGATACGAGAATTATTTGATTTTTATAGTGCTTCTTCACCATTAGGAGATCGGGCCAAAAACGATATACACTACCAGTCAAAAGTTTTAGAACACCCCCGTTTTCTTCCAGTTTTTACTGAAATTTAAGCAGTTTAATGTTTCAATGTACTCTGAAATTAAAGCATAAAACAAATAAACAATTGCAGATAAAAAAGAAATCATGGAATCGTTTTGTTGAACAAAATTTAATCTAAATTTTTGACTCATCAACATAGCCGCCTTTTGCAGATATAACAGCCGAACATACTCGTGGCATTCTTTCCACAATGGAAATCAAATATTGTTTGGAAATTTCTTCCCAACACTGTTGCAGAAGTTCGCACAAATGTGTTGCACTTGTAGGTTGCTTTGCTTTCACTCTTCTGTCCAGTTCATCCCAAACCAGCTCGAGAGGGTTGAAGTCTGGAGACTGTGCTGGCCATTCCCTGATTTGAAGCCTGCCGTCTTGTTCTTTTCTTCTAAGGTAGTTCTGACGTAGCCTGGAGGTATGTTTTGGGTCGTGATCTTGCTGTAGGATGAACCCCTGACCAACTAGGTGTAAACCAGAGGGTATTGCATGGCACGGAAAAATGCTGTGGTAGCCCTTTTGGTTCAGGGTGCCAGTCACTCTGTGCAAGTCGCTGACTCTGAATCCAGCAAAAGAGCCCCAGATCATCACGCTTCCTCCTCCATGTTCAACAGTTGGTGTCACACATTGAGGAACCATCCTTTCACCTTCTTGATGGCGTACAAAAACCCTGCGTGATGAAACGAAGATTTCAAATTTTGATTCATCGGTCCATGAGACCTTCCAGTTTTCAGTTTTCACTTCTTCCCGCCAGTCCACTGGCGGTGCTTCCTGGCCCAGGCAAGCCTCTTTTTCTTATTTTGCCATCATTGCCATGGCTTTCTTACTGCCACTCGACCTGTCAAACCTGCAGCTCGAAGTCTTCTCTTCACAGTTGAAACTGAGACTCCTTACTTCGACCAGTGTTAAGCTGTGCTTGAAGCCGCTGTCCTGTGAGCTGCTTATCACGCAAGCTGTGACTCTCAGAAACTTGTCTTCTGATTGTGTTGTGGCTTTGGGTCTGCCAGACCTCTTCCTGTCAGAGTTTCTCCAGTTTCCAAGTGCCTTTTGATGGTGTAGGAAACTGTACTCACTGACACCTTGGCTTTCTTTGCAATTTCTCCAAAGGAAAGAACCTACACTTTTCAGGTTATAATGGTCTGTCTGTCTTCCTTTGTTAATTGTTTTTTTCTCGCCATTATGATAGCAATATACTACTTCCTGCAGTGCAATATTGTCCAAATAATGCTTCAGAGGGTGTGGCACCACAGTCTGTTCCAACACTGCTTTTAAACAGACAGAGGGTTGTAACTAATCAACAAAGTTGGGACACCTGTAAGAATTGTTTGCATCAACTTTCAAGGCTTAATTTACTTATATTGCTGCAGAACAGCTGCAGTTGCTAACCCATTACTTGTTCCCTGAAAAGGGCCCTTTTTTAACAACTCTGAAATTGACATTATTTTTCAGTTTTTGGTAACCTAAACTTTTTTTTAACCTCTGGCTTTGTACCATTTCAGGTTATTCACTGGACTTGAACTGCTTAAATTTCAGTAAAAACTGGAAAAATGTGCGTGTTCTAAAACTTTTGACCGGTCGTGTATAGCATGATATTTCAAAAATGTATTGGGCCCGATATGTTCTTGTGGATCAGGCATTGCATGGCAGAGGTATGCGCTCTACCGAGTGCCCTTCTAGTTATGATTATTATCGTCGTTGGTGCTACTAAACTAATCTGGTTGTGTCTTAATGACTTTGCAGTTTTCTTAAATTGTAAACAGAAATTAAACTTCCATGATTTATGTGATCCATGTGAGTAAAAGTTATTCGATTTGATTGTGTGATCTAGTCACCCGTGTTGGTTTGATACCATTAATTAATCAAACAATCCTCATGCTCGGTTTCCAAATTTATTGGTGAATGGTTGTCGAGAAAAGTATGGTTGTCCAAATGTGCCATAACGCACATCTTGTGAAAGTATGTAAACATTGGTCTGCGTTTGGTGTATCTCATGTGTTCAAGCCTGTAAAGCTTGTATTCAAATATATTTGTAGTTCCATATTCAATATATTTATTGTAAACATTGAAGCAACATTAATTGTTTCGTTCGAATTGCTTCATTGATATCGCTGGAAATTGCTGGAATCGTTGTGAAAACATTATTCCATCAATTGCTTGAGTCATTTAATATGTTACCTGTGATGTATGGCTGCCGAATCGTATTTTTGTATATTTTAGGGTTATTTTAGTCCCTGCATATCCAAACACAGCAAATGTCAATCATCATCCTGTGTCTTGCTTAATTCTTCCCGCATCACATGAAGAGTACAATATTGAGAGCTTTTGAAATTAAGGTTGTGTCACAATCCATGGTGAACTTGACATACTAATTATGCTAAACTATCCCATGGTTCGATGCAAGCTGCAATCATCCCAATCTGCTGTAGACGTCACTCCATTGTGATGTGCCATACATTATAGCACAGGAATTGGCTGGGCACGTGTTTTTCATTTCCAATTACCATTGTACAATTCAAACGTGGTTGATAACGCACTGCAGATGTGTTTTAGTAATGGTTGTATATTAATGTAACAGTCAAGCACTATGCAAACAGACATTAATTGCACATCTTGCCTTGTAGGCTGAGCTCCATAATCAATGTTTCGAAGGGAAATTTTGGTTTATTCCAGGAAAATAAAAAAAAACACTGCAAACCACATGTTGGTGATTTTAAAAGGTATGTATAATATAATTACAGAATTAATTAATTCACAGAAAGCTGGCATTCACTGTATCAGTACAAAACATTGACAACCTCCACCTCCATACCCGTCCCCTCCCGAATAAAAATATTCAAGTTATTCACACTTGGAGAGAAAAACCCTAAACATTTTAAAGTCACAGCACCTAAAAAGGGGCCAAGTTAGAGTTAGCATTTATAATGATACTGGTTAGTATAAAAGCCCATCAAAAATGATGGGTTGCAGTTATTTTATTCAAAATATTTAAAGGAGACTGGAAGATGTGATGTTTCGTAGCAAAAAGCGTTATTTTATGGGTACAAATGCGACTCCATTTTCTTCATCATCTGGGATGTTTCGTTTTGACGGTACAGCCTCGTGAGTATGCCAAAGTCTGAAGCCTCGGCCTAGCGTCAGGTGTATTTTTATCTTCTTTATTTATTAGACATCCTACGGACCTAAATTAACACTCCTTTTACTCTGCGTGCATTACACATCACGTGCAGCAAATTTCACCTCCTGCGCTTGTATCTTGCCAAAACGAAGTTTTTGCAAGATATGTTAGTCAGTCTGTATGGTTTTTTTTTTTTTTGTTTGTTGTTTGTTTGTTTGTCTGTAATCACGAAAAAAAATTCTGCAGACCACAGTTTTCATTGGAATTTTTGTAACTTCACATATCAGAGGCCTATGGAGGTCCCTTTCAGGCCATAAAATTTTGAAGGTCAAGGTCAAAGGTCAAGGTCACTTTTTCGCAAATCAGGGTAATCGACAAAACCCTTATTTTTGAGTAATTTTGATCGGATCGTCTTCAAACTTCATGGGAATATAGTTCATGGTCTGGCGCTCAGCTGATTAATTTTGGTGGCGATTGGCCTTGACCTTCATGTGTTTTTTTTTGTTGTTGTTTTTTTTTTTTTTTTTCTGTAATCACGTATAAAATCACTCTGCAGAGCACAGTTTCATTGGAAATTTTTGTAACTTCGCATATCAGAGGCCTATAGAGGTCCCTTTCAGCGCATAAAATTTTGAAGGTCAAGGTCAAAGGTCAAGGTCACTTTGTCGCAAATCAGGGGAGTCGACGAAACCCTTATTTTTTGAGTAATTTTGATCGGATCGTCTTCAAACTTCATGGGAATATATTTCATGGTCTGGCATTCAGATGATTAATTTTGGTGGCGATTGGCCTTGACCTTCATGGTTAACGCCTAAGGTCAAACATATTTGACCCAAGGTCAAATTTTCAAGTTTTAGGAACCATATCGTGTAGTACCTCAATTGAACACCTCGATGAGTGCTTCTAGATATATCAAGCTTGAGACATTATGAGTCATTTGGTGACGTTATGAGGCAAACGCATATTTTTCATGGTTACTCTGTAGAACGATTCTCATCGGAATCTCTCGTAGGCAGATATTCCTCAAGGAGTCGCTCCTGGTGGATAGCAGCTCTGTTCACCTCAGTGTGACCTTAAAGAAGTCACACGTGGTCACCTTTTGGCAAGATACGGATCACCCTACGGGTGACATTGGTTTATATTTAATTTATTGTTATTTTTAAAACCTTGTCCATACACCACCCTTGAGGCCCATTGTAACTGACCGTCTACATTTCCAATAGAAGAGATGTAATTACTCTTTTATGAAAAATGTTTTTCGAGCTCTTTTTTATCCTGAAAAATAGACCGTAGTGAACAAACCATCATGTTTAAAGATTGGCCTTTAAAACCCTCCCTAAATCATCCTTATGAAGAGGGACAGCTAAACAGACAAATACACACGGTGTTTTATATAGGTAGATAGGAAGCAATCATGATGAACTTGGACCCCATTTTATGTAAGATTAAAGAGGGCAGGGTGGGTGGGGGTACAAGTCCTTCAAAAAGTAACAATTGTATTTAACTTTACCCGTCTTTC
>CM068963.1:24000696-24020060 GCA_035128595.1 Eptatretus atami | reverse complement strand
GCTTCTTCTTCTTCTTTCGGCTGCTCCCGTTAGGGGTCACCACAGCGGATCATCCGTTATGATCCGCATAATGATTTGGCACAGGTTTTACGCCGGATGCCCTTCCTGACGCAACCCGGTCGCCTCTTACGACACAGGGATATGGTACACCTATTTTAACCGGGGCATACACCGGGCCCAGTACACTGTCTGGTACTCACTTCGCCGACCTCGGAAGGATGACAGGCTGAGTCAACTCCTGGTGTGTATTAATTCAAGCGGCCAACGGGGCTTGAACTCAGGACTTTTGGATCCCAAGCCGCTACCCTAACCACTACGCCAACACCAGGATATACATATATATCCTTCTCTCCTTCACCTCACACAGATATACAGGAGAATGCAGAGGAAAATGGAAGGGGAAGATGGGCAGTAACGATGTGAAGCAATAGTGACACACAACCACGTCACTGAGGTGCCCGAACCCAGTCGGCAAGCCCTCTCTGGCGTCTCAGATATGCGAGCTAGATGTGCGACTCGTCCTCCTCTGCCTCAGATTCTTCCTCCTCAGGTCCACCTCATGCCGAAGAGGCATAGGCTCTGCTTCAGTTGCATAGGCTCCGCCTCATGCTTAATAGGCGGAGCCGATGCAACTGTTTATCCAGCCGAGCCTTATTGAAATATATACTAGTACGTGCCCGTAAAAAAAAAAAAAAATTATAAATAAATATTCAAACCGCGAGCAACAACAACAACCAACAAGGCCGTTTCTTCGCTCTCGAGTGTCCGGACGTGCGTGGCCCGGAAATTCGAATATGATTCGCAGTTACGATTATTCGCAATTTAGTTTTAATACCCAATATTCAATTAGCACCAAAGTATTTTACTTTTCGCAATGTCGTGGCAAGGAAAAACAAAAAGAGAAGAGAAGAGAGAGAAAAAAAATTACTTCCTGGTTCGGAGCACACCAGCACTCTGATGTTACCGAAATGTATGCACCGTCTAATATGAAAACGATCATAACTTGGGGCATTGTGTTTATCTATAAATGCGCATAAGAAATCGAGAAATTATTAGAATACACGAAGTCATCACTCTCCGGAAGTCCGTACGTTGTAACCCGTAATGGGGAACGCGGCTGAGCTTCCCTTCCCCATCGGCCACGCCCACGCAGCAACGTGTCTTGTCATTGGTTTGGTAAATAAATGGCCATAACTTGGAAGCACTTGTCCGATTAATATCAAACCTTGAAAAGGCACATCCTCAGGTCCCAGCAATATACCTGGCAAGTTTCAATTAGATCGGACCAGTGGTTGTCGAGAAACGCGTCACAGACACACACACACACACACACACACACACACACACACACACACATACACACACACACAGATTGCTGGAATTATAGATAGATGTACAGTATTTCCAAATTGTACCTTTTAAGTTATTATTTATCGCCCTCTCCCCCCTCTATCCCTCCCCTCAACCTCCCGGTTTCCTTCCACTTTCCCGCTCCCTCCTTCTCCTGTCTCCCTACCCTTCCCCCTTCTTCTCTCTCCCTTGCCTCTCATTTCCTATTCGTTCATCCACTCCTTGTTTGTTTCTCCACCACTTCAACTAGCTTAGATTCTGACTAATTTATAAAACAATTTTATTCCAAGTTGTCTCTTATGATGAATGGGGGAAAGAATACCACCGTCATGTTTTCAGCCTTGCTTTATCTTGTGTTAAGGTTAAATAGACTGAACGTCAATCGTTACAATTTCTCCATGTCAACATGATTCCCAACAACCAGATGGATAAGGAGCAGAACAAAATGAGAGTTTCATAAAGGTTTAACTTCAGAAGTGCAGGTTGATGTGACAGTCTGCTTTTGGATACAGTCCGCTTTTACAGAGCCTTAATTGGTTTTCACTCTTAAATGCTTTTGTTTTGATATCACAACTCGTCGGAAAGAACACTGCCAGCTCTGCTATCCTACTTTTAAGCCATAGTTAAAATATTATTAGATATTTTATTTTAGCTGGTGATTGTATCATGTCATATGATTCATAAATCATTGTCATAAACATCGGTCTAATCAAAATGTCTTAGTATGCAACTGCCATTCCTGATGAATGTTTGTGGTAAAGCTTTTTGAAGAGACCTTTCATGTTACCTCCATAAATATCCGCAAAGCCAAGTAGAGCATGAAAATTGTTTAGACTTGAACCAGCATCCACTGGCGTCGTTTTCACCATTTGTCCTTATGTACACAAGTCATAAAAAAATTAATAAAACGATTTGTAATTGTTTTTCAATCAGTTGCTTTGGCCTTCCTCCTTTGTAGATTTTCCTGGAGGCAATCCTTTGATGAAACGTAACACATGGCAATGAATGATTTCACAGAACAAATCTTTTGGATGGAAAATTTGATAGCTGTGTGGATTGCCTGGACATTTAACAAAAAGCAGTTCCCATTTCATTCCGAAATGAACGTTTTCCATGACGTTGAAGTTTACTTTACAATGATTGAGACCTGCGTTACACATGGACATTGCATAATATGCACTTGCCTTATTTGCTAAATATGCTTTGACACACAAATCAGCATTGTGTAATTTAAAAGAGAACAAAAGATGACCTGTTTCATGTGAAAAGGATGAGCAAACTTCCCCCACGATGACATCACAAAAAAAAACTTGATTAATTGGGACCATTGAAGAAGTCGTGATTAATGCGTTTTATTACACTTTAGGAAGCTTGGTTTTGGCTTAACGGTTAAGGTGGCTGGCTGAAGATCCGAGAGTCTTGAAATTAATCGCTGGCAAACTGTTTCATTAACACCAGGTGGGTTGACTCAGCCTGTCATCTTTCTGAGGTTGGCAAAATGAGTAGCAGCATGCTGGTAACGGGGGCATTTCATCAGTGGCACAACTACTGAAAATGATGCAGCTCAACAGCCTTAGGCTGCTTACAAGTAAATAAAAAAATAAATACACTTTAGGAATAGCTATTATGCTCAATATGTGACTGGATTTATGAAGAAAAGACTTTTGTAAAAATGGTGTGTATGTATATTTAACAAAATAGTTTATTTCATTGTTATGGAGACCATTAACTTATGTGCCACAAAACACTTGCTACAAAGATCCTGACCAACAGGAGTCATCTTCCACGCATCCACACCTATTTCGGTATCCATTACACAGGTAACGAAGTTTCCAAATTTTAGCCAAGAAATAATTTGTCAATTAAAATGCAACTTCTCACTTAGTTACAGTCTGAGAAAGACACATAACCACCTAGTGCTTAATGCAGTGTCGACTACTACGCTGCTAACGAGAATGTCAATCAGTCAGTTTATAGGTATTACAAGCCTTTGTTGCAACACACCACCTCCCTCCCCTCCCTGGGCCCTCTTCTGCTCCCTTCGGAATGGAATCAATCCACGGACACGTTTTTGGCTCATAGGCCTTCACTCTTGTTGACATGCCGTTTTAATGGAAAAAAAAACCACATTAAAAGCCAAACATTTTATCAAAGCTAAAAAAAGTGTACTTCAGCCTAAAACCAAAGTACATGGTCAAGCAAATAGACATGCTTTTGACAGAAGTCAAAAGCACATAAAAACACACATCAGGGAGGACATGCTACCATTGAGACAGATCAGCACAGGGCTTCTCGATATATTTTGAGCCTAGCTGCTCCACTATGAGACCGAATGAAGGAGACAAGGCTTTATACTTAGAAAGGAGGTGGTTACGAGGGAGTCTGATTGAGATGTTTAAAATAATGAAGGGTAAACTAGCCGGGAGGTGACGATGGTTCGCGGGCATTATTGAACAATGCCACGATAGGTACAATTGAGTTAGTGGAAGCTTTTGAAGAGCCCTACCGTAAAAACCTATCTCTTCCGTCAAAAGTGACCAAATCAAATCGGATTTTTTATATGTTTTACTTATGGACATTACGCACACCTTCTAGGAAATGAAATTGCGAGCAAAAAAATCAAGAAAAAATAAATAAATAAAAGTTCAAGTGGACGTGGCTCCCCCACAAGGGGTGTGGGACGCCCCTCATAAAAAGACACAACTAGACCATAATATCTAGCTGTGTCCAAGTTTCATCAAGATCGCATCAAACGTCACGGAGCTATGCTCTGGAGAGAGTCACAAACAGACAGACAGACAGACAGACAGACAGACAGACACAACAAAAAAATAGTGGTCACTGCTGGCGCCCGCGAACCAAAACAAAATAAGTGCAGAAGAATTATTCAGCAGAATAGACAGTGATAGGACCAGAGGCCAGAGCCTGAAACTGAAGAAGGGGAGAGTTAGATGGGAGTAAGGCAGGGGTCTGTCACAATATAATTTTGCCTTTGGTTTTGTAATATGTGAATATAATTTAGCTTTGGTTTAGCTTAATGGGGTTTCCCAGCAGGGGTTTTGAGAACTTTGACCATTGCAGTTTAATAAATAATTGACTCGGATTCCAAAAGTCTTGAACGTCTTTTCTTCCACACTATATTGGTGATGCCGACGTGATCCAAAGGATGGACAAGGAGTTGCAATCACGCAACGGTCGCTGGGAACGACCAACCAGCTGTGCCTTTCCCAAACACTCAACAAGCTTCATCGGTGGGAGTGGTTTCGATAAAGCTGCCGCCATTGTGTCCGGAAACTCTTGCAGCAACCTTATTATGGACCTTGCAAAGTTCCACGATGGTCCAATAAGACATTCATACTCAGTATTGACGGTGCTCGTGATACAATTATCTCCATAAATCGCTTAAAGCCAGCTTTTCTTGATTCAGCACCAGAGCCAGTGCCGGATTTACTTGCTTGTGGGCCCTAGGCCAAACTTTATCAATGCCCCCCCCCAAAAAAAATTATATATATATATTATATATATATATATATATATATATATATATATTGTAATATTGTAATGTAACTTATTTTTCGTTACCTTATTTTATTTTATTCATTTTACTATAGGGTCTACTAGCCTACTCTTGGCCGATCAGAGAACCCACAAGTCCCCGGTGGGCCCCAGTTACTGGTGGCGCCCTAGGCAATGGCCTATGTTGCCTATTGGAAATCCAGCCCTGTCCAGAGCCGAGCTCTCCAATGATCAACGGGTCGACACATACTATAACAATACCCTGACTGTAATATTCGACTCGCTCTGGGCATCACGTACACTTCCCAGCATGATATTTATGAGAGTACATTTTGCTTGTTCACCATTTTTCTTTGCTGTGACTTTTTTTTCTTTTTTAACATGGACAGTCTACATCATTTCTTCTGCACCATATTGTATTTTGTTTTGTACCTTCCATCCGATTAATGCACTATGAGGGGGAGTAGTGTATCGGTATCATTTTGCCTTTGCTTTCGTAATATTGAATACCCTTTAGCTTTGGTTAACGGGGTTTCCCAGGAGGGGGTTTTGAGAGCTTTGACCATTGCCTTTCTGGCTTCGTTACAGATTTCTCCCCCCTGCCCTCCCCGCCTCTCGAAAAAGGAAAAAAAAACAGAAAAAAATATTTATAATTACAATATATTTTATCATTTTTATTTTAACACCCTTGGGATATCCTGAGCGTGCCAATTGTTCTCATTTTGAGGGATATGTTTGGTCTGGTCTTGGTGTGGCACAGGCATGACGGACCAAATGGCCACCTCCAGCTTCGAGTTTCCTTGTTCTCCCAGCCGACAGAGCCACAAATACCTGGGTCATACCATAACCGTTTTTTTGTTTTGAGACCACCGGCCATCACCAGTGTAAAATGGATTTCAAAATGCTGGCAAGCTATCCTGTGTTGGATTACATCCGAATAGCACCTCTTATTATTATAGAGACTGAAAACGCATGTCCCCGCCAGTTGTAGCTCTTCCCAGAGCCTTTTAATTTGTGCATAAAAAAGTACTTTCTGCAAAATCCTGAACCTGAATTCCTCACATTTGGCCTTACAGTATTTGCTTTACTACAACTTTTACTTCTGAGAAAGGGTGATTGCGAATAGTTTTCATAATTGTTGGTACTGTTATTATTATTATTATTATTATTATTAGTATAATACAGTATTGTATTCACTATACCTGTCCTTTTTTTGTAGTGACAAAATGAATACAATAAGGAAGATGCCATACAATAATGTCTGCATGAATGATTCCCTTTATGCCAGAAAATAGAATTTTATAAGATCCTTTTGACATGCCTTGGCACTTTTATTGCATGGAAATAAATCTAACTAGTAAGCAGAAACTTTATTTTACTTCCCAAATAATGCATTGTTGTGTGAACGACTCCTACTCAAAAGTGCTTACTCACTTTTTGGTGAGACCAACCTCACTGAAAGGAATGCCTCAAGGATTCAATCCAAGCAACCTATATTTTGCAGGAATTGATTCCGATCAGAAGACAGTTTATTCTCCATGCTTGGATGTGACGCAACATCTCGCCTCTACGGGATCGGAAAGGAGCTTCCCTCAGTAGATTCAAGCCAAGGTGTTTGATGTACAGTCAGCTTTTTAACCGATGATGTTGTAGCTGCAGGAGAGAGAAAGCCTTGGTGATCATCTACAATGGGAAACCAGCGAAAAGTGAGACTCTCGAAGGCACAAGCGGTTCTGTGAAAGATGTGGCTTCCAGCAGATCTCACGTACAACCACAGAGCAGCAGGAAGTACCACAGCCTCCATGTGTATTTTCAGATTAGAGTGGAATGGATCTGGGGATGGATGGACTCCTTCCAAAGAGCGGAGATGGTGAGAGAGTGATGAGGGGCTATTCCTCTCCAGACAGACCTAGCTCCTGCTTCTGAGGAGTTGCTGTGGGTCATCAGTGCACCCACCAGACCACCTGCAGCAACTTCAGGTGCACATACAAGAAGCACGACGTTGAGTGTACTGCTTGTGGAAACTGCAGAGGATGTGATTGTGCCACACAACAAAACTGGCATTTAGTGAATGAAAGATAATGATATTGTTGGCTTCTGAATGCATCTGTATATTGAACAGGTTCCCATGGTGGGAGATGCTGGCAAATGGCAACTATTCATCTTCTATGCATATCTCTGCTTCTTTTGCATAAGAAAACTATGTAGATGTTCACTGTCAAGTTCTCCACAGACTCTGTTATATTCTGAAGGTTCTCAGTATTATGCTTGTAATTTGGTGTTATGTTTTAACCATTTCTCATCCTGCCAGTTGATGTTGTTCAATATTTGGTATTTAATTTTTTAATTATTTTGGGCAATGGGAATCTGCAATAATTACAAATGGTCTTCAGTGTTTCATTTCATCATTTATAACATAATTATGCAACCATCATTCCTAACTTTTTGACTTTTGTTATTTTGTGTCAAGGAAAGTATGTATCTCGGTATTGCTTTTTATTTTCATTATTATAGTATAATTTTTTAGCTATCGGCTGGGACTGCCTCTTCGTCCTTCAAACCCTAAAGGCCCAGTCACACCTTGACCTTTTAGCCAGCAATGACAACGTATCAAAATTATGTAAAACGCTGGCTTACGCTGTACTTTTGACGTTTTTTTTAAAGATTCGGACGTATTCATACACGAGTTGGTCGTATGCAACTACATATTAGTAACGGACACAGAACGTTTCGTTGTCTTATAGATAACTTATACCAACGAATGCTTAGCCTGTTGTCGGCCTTCACAACCTATGCCCAACGATAGTCTAACTTATGCCATAGCGCGCTGCACGTATCGCCGACGATCACGTGGCGTAGCCTATTAAAGGCTGCCGCAACAATGATTCAAATCATACCACGGAGAAATGGAAGTGTCAACATCGCAGTCACACCTTGGCGATATTGCCAGCGTATGCCGACCTCTGAAAAATGCATCTAAAACGCTGGCAACGTCGAATACGGTATGGGTAAGTTTGGTATACGTGAATAGAACGCTAAAGTAGCTATCCTACGTCGTAGTAAGTGGAGTACGTCTTGTACTTTTAAACGTGTTAAACATTTTATGACGTACTTGCCGTATGCCTCACACGTTTCCGCATGCGATGGGAATAAGTTGTACGCACGATATGTGATCGTTGGCACACGTCGACAAAAGTTACTTGTAAGTTACTCATAAGTCGAAACATGTCAATGTAATGGTTAGCGTCAGTGTTCCAGACTCCCTGTTTTTTTTTGTTTTACTTCGGTATGAAGTGAGTTGACACTTCGATTTCTAGTGCGGTTATAATATTAATATAAATTAATAGCTGCGCTCCAACGATTTAAATCATAACCGCACTAGAAATCGAAGTGTCAACATGACCGTCATACCGAAGAAAAAAATAATTAAATATAATAAAAAAAACCAGGGAGTCTGGAACACTGACGCTAACCATTACCTCGACGTGTTTCGACTTATGAGTACCTTACAAGTAACGTGTGTGGACGTGGTGTCAATTGATCGCGTAACATGCCTACAACACGTTACTCATAGGTTTAGAAATAAGTTTCGGGTACGCTAAACATTACTCGACGTGTTTCGACTTATGATTAACTTACAAGTAACGTGTGTCGACGTGTGTCAACGGTCGCATAACTGCCTACAACTTATGGCCAGCGAGCGGAACGTGTGAGTCATACGCTGGCATAAGTCTAACAAATTTCAAGCATGCTAAAATTTGAGGACAACCGCAAAGTACAAAACGATGAAAGCAGCGTACTACGACGTATGGCAGTGTTTTTCAGCATGCTCTCAATGTTTTCCAAAACTTACCCATAACGTATCGACGGTGGCCAGCGTTTTAGACAAATTTTCAAAAATCGGCATAAGCTGGCTAAAACGTCAAGGTGTGACCTGGGCGTTAACTGATTGCCAACAGGTTCAATAAAAATCATTATCTAACAGTCCACTGTAACGTTCGGATAGGCTTTAACGTGTTAGGATGAAATGTGGAAAATGATATTTTTGGATGGGGTCATATTCCAGTGAATTTCACAGGTTCCCATTCTAGGACCCTTAAAACTTTTGATATGTGATAGAGGGCATATTCAGGAGTATAAAACAGCAGAGATTACATTTGTTGCAATTTGTTCAAGATTGACCAAAGCTTCATGAGTTAAAAAGTTAGTTTCAGCAGAAACGGTACAATAGGTTTAAACTGAATTAGAATAGGTAGCTCGAACATTGGAATAGAGGGGTACATGGATGTGGCAAGAAATTCGCTGTCATGATGGGCCAATTAGTTTCCTCCTGTGTCGAAGTTCCTTGTATTTCATTCATAGAGGGAATAAGTGAGGCAATGAAAATAACTAATCTTACTTTCGACAAAATAAAAGCCATAAATGGAAGCACAAGGTGACTTAGATGGCCTTGTGGAAATGACGACAAGAAATATTATTTGAATGGGGAGATCATAACTTTCCCCAAGTTAAAAAAATTTAACATCTCGGCAATAAATGCTAAGTTAGGGATGGCAAGACAGCAAAGAAGTGTGCACACCTGCCTTTGAGCTGTCTCGCCTGGATGGATACTCGACCCAGCTCTCATTGTCATCCTGATGTTTCAACATGGGGGGGGGGGGGGTGAGGAATCGATGTATGTGCTTTCCATCAGAAGGGTTTATGCCAGAGAACTTTGTCTGCCAGCACTAGTTGTTAATGGACGTTAATATCTCCCGATGTGTTGACTGCAGGTATTGTTGGCACCCACAACAAATTCCAAATTTCCTGCATCTTCAGTCAAATGTCATGCTGGCTCGCCGAATCGTGAACGACTTTGGCCCAAAACATCCCCCGGCCGACCCGATACGAACGTGGGAATAATTTAGGCCGATTTAAAGAAAAAGAGAAATTGCTCATTACTTTTCTTTAGAAAGTCTTTTTCTGATAGGCAAAAATGGAACAATCTGTCAAATTATTCAGTTTCTTAGTGCTCATCATGCACTGTCTGTGACTCGCTACTCTTCATGAAAGACACTGTGGGATCTTAACGTCTACAATGACTTGTGCTGGTGCCTGGCAGACAGGTCTTTCAGCTTAAGGTCCTTCTGATGGACGGTGCACACATTGATGCAATGCTTTGTCATGCGAAACACGATAGGGTGACAGTTTTATAGCTGAGTCGAGATTCTAACTCATGCAGACTGCTCAAAACGTGAGTGCACATACCTCGAGAATATCCTGCCAGCCCTCAGTCAATATGATATACCGAATCCAAATCCAGATGGATTGTATGACATTAATGGTGGCTTTCCCACTTCGCTGTTGTTCTGATGCCAATGCAAGATGGTCAGGCATGGATGGAGTGCACATTATATGTGGCACATACAGGAAGGAAGTCATCACTATGGTTCCTTGAAGCATGAGTATTTTTTCCCCAGTATTTGAGTGTTCTTTATTTAAACATTGAACGGCATCTAATACCATTATTTGGATGGTTTTTGTTTATCAACTGGATCAAGTGCTCCACAACAATGACATATTAGAGTACAAATTGAAATTGTGATGTCACAGCTATGATGTATAAATATAATTTGTTCAATTGTGATTTTTTTTTCCAACATTAATTGTACGGATCTATCCTAATATTTAAAAACCTGCACGGTGACCGTGACCTTGGCTATTCATAGCAATCGATGCTGGTGGATTTTCTTACCTCTTTTCAATTCAAAAGCCATGCATATTTTATCATTACATGAGTGAGGTCAATGGATGAGCAAGGTAGAAAATGACAGTGGGACAAACATATTGGGAATGAACAAAAAGGAAGGAGGAAGGGAGGAAACATGAGATTTAGCAAAGTAAGATGGTTGTATTCGGAAAGGTTAATGGGTGTAATAAAGATCATGGGTTAGAAATGGAGATCACAAGAGACTGATGGTGCACTGCTTACTTGAGGTTTGGAGGGAGTGATACAGATCAGCCTCTGGAATGAGGTCCGTAGACAGAAGAAGATTTGAGGTGTGAAGTTAACTGGATTTTGCAAGTTGAACCAGGAGGGGTTGACTGGAAGAATGTTACTGGATTTGTAACGGGAGAGTGGGAAGACTGAGAGTGCAGAGGGAGCAATGTCAGAAAACAGATGGTGGAGAATCTACTATATAAAATACAATGTGTAATTTGTGTGCAGTATTAATCTCTCCCTTCATAAGGACGATTTAAGAAGGGTTTTATAGACCAACCTTTTAACACGAACTGTGTGTTCACTACAGTGGAATTTTCAGGTTGAAAAAAACTCGAAAAACATTTTCATAAAAGAGTAATTATGTCCTCTTCCATTCGAAATGTAGACGTTGATTGGCAACTAGGCCTCATGGGTGGGTTACAGAAATGTTTTTTTAAAATAATAAATACAAGGTGCAGGGTGGTGAAATTTGCTGCACGTGATGAGTAACGCATGCAGAGAAAAACGAGTGTTCATTTAGGCTCCAAAGGATGTCTAATAAATGAAGAAGATAAAAGTACACCTGACACTAGGCCGAGGCTTGAGACTTTCGCATGCTCGTGAGGTTGTACTGTCAATGAAACGTCCCAGAAGATAAAGAAAATAGGATCACATTTGTACATGCAGTGTTTTGAGACAATGCTTTTTCCTTGCTGCGAAACATCATATCTTCGTCTCCTTGAATATTTGAATAAAACAAGAAAAAGAGCAATGAGAGATTGCAACCCTCACCAGGACTTCTTTGAGTGGTGTACTTTTATAAGGTTTTAGGGTAAATCAAATATGGCTGCCAAACCATGTGACCTATGACATCATATGTGTGACCCTTTGTTCCTCAGGTATAGGCGGTTATATGTGTAAATTTCACCTCAATCTTTTCAGCCATTTCAGAGAAGATTTTTTGAAGGTTAAAAAAAAAAACTATATACATATATTATATATATATATATATATATATATATATATATATGCCGAATAACGTGACCAATGACGTCATCAAAAATGTGGACGCATTTTATCCCTAGATGAGCCTCAAAAATGTTTATACTGATCAGATGTAGCGTTCTACAATATGCAATTATGAACCTCAAAGAAGGCACCCATGATGTCATTAAAAAAAAAAAATCACACTCATTCACAATGAGAACTACTTGCTATGTGCCACTTGTACACCATGGCTTGGGGAACACTTGTGTGAAGTTTTCCCTCGATTTGTCCAACCGTTCTGGAGATTTTTTGTAGGTTTTAGGGTAAATGGCAATATGGCTGCTAAACCATGTGACCAATGACATCATATGTGTGAACCTTTTGTTCCACATGGACAATTCAGTCATACTGGTACAAGTTTCGCCTCAACCTGTTCAGCCACTCCAGAGAAGATTTTTTAAGGTTTAAAAAAAAAACAATATGGCTGCCGATCACATGACCGATGATGTCATGAAAAAAATTTCTGTGGACCATTTTATCCCTAGATGACCCTCAAAATATTTATATCTGATCGGATGGTGGTGTTCTACATATGCAATTATGACGTCATAACGAGGAAACCTAATGATGTCATAAAATTTACACTCATTCCCCATGAAGAGTACTTGCTGTGTGCCAAGTTTCAAGTTTTTAGCTCGCCTGTTCGAAGAACAGAGAGCTATAGCGATACCGCCAGCGTGAGCGTTTGCGTGAAAATGTTAAAGTTTTTGGTGCAAGTTATTTCCTTTCTAAGTTTTTTATCTACCACTATTTTTTTACTGATTACAATATACAAATACATATATTGTTTAAAATATTTGGATCAGACTTCACTGCAATGCTTTATAAAAATATTATTAGACTAGTCTTTAAAAACGATAAATGTAATAAACAGGCGAGCATTGGGTGGCTTTGACACCAACTCTCTGGTCTAATATGGCTGTCACACCACGTGACATATGACGTCATAATTATCATTATACATTCGACATAATGTTCATCCAGACTCGCTCCATCGTTGAAAATTTCCTCTCAATCCGACAAGCAGTTGCAGAGAAAAACACAAAAGATCTGTGCAGACAAACAGACAGACAAACAAACAGAGAAACCAACGACCCAAATGCAATGCCCTCTCCTTCAGCGAGGGTAATACTCCAACCCGTCATTTTTGACAGACTTTTATAATAGTACAGAATGGTGAAATCGTCTTTAATTTTTTGAGCTGCAGCCAATAAATCAGAAAACCTAGAGTGTGTAGTTGTAGGTTACATTATTGTTACCTCCACCACTGAAGGTTGATGGAGGTAATATTTCATCCCTGTCCGTCTGTCTGTCTGTTTTGTCCGTGAACAGGATATCTCAAACGTGGACGGATTGGACAAAACTGTGGAGAGGTTGGGTGTGTGACAAGGACGAATCGAATCGATTTTGGTTCAGATCTGGATCGGATCCAATATACTTTTTTGAATTTCTAAGTGATTCTTCATCATTGAGAGATGGCACCAAAAATGATATGTCGCATGATATTTCAAAAAGTGTGGACGAGTTATGACACAACGAGGTGGATTTGTTGGTTTGGTGATGAGAACAAGCCGATCGATTTTGGTTCAGGTCCGTATCAAGATGCAGGCTATCAATCAAAATGTAAACTTTCAAGCCTGGTGAGGTATAATCTCCACCGAGTGCCATTCTAGTTTTTAGCTCGCCGGTTCGAAGAACAGAGAGCTATAGCGATACCCCCAGCGTGAGCGTGAAAATGTAAAGTTTTGGTGCAACTTATTTCCTTTCTAATGTTTTTATCTACCACACTATTTTTTTACTGATTACAATATACAAATACATATATTGCTTTTAAAATTATTTGGATCAGACTTCACTGCAATGCTTTATAAAAATATTATTAGACTAGTCTTTTAAAAACGATAAATGTATAAACAGGTGAGCATTGGGTGGCTTTGACACCAACTCTCTGGTTATTGTACCAATTACTCAAGCTGTATTAAATCCCATACTAGCACAAAATATTTGCAAAATGCGTGATTTTAAAATGGTTTAATTGGCCGAAATAAATAGTCGTATTGGCTGAAAAAGGTTAATGGGTGTAATAAAGGGGTCTTATTAGTGAAAAATAAAACAATTTTACATTTTTTTTTATTATTATTAGAAGAGTGACATTTATACATATAAACCTTAAGGGAACATTTGTTGTGGCGAAAGGTTGAACATGATAGTGGCGCCGTAGGCTTTCAACCATCGCAAACAGAAATTGGGCTTGAACTCAGGACCTTTTGGATCCCAAGCCGCTACCCTAACCACTACGCCAACACCAGGATATACATATATATCCTTCTCTCCTTCACCTCACACAGATATACAGGAGAATGCAGAGGAAAATGGAAGGGGAAGATGGGCAGTAACGATGTGAAGCAATAGTGACACACAACCACGTCACTGAGGTGCCCGAACCCAGTCGGCAAGCCCTCTCTGGCGTCTCAGATATGCGAGCTAGATGTGCGACTCGTCCTCCTCTGCCTCAGATTCTTCCTCCTCAGGTCCACCTCATGCCGAAGAGGCATAGGCTCTGCTTCAGTTGCATAGGCTCCGCCTCATGCTTAATAGGCGGAGCCGATGCAACTGTTTATCCAGCCGAGCCTTATTGAAATATATACTAGTACGTGCCCGTAAAAAAAAAAAAATTATAAATAAATATTCAAACCGCGAGCAACAAACAACAACCACACAGGCCGTTTCTTCGCTCTCGAGTGTCCGGACGTGCGTGGCCCGGAAATTCGAATATGATTCGCAGTTACGATTATTCGCAATTTAGTTTTAATACCCAATTATTCAATTAGCACCAAAGTATTTACCTTTTCGCAATGTCGTGGCAAGGAAAACAAAAAAGAGAAGAGAAGAGAGAGAAAAAAAATTACTTCCTGGTTCGGAGCACACCAGCACTCTGATGTTACCGAAATGTATGCACCGTCTAATATGAAAACGATCATAACTTGGGGCATTGTGTTTATCTATAAATGCGCATAAGAAATCGAGAAATTATTAGAATACACGAAGTCATCACTCTCCGGAAGTCCGTACGTTGTAACCCGTAATGGGGAACGCGGCTGAGCTTCCCTTCCCCATCGGCCAGCCACGCAGCAACGTGTCTTGTCATTGGTTTGGTAAATAAATGGCCATAACTTGGGAAGCACTTGTCCGATTAATATCAAACCTTGAAAAGGCACATCCTCAGGTCCCCAGCAATATACCTGGCAAGTTTCAATTAGATCGGACCAGTGGTTGTCGAGAAACAGCGGTCACAGACACACACACAGACACACACACACACACACACACACACACATACACACACACACAGATTGCTGGAATTATAGATAGATGTACAGTATTTCCAAATTGTACCTTTTAAGTTATTATTTATCGCCCTCTCCCCCCTCTATCCCTCCCCTCACACCTCCCGGTTTCCTTCCACTTTCACCGCTCCCTCCTTTCTCCTGTCTCCCTACCCTTCCCCCCTTCTTCTCTCTCCCCTTGCCTCTCATTTCCTATTCGTTCATCCACCTCCTTGTTTGTTTCTCCACCACTTCAACTAGCTTAGATTCTGACTAATTTATAAAACAAATTTTATTCCAAGTTGTCTCTTATGATGAATGGGGGAAAGAATACCACCGTCATGTTTTCAGCCTTGCTTTATCTTGTGTTAAGGTTAAATAGACTGAACGTCAATCGTTACAATTTCTCCATGTCAACATGATTCCCAACAACCAGATGGATAAGGAGCAGACAAAATGAGAGTTTCATAAAGGTTTAACTTCAGAAGTGCAGGTTGATGTGACAGTCTGCTTTTGGATACAGTCCGCTTTTACAGAGCCTTAATTGGTTTTCACTCTTTAATGCTTTTGTTTTTGATATCACAACTCGTCGGAAAGAACACTGCCAGCTCTGCTATCCCTACTTTTAAGCCATAGTTAAAATATTATTAGATATTTTATTTTAGCTGGTGATTGTATCATGTCATATGATTCATAAATCATTGTCATAAACATCGGTCTAATCAAAATGTCTTAGTATGCAACTGCCATTCCTGATGAATGTTTGTGGTAAAGCTTTTTGAAGAGACCTTTCATGTTACCTCCATAAAATCCGCAAAGCCAAGTAGAGCATGAAAATTGTTTAGACTTGAACCAGCATCCACTGGCGTCGTTTTCACCATTTGTCCTTATGTACACAAGTCATAAAAAAATTAATAAAAACGATTTGTAATTGTTTTTCAATCAGTTGCTTTGGCCTTCCTCCTTTGTAGATTTTCCTGGGAGCAATCCTTTGATGAAACGTAACACATGGCAATGAATGATTTCACAGAACAAATCTTTTGGATGGAAAATTTGATAGCTGTGTGCGATTGCCTGGACATTTAACAAAAAGCAGTTCCCATTTCATTCCGAAATGAACGTTTTCCATGACGTTGAAGTTTACTTTACAATGATTGAGACCTGCGTTACACATGGACATTGCATAATATGACCACTTGCCTTATTTGCTAAATATGCTTTGACACACAAATCAGCATTGTGTAATTCTAAAGAGAACCAAAAGCCGACCTGTTCGTGAAAAGATGAGCAAACTTCCCCCACGATTGACATCACAAAAAAAAAACTTGATTAATTGGGACCATTGAAGAAGTCGTGATTAATGCGTTTTATTACACTTTAGGAAGCTTGGTTTTGGCTTAACGGTTAAGGTGGCTGGCTGAAGATCCGAGAGTCTTGAAATTAATCCGCTGGCAAACTGTTTCATTAACACCAGGTGGGTTGACTCAGCCTGTCATCTTTCTGAGGTTGGCAAAATGAGTAGCAGCATGCTGGTAACAGGGGGCATTTCATCAGTGGCACAACTACTGAAAATGATGCAGCTCAACAGCCTTAGGCTGCTTACAAGTAAATAAAAAAATAAATACACTTTAGGAATAGCTATTACTGCTCAATATGTGACTGGATTTATGAAGAAAAGACTTTTGTAAAAATGGTGTGTATGTATATTTAACAAAATAGTTTATTTTCATTGTTATGGAGACCATTAACTTATGTGCCACAAAACACTTGCTACAAAGATCCTGACCAACAGGAGTCATCTTCCACGCATCCACACCTATTTCGGTATCCATTACACAGGTAACGAAGTTTCCAAATTTTAGCCAAGAAATAATTTGTCAAATTAAAATGCAACTTCTCACTTAGTTACAGTCTGAGAAAGACACATAACCACCTAGTGCTTAATGCAGTGTCGACTACTACGCTGCTAACGAGAATGTCAATCAGTCAGTTTATAGGTATTACAAGCCTTTGTTGCAACACCACCTCCCTCCCCTCCTGGGCCCTCTTCTGCTCCCTTCGGAATGGAATCAATCCACGGACACGTTTTTGGCTCATAGGCCTTCACTCTTGTTGACATGCCGTTTTTAATGGAAAAAAAAACCACATTAAAAGCCAAACATTTTATCAAAGCTAAAAAAAGTGTACTTCAGCCCTAAAACCAAAGTACATGGTCAAGCAAATAGACATGCTTTTGACCAGAAGTCAAAAGCACATAAAAACACACATCAGGGAGGACATAGCTACCATTGAGACAGATCAGCACAGGGCTTCTCGATATATTTTGAGCCTAGCTTGCCTCAGCTATGAGGACCGAATGAAGGAGACAAGGCTTTATACATTAGAAAGGAGGTGGTTACGAGGGAGTCTGATTGAGATGTTTAAAATAATGAAGGGTAAACTAGCCGGGAGGTGACGATGGTTCGCGGGCATTATTGAACAATGCCACGATAGGTACAATTGAGTTAGTGGAAGCTTTTGAAGAAGCCCTACCGTAAAAACCTATCTCTTCCGTCAAAATTGACCAAATCAAATCGGATTTTTTATATGTTTTACTTATGGACATTACGCACAACTTCTAGGAAATGAAATTGCGAGCAAAAAAATCAAGAAAAAAATAAATAAATAAAAAGTTCAAGTGGACATGGCTCCACCCACAAGGGGCGTGGGACGCCCCTCATAAAAAAAGACACAACTAGACCATAATATCTAGCTTGTGTCCAAGTTTCATCAAGATCGCATCAAACGTCACGAAGCTATGCTCTGGAGAGAGTCACAAACAGACAGACAGACAGACAGACAGACACAACAAAAATAGTGGTCACTGCTGGCGCCCGCGAACCAAAACAAAATAAGTGCAGAAGAATTATTCAGCAGAATAGACAGTGATAGGACCAGAGGCCAGAGCCTGAAACTGAAGAAGGGGAGAGTTTAGATGGGAGTAAGGCAGGGGTCTGTCACAATATAATTTTGCCTTTGGTTTTGTAATATGTGAATATAATTTAGCTTTGGTTTAGCTTAATGAGGTTTCCCAGCAGGGGTTTTGAGAACTTTGACCATTGCAGTTTAATAAATAATTGACTCGGATTCCAAAAGTCTTGAACGTCTTTTCTTCCACACTATATTGGTGATGCCGACGTGATCCAAAAGGATGGACAAGGAGTTGCAATCACGCAACCGGTCGCTGGGAACGACCAACCAGCTGTGCCCTTCCCAAACACTCAACAAGCTTCATCGGTGGGAGTGGTTTCGATAAAGCTGCCGCCATTGTGTCCGGAAACTCTTGCAGCAACCTTATTATGGACCTTGCAAAGTTCCACGATGGTCCAATAAGACATTCATACTCAGTATTGACGGTGCTCGTGATACAATATCTCCATAAATCGCTTAAAGCCAGCTTTTCTTGATTCAGCACCAGAGCCAGTGCCGGATTTACTTGCTTGTGGGCCCTAGGCCAAACTTTATCAATGCCCCCCCCCCAAAAAAAATTATATATATATATATATATATATATATATATATATATATTGTAATATTGTAATGTAACTTATTTTTCGTTACCTTATTTTATTTTATTCATTTTACTATAGGGTCTACTAGCCTACTCCTTGGCCGATCAGAGAACCCACAAGTCCCCGGTGGGCCCCAGTTACTGGTGGGCCCTAGGCCAATGGCCTATGTTGCCTATTGGAAAATCCAGCCCTGTCCAGAGCCGAGCCTCCCAATGATCAACGGGTCGACACATACTATAACAATACCCTGACTGTAATATTCGACTCGCTCTGGGCATCACGTACACTTCCCAGCATGATATTTATGAGAGTACATTTTGCTTGTTCACCATTTTTCTTTGCTGTGACTTTTTTTTCTTTTTTAACATGGACAGTCTACATCATTTCTTCTGCACCATATTGTATTTTGTTTGTACCTTCCATCCGATTAATGCACTATGAGGGGGAGTAGTGTATCGGTATCATTTTGCCTTTGCTTTCGTAATATGTGAATACCCTTTAGCTTTGGTTTAACGGGGTTTCCCAGGAGGGGGTTTTGAGAGCTTTGACCATTGCCTTTTCTGGCTTCGTTACAGATTTCTGCCCCCCTGCCCTCCCCCGCCTCTCGAAAAA
>CM068963.1:23964767-24000686 GCA_035128595.1 Eptatretus atami | reverse complement strand
GGAAAAAAAAAAACAGAAAAAAATATTTATAATTACAATATATTTTATCATTTTTATTTTAACACCCTTGGGATATCCCTGAGCGTGCCACATTGTTCTCATTTTGAGGGATATGTTTGGTCTGGTCTTGGTGTGGCACAGGCATGACGGACCAAATGGCCACCTCCAGCTTCGAGTTTCCTTGTTCTCCCAGCCGACAGAGCCACAAATACCTGGGTCATACCATAACCGTTTTTTTGTTTTGAGACCACCGGCCATCACCAGTGTAAAATGGATTTCAAAATGCTGGCAAGCTATCCTGTGTTGGATTACATCCGAATAGCACCTCTTATTATTATAGAGACTGAAACGCATGTCCCCCGCCAGTTGTAGCTCTTCCCAGAGCCTTTTATTTGTGCATAAAAAAGTACTTTCTGCAAAAATCCTGAACCTGAATTCCTCACATTTGGGCTTACAGTATTTGCTTTACTACAACTTTTACTTCTGAGAAAGGGTGATTGCAGAATAGTTTTCATAATTGTTGGTACTGTTATTATTATTATTATTATTATTATTAGTATCAATACAGTATTGTATTCACTATACCTGTCCCTTTTTTGTAGTGACAAAATGAATACAATAAGGAAGATGCCATACAATAATGTCTGCATGAAATGATTCCCTTTATGCCAAGAAAATAGAATTTTATAAGATCCTTTTGACATGCCTTGCACTTTTATTGCATGGAAATAAATCTACTAGTAAGCAGAAAACTTTATTTTACTTCCCAAATAATGCATTGTTGTGTGAACGACTCCTACTCAAAAGTGCTTACTCACTTTTTGGTGAGACCCAACCTCACTGAAAGGAATGCCTCAAGGATTCAATCCAAGCAACCTATATTTTGCAGGAATTGATTCCGATCAGAAGACAGTTTATTCTCCATGCTTGGATGTGACGCAACATCTCGCCTCTACGGGATCGGGAAAGGAGCTTCCCTCAGTAGATTCAAGCCAAGGTGTTTGATGTACAGTCAGCTTTTACCGATGATGTTGTAGCTGCAGGAGAGAGAAAGCCTTGGTGATCATCTACAATGGGAAACCCAGCGAAAAGTGAGACTCTCGAAGGCACAAGCGGTTCTGTGAAAGATGTGGCTTCCAGCAGATCTCACGTACAACCACAGAGCAGCAGGAAAGTACCACAGCCTCCATGTGTATTTTCAGATTAGAGTGGAATGGATCTGGGGATGGATGGACTCCTTCCAAAAGAGCGGAGATGGTGAGAGAGTGATGAGGGGCTTATTCCTCTCCAGACAGACCTAGCTCCTGCTTCTGAGGAGTTGCTGTGGGTCATCAGGTGCACCCACCAGACCACCTGCAGCAACTTCAGGTGCACATACAAGAAGCACGACGTTGAGTGTACTGCTTGTGGAAACTGCAGAGGATGTGATTGTGCCAACACAACAAAACTGGCATTTAGTGAAGATGAAGATAATGATATTGTTGGCTTCTGAATGCATCTTGTATATTGACACAGGTTACCCATGGTGGGGAGATGCTGGCAATATGGCAACTATTCATCTTCTATGCATATCTCTGCTTCTTTTGCATAAGAAAACATGTAGATGTTCACTGTCAAGTTCTCCACAGACTCTGTTATATTCTGAAGGTTCTCAGTATTATGCTTGTAATTTGGTGTTATGTTTTACCATTTCTCATCCTGCCAGTTGATGTTGTTCAATATTTGTATTTAATTTTTTTAATTATTTTGGGCAATGGGAATCTGCAATAATTACAAATGGTCTTCAGTGTTTCATTTCATCATTTATAACATAATTATGCAACCATCATTCCTAACTTTTTGACTTTTGTTATTTTGTGTCAAGGAAAGTATGTATCTCGGTATTGCTTTTTATTTCATTATTATAGTATAATTTTTTAGCTATCGGCTGGGACTGCCTCTTCGTCCTTCAAACCCTAAAGGCCCAGTCACACCTTGACCTTTTAGCCAGCAATGACAACGTATCAAAATGTATGTAAAACGCTGGCTTACGCTGTACTTTTGACGTTTTTTTTAAAGATTCGGACGTATTCATAACGAAGTTGGCGTATGCCATAACATATTAGTAACGGACACAGAACGTTTCGTTGTCTTATAGAAACTTATACCAACGAATGCTTAGCCTGTTGTCGGCCTTCACAACCTATGCCCAACGATAGTCTAACTTATGCATAGCGCGCTGCACGTATCGCCGACGATCACGTGGCGTAGCCTATTAAAAGGCTGCCGCACAATGATTCAAATCATAACCCCGGAGAAATGGAAGTGTCAACATCGCAGTCACACCTTGGCGATTTGCCAGCGTATGCCGACCTCTGAAAAATGCATCTAAAACGCTGGCACACGTCGAATACGGTATGGGTAAGTTTGGTATACGTGAATAGAACGCTAAAGTACGCTATCTACGTCGTAGTAAGTGGAGTACGTCTTGTACTTTTAAACGTGTTAAACATTTTATGACGTACTTGCCGTATGCCTCACACGTTCCGCATGCGATGGGAATAAGTTGTACGCACGATATGTGATCGTTGGCACACGTCGACAAAAGTTACTTGTAAGTTACTCATAAGTCGAAACATGTCAATGTAATGGTTAGCGTCAGTGTTCCAGACTCCCTGTTTTTTTTTTGTTTTACTTCGGTATGAAGGTGATGTTGACACTTCGATTTCTAGTGCGGTATAATATAATATAATAATAGGCTGCCGCTCAACGATTTAAATCATAACCGCACTAGAAATCGAAGTGTCAACATGACCGTCATACCGAAGAAAAAAATAATTAAATAATAATAAAAAACCAGGGAGTCTGGAACACTGACGCTAACCATTACCTCGACGTGTTTCGACTTATGAGTACCTTACAAGTAACGTGTGTGGACGTGTGTCAATGATCGCGTAACATGCCTACAACACGTTACTCATAGGTTAGAAATAAGTTTCGGGTACGCTAAACATTACCTCGACGTGTTTCGACTTATGATTAACTTACAAGTAACGTGTGTCGACGTGTGTCAACGATCGCATAACGTGCCTACAACTTATGGCCAGCGTAGCGGAACGTGTGAGTCATACGCTGGCATAAGTCTAACAAATTTCAAGCATGCTAAAATTTGAGGACAACCGCAAAGTACAACGATGAAAGCCAGCGTACTACGACGTATGGCAGTGTTTTTCAGCTGCTCTCAATGTTTCCAAAACTTACCCATAACGTATTCGACGTTTGTGCCAGCGTTTTAGACAAATTTTTCAAAAATCGGCATAAGCTGGCTAAAACGTCAAGGTGTGACTGGGCGTTAACTGATTGCCAACAGGTTCAATAAAAATCATTATCTAACAGTCCACTGTAACGTTCGGATAGGCTTTAACGTGTTAGGATGAAATGTGGAAAAATGATATTTTTGGATGGGGTCATATTCCAGTGAATTTCACAGGTTTCCCATTCTAGGATCCCTTAAAACTTTTGATATGTGATAGAGGGCATATTCAGGAGTATAAAACAGCAGAGATACATTTTGTTGCAATTTGTTCAAGATTGACCAAAGACTTCATGAGTTAAAAAGTTAGTTTCAGCAGAAACGGTACATAGGTTTAAACTGGAATTAGATAGGTAGCTCGAAACATTGGGAATAGAGGGGTACATGGATGTTGGCAGAAATTCGCTGTCATGATGGGCCAATTAGTTTCCTCCTGTGTCGAAGTTCCTTGTATTTCATTCATAGAAGGGAATAAGTGAGGCAATGATAAATAACTAATCCTTACTTTCGACAAAATAAAAGCCATAATGGAAGCACAAGGTGAACTTAGATGCCTTGTGGAAATGACGACACAGAAAATATTATTTGAATGGGGAGATCATAACTTTCCCAAGTTAAAAAATTTAACATCTCGGCAATAAATGCTAAGTTAGGGATGGCAAGACAGCAAAGAAGTGTGCACACCTGCCTTTGAGCTGTCTCGCCTGGATCGGATACTCGACCCAGCTCTCAATTGTCATCCTGATGTTTCACATGGGGGGGGGGGGGGGGGGGGGGGGGGGTGAGGAATCGATGTATGTGCTTTCCATCAGAAGGATGTTATGCCAGAGGACTTGTCTGCCAGCACTAGTTGTTAATGGACGTTAATATCTCCCGATGTGTTGACTGCCAGGTATTGTTGGCACCCACAACAAATTCCAAATTCCTGCATCTTCAGTCAAATGTCATGCCTGGCTCGCCGAATCGTGAACGACTTGGCCCAAAACATCCCCCGGCCGACCCCATACGAACGTGGGAATAATTTAGGCCGATTTAAGAAAAAGAAGAATTGCTCATTACTTTTCTTTAGAAAGTCTTTTTCTGATAGGCAAAAATGGAACAATCTGTCCAAATTATTCAGTTTCTTAGTGCTCATCATGCACTGTCTGTGACTCGCCTACTCTTCATGAAAGACACTGTGGGATCTTTAACGTCTACCAATGACTTGTGCTGGTGCCTGGCAGACAGGTCTTTCAGCTTAAGGTCCTTCTGATGGACGGTGCACACATTGATGCAATGCTTTGCATGCGAAACACGATAGGGTGACAGTTTATAGCTGAGTCGAGATTCTAACTCATGCCAGACTGCTCAAACGTGAGTGCACATACCTCGAGGATATCCTGCCAGCCCTCAGTCAATATGATATACCGAATCCAAATCCAGATGGATTGTATGACATTAATGGTGGCTTTCCCACTTCGCTGTTGTTCTGATGCCAATGCCAAGATGGTCAGGCATGGATGGAGTGCACATTATATGTGGCACATACAGGAAGGAAGTCATCACTATGGTTCCTTGAAGCATGAGTATTTTTTCCCCAGTATTTGATGTTCTTTATTTAAAACATTGAACGGCATCTAATACCATTATTTGGATGGTTTTGTTTATCACTGGATCAAAGTGCTCCACAACAATGACATATTAGAGTACAAATTGAAATTGTGATGTCACAGCTATGATGTATAAATATAATTGTTCAATTGTGATTTTTTTTTTCCAACATTAATTGTACGGATCTATCCTAATATTTAAAAACCTGCACGGTGACCGTGACCTTGGCTATTCATAGCAATCGATGCATGGTGGATTTTCTTACCTCTTTTCAATTCCAAAGCCATGCATATTTTTATCATTACATGAGTGAGGTCAATGGATGAGCAAGGTAGAAATGACAGTGGGACAAACATATTGGGAATGAACAAAAAGGAAAGGAGGAAGGGAGGAAACATAGAGATTAGCAAAGTAAGATGGTTGTATTCGGAAAGGTTAATGGGTGTAATAAAGATCATGGGTTAGAAATGGAGATCACAAGAGATGATGGTGCACTGCTTACTTGAGGTCTTGGAGGGAAGTGATACAGATCAGCCTCTGGAATGAGGTTCCGTAGACAGAAGAAGATTTGAGGTGTGAAGTTAACCTGGATTTTGCAAGTTGAACCAGGAGGGGTTGACTGGAAGAATGTTACTGGATTGTAACGGGAGAGTGGGAAGACTGAGAGTGCAGAGGGAGCAATGTCAGAAAACAGATGGTGGAGAATCTACCTATATAAAATACAATGTGTATTTGTGTGCAGTATTTATCTCTCCCCCTTCATAAGGACGATTTAAGAAGGGTTTTATAGACCAACCTTTTAACACGACTGTGTGTTCACTACAGTGAATTTTTCAGGTTGAAAAAAAACTCGAAAAACATTTTTCATAAAAGAGTAATTATGTCTCTTCCATTCGAAATGTAGACGTTGACTTGCAACTAGGCCTCATGGGTGGTGTACAGAAATGTTTTTTAAAATAATAAATACAAGGTGCAGGGTGGTGAAATTTGCTGCACGTGATGAGTAACGCATGCAGAGAAAAACGAGTGTTCATTTAGCTCCAAAGGATGTCTAATAAATGAAGAAGATAAAAGTACACCTGACACTAGGCCGAGGCTTGAGACTTTCGCATGCTCGTGAGGTTGTACTGTCAAAATGAAACGTCCCAGAAGATAAAGAAAATAGGATCACATTTGTACATGCAGTGTTTTGAGACAATGCTTTTTCCTTGCTGCGAAACATCATATCTTCCAGTCTCCTTGAATATTTTGAATAAAACAAGAAAAAGAGCAATGAGAGATTGCAAACCCTCACCAGGACTTCTTTTGAGTGGTGTACTTTTATAGGTTTTAGGGTAAATCAAATATGGCTGCCAAACCATGTGACCTATGACATCATATGTGTGACCCTTTTGTTCCTCAGGTATAGGCGGTTATATGTGTAAAGTTTCACCTCAATCTTTTCAGCCATTTCAGAGAAGATTTTTTGAAGGTTAAAAAAAAAACTATATACATTATATATATATATATATATATATATATATATAATATATATGCCGAATAACGTGACCAATGACGTCATCAAAAAATGTGGACCATTTTATCCCTAGATGACCTCAAAAATGTTTATACTGATCAGATGTAGCGTTCTACATATGCAATTATGACATCATAAAGAAGGCACCCATGATGTCATTAAAAAAAAATCACACTCATTCACAATGAGAACTACTTGCTATGTGCCACTTGTACACCCATGGCTTGGGGAACACTTGTGTGAAGTTTTCCCTCGATTTGTCCAACCGTTCTGGAGATTTTTTGTAGGTTTTAGGGTAAATGCAATATGGCTGCTAAACCATGTGACCAATGACATCATATGTGTGAACCTTTTGTTCCACATGGACATTCAGTCATACTGGTACAAGTTTCGCCTCAACCTGTTCAGCCACTCCAGAGAAGATTTTTTAAGGTTTAAAAAAAAAACAATATGGCTGCCGAATCACATGACCGATGATGTCATGAAAAAAATTTCTGTGGACCATTTTATCCCTAGATGACCCTCAAAAATATTTATACTGATCGGATGTGGTGTTCTACATATGCAATTATGACGTCATAACGAGGAAACCTATGATGTCATAAAAATTTACACTCATTCCCCCATGAAGAGTACTTGCTGTGTGCCAAGTTTCAAGTTTTTTAGCTCGCCTGTTCGAAGAACAGAGAGCTATTAGCGATACCCCCAGCGTGAGCGTTTGCGTGAAAATGTTAAAGTTTTTGGTGCAAGTTATTCCTTTCTAATGTTTTTATCTACCACACTATTTTTTACTGATTACAATATACAAATACATATATTGTTTTTAAATTATTTGGATCAGACTTCACTGCAATGCTTTATATAAAAATATTATTAGACTGTCTTTAAAAACGATAAATGTATAAACAGGCGAGCATTGGGTGGCTTTGACACCAACTCTCTGGTCTAATATGGCTGTCACACCACGTGACATATGACGTCATAATTATCATTATAACATTCGACATAATGTTCATCCAGACTCGCTCCATCGTTGAAAATTTCCTCTCAATCCGACAAGCAGTTGCAGAGAAAAACACAAAAGATCTGTGCAGACAAACAGACAGACAAACAAACAGAGAAACCAACGGACCCAAATGCAATGCCCTCTCCTTCAGCGAGGGTAATAACTCCAACCCGTCATTTTTGACAGACTTTTATAATAGTACAGAATGTGAAATCGTCTTTAAATTTTTTGAGCTGCAGGCCAATAAATCAGAAAACCTAGAGTGTGTAGTTGTAGAGTTACATTATTGTTACCTCCACCACTGAAGGTTGATGGAGGTAATATTTTCATCCCTGTCCGTCTGTCTGTCTGTTTGTCCGTGAACAGGATATCTCAAAACGTGGACGGATTCGGACAAAACTTGGTGGAGAGGTTGGGTGTGTGACAAGGACGAATCGAATCGATTTTGGTTCAGATCTGGATCCGGATCCAATACTTTTTTGAATTTTCTAAGTGATTCTTCATCATTGAGAGATGGCACCAAAAATGATATGTCGCATGATATTTCAAAAAGTTGTGGACGAGTTATGACACAACGAGGTGGATTTGTTGGTTTGGTGATGAGAACAAGCCGATTCGATTTTGGTTCAGGTCCGTATCAAGATGCAGCCTATCATACAAAATGTAAACTTTTCAGCCTGGTGGAGGTATACTCTCCACCGAGTGCCATTCTAGTTTTTAGCTCGCCGGTTCGAAGAACAGAGAGCTATAGCGATACCCCCAGCGTGAGCGTGAAAATGTTAAAGTTTTTGGTGCAACTTATTTCCTTTCTAATGTTTTTATCTACCACACTATTTTTTACTGATTACAATATACAAATACATATATTGCTTTAAAATTATTTGGATCAGACTTCACTGCAATGCTTTATAAAAAATATTATTAGACTAGTCTTTTAAAAACGATAAATGTATAAACAGGTGAGCATTGGGTGGCTTTGACACCAACTCTCTGGTTATTGTACCAATCACTCAAGCTGTATTATAACTCCCATACAGCACAAAATATTTGCAAAATGCGTGATTTTAAAATGGTTTAATTGGCCGAAATAAATAGTCGTATTGGCTGAAAAGGTTAATGGGTGTAATAAAGGGTCTTATTAGTGAAAAATAAAACCATTTTACATTTTGTTTTTATTATTATTAGAGAGTGACATTTATACATATAAACCTTAAGGGAACATTTGTTGTGGCGAAAGGTTGACATGATAGTGGCGCCGTAGGCTTTCAACCATCGCAAACAGAAATTGCATCCATAAGTGGATGCAGAGAAATGCACGGTTAGACATCCTTCAACAAAAGGAGCCACATCAAAGCTAGCAGCACGAACCCTGTGGAAACCGAGCTGAAACTGCTCTGGGAACAAGCAGGGCATTCAAAAGGTATATAACGAAGAAACAATGGCCTCAGTAACTGACACATCTGTACTTGGTGATGCTTCTGTAGGACTAGGAATGCATGCCTAAGGGTGAGAGGAAACAATGAGAATTATGAAGGGAAAAATTCCTCAGGCTTTCTTTACTGGAGAGAATAAGACCCCAACTAAGACTTTCCAAAAGTGAAAAAGAGATCATTCTGGGAAATCTAAAAATAACTTTTATTAAACAAATCGCACAGAATTTCGGGGCGGGGATGGGCAATAAACCAAAAAAATTCAAGTCATTTGTCAAAAATCTGTAACAGTTGAGATTGTGGAGAAGCAAAACATGTGAAGTGACATTAGCACTTCAAAACTGAAAGGGAGTCGCTGTTATATTTTGCGATAGAGTGATGATGTTAACTGGATACCATTTTGTTCTGAGCTTTACCACCACTGGCAGTAAAACATACAAAGGCGTGGCGATGCTTAGCCTTTGGGCAACATTGTAAGATTCTTTTGCCAGAGAATCCTTCAGTCTTAGCTCAATGCATACCATTGCCGATCGAATTATACACCTACGGGCCAGCCCGAGTCAGGTTTGTTCTGTGCACACTGCGCAACTCGGTCGTTTGGGCATCTCCTTTGAATAAACAATATAATTTTTTAAGCTAAATATACTTTAACAGAACTTTAAACTAACATTTCAGATCATGTGAGGAAACTTGCAAACTCTGGTGGAGAGCTGGACCAAGTCCTCAAATTCCAGACACCTGGGTTATGCTGGGACAAGTAGAAAAGCAGTAACTGCATTTGACAGGCGGAAGAACACGGTATTTCGCTAACTTATTGCCTACGTTTGCCATGGTGCTGGGATACGTTATGAATTTCCCATGTCTCTGCAGAACTTACCAGGCCGAGCTATAAAAGCAGCATGAGGCATAAGGTGGGCCTGGGTCAGTTTAAGCTTGAGCACAGTGCTGCCTCCCGAATTGTGCTTATTTCAACCTCAAGTCCCTCCCCCTTGGATGAAAGAAAGTTTTATAGAGTGCAGGCAGGAAGCCTGGGAAGGAAAACACCCCCCTATTCTCCCCTGGAGTCCTTGTCTGCCTTGAAATCATATTTGCAGTGGGTTTCCTAGACCGCAACAGCTCTTACGTACATGTGTGTGTTGGGTTCAAACCAAGGTCCATCCCTAAATTGAGCAAAATAATCAAACAAGTCTGTTAGGTTTGAGAGCTGTCCCAAAAACCCCTCAGTTGGTCAAATCTTGTTCAAAGAGTACAGTTATGGATCCATGCCTGGGATTTGACATCGTCAGCAACATGGAAGTGACTTCACTGGTCTTCGGCACAACAGAAATACAAACTGCGGTGCAAACTACCTCTGATATAATTTGACTCCATGTGCTGACACTAAACAATTATTACAGCAGGAAGAAATTGCCATTATTCAAAGGAAATATGGAATATATGCTCTGCCCTTTACAGTGGACCATTTGTATGACATGGAGTGTGTGCTGTTTAAATGTCAGCTACAGTGAGGATGGGATTTGCATTGCACATGTGGCTTTGTTAGGCATATTGCGTCGATTGGGATCTGTGCTTTGTTCCTGGTCTTGCTGTCAAAACAATTTCTTGGCCTGCCAATCAGCTCGATGAATTCCAGGTCTTCCCCAATGGGGATTTGCACCCACAAACTAAAGCAGGACACATACCTGCTGAGTTTACCCAGCACCCCAAATTTAGGATTCAAATTTGCCTTTCTTCCTAATTGCTGCAAAAATGTTCTCAGCAAAAAAAAAAAAAAGAGTTTCATGAGCATCTTTTCACAGGCCAATAGGAGAAGTGCAGTTATTGATCTCTGAAGTCAGGTCTCCACAAGACAGTGCATTGACTTCCAGAAATTGCTCAGACTTACGATAAAGGGTGTAATTGATTTGGGATAGCAAACAGCATCTTTTCTATCTGAGCCTTTGTGAAAGCCTTCACTTATGAGGGGCATAGTGTATGACTGTTCAGCTGAATGATGTGCCAGTTCACAGAACACCTGTCCATTTTCTGTCAAAACACCTGTTCAGGCCTGTTAGCTGCTATCAAGATTCAGTTGCAGCTTGATTACTGGATTTATCCATTTCCAACAAGAAGTTCATTTTCATCATTCCATGCTTTTTGGCAATATTATTATAATTGACCATTATGACAGCCACGGAGTATTGGGTGAAGGTATGTGGTATGTTCAAAAACTCATACAAATAAGACACTTACAAATGTGCAGGACATGACAAAAAAACAGGCATATAATTAAATATATAGAAGAATATATTTGTTTCCTGCCTAATTATATGAGGTGGGTCAATAAAATGTACCCACTTCATTCCAGCATCATACACAGCTGATATGATGGCGTTGAGGTACACACACTCGCCGCTAAGCTGTGTAGCCTGGGTTTGAATCTCGACCCAACTATAAACTGTAATCCTGGTGGTTGACAGGCACGGTGATCCATGAATGTGTGTGCTGTCCTTTGGACAGACGTTGAACTGGCGTCCCATCTGCCAACACTAGTTGGTGTACGTTAAAGATGCCATGGTTTCCTTTGTGAAGAATAGGTGAGCTATCTGTCCAAATGGCCAAATTCCAAATTCCTGCCTGAACTACAGGGGATATCGCATCAGCTGCACTGCCGTGCCCCCCCCCCCTACCCAATGATGCAGCCCAGCAGTCTTGTGATACATATGGAAGAAGAATAAGATGCGTGCCCTTCTCTATCCAGCGATGCAGGTGAGAACTCCTACAAATTGCAATCTGTAGTTACAGATTGAAACTCTGATTCACGTGACCAAGATGGTGGCGCCATTGGAAAGTTGTACTTGTGAGAAACGACGGGCAATTGTCCTTTATCTATGGGCAGAAGGAATGAGTGGAATCAAAATTTACAGATGAATGAGTGTACAGTATAGTGCATCATGCCTGGACAGGTGTACGGAAAAGTTTGAGGAAAGCAGAAAAGGTGTGTGTGATGAAGAGCATCCTGGGAGATTATGGGAGGCCATTGAACACAGAACCTCAGCCGCGTGGACAAGCCTGACGGTTATAATGCATGACATTTCATGACATTGCAATGAAATTGTCATCAGCCACAGTACTGCAATGACCGACTCAACTTTAAAATTATTATTCAGGACCTACTCAACTTTAAAAGATGTCATGTAGGTGGGTGCCCAAAATACTTAAAGATCCCCATAATGGCCAGTGTTTAGAAACCAGTACAGCCTTACACTATTGCTTATATAAGGAAGGTGGTGGCTTCCTGTCTGTATTGTGACTGGGGACAAGATATGGTGTTCCAACAAGAAATTTAATCAGAAAGACAAAGGAAAGAGTGGAAGCATCCAACATCTCCTATAAAGAAGAAGTTTAAGGTTCAGCAGTTTGGATACTGGGGCCTGTTGGCAAAAATCCTGCCGATGGTGTTCTGGGACATGAATGGTCCCTTTCTGATTCCATTCCAAGAACAAACTGGGACCAGTTCAATGTACTGTGACCAACTACACTAATTGCAAAACTACATTAGCAGACGTTTTTTATGGGTCTCCTTCCCTGAGGTGTACTTGTAGTTATGACTGGACAATGCCAGACCTCACACAGCATGCAGGACAGGAGGCACCATCATGAAACTTAAGTGGGAGGCTGTTCCACACGTGCCATACAGCCCAGACCTTTCCCCCATCTGATTACCACCTGTTTGATTCCCTGAAGGATGCCTTACATGGCAAGCACTTCATGTGCCACGAGGTTATCAAGGAGGCTGTCCAAGGGTGGCTGTATGCATGTCCAACCGTAAAGAGATCTAAACTGCAGGAAACAAGAAGCTGACAGTGAGAATGGACAAATACATTTCAATCCTTGGGGAGCTTCATGTTGGAAAATAATCAGCAATAAGTGTCCCTGTGGTCTTAACAAAGATCTTTGAAGAGCAAAGTGGTGAAATTTATCATATCACCCTTAAATCTTCTTCTTCTATTCTTCAATTATTCCTACGTTCTTATGGGTTTGGCTTGGGGAGATTTTAGCCTAAGTGTTTCACAAACCAGCTGGTAAGGCCTGACGTTCATCTAAGGTTAGTGCAGGAATTTATAATTTGCCCATTGTACCGGCGATAGCTTGCCTACTCTTCGCAAAGGACACCACCAACTAATGTCAGTAGACAGAATGCCCAGTATAACATCAATCCGAGGGACGGCACACACCTCGCCATGATTTATTGATTCCTCGCCATGCCTGTGAGACACCAGGATGACAGTTTATAGCTAGGTAGAGATTGGAACCCAAGCTGGAGTGCGCAGAGGTTAGTGTGGCCAGGGTGTTTGTTCACACCAACTCTTAACTTTGCCGAAAATTCTTCTCCAACATTTTCCCACTTTGGAAAGGGCCTTTACAAGAATATTACAGATTAATAAGGGCAAGATGATTCAACCAACATTCCAGCTATCCCTTTAAGTTTTGATCAGGGTGCTCACACAAAGCCAAGCACAGTGCTTGTTGGATCTCCACAAATCAATTGGGACAACTGGTTTAGCTTCTCCTCTAAAGAGTGACACACTCATAACTTTACACTTACACTTGCTAGCATCAAATTTTAACAGTATGAATGTCAACCTTTCAGTTTCCATCAGTAGGGTCATGTTTTCGAGTGCGTGCTCCCAATCTACTGCGTCGGGGCATCGTTCTCCCATTTTTTAGGATTTGCTGTCTCTGGAATTTCACGCCATCAAATGGTAATCATGTTCATCAAAATGACAGAATTCACCCATTTTTGACATCCACAGTTTTCACTTCAAGAGGGTTGAGGAGGTATCCGGATCTACATCCGGACTTCATCTGTGTCGAAAGGCACGTTATCTCGTCGACACCCAATTCCACCAGGAATCATAATACTTTGTGGCTACTAACTTTGTATTAGCACCATTAAAGCAATTCACATAAATTGTCTTAAAATCAATTCTGTGAATGATCAAAAGAAAAAAGAGCACCTTCGTTAAAAGTTTCATTCATAAAAAAAATCAACTTCATCATTGCCCTTTATAGCCAGGTTACTTGTGCCTTGATGGATGGTAATCATGAAAAACACTACATCTCATATAAATTCTGCAAAAACTTCATCGCTCACATCGGGATAACATTGGAAAGTCACTGTGTACCCATTGTCTGTGGTCACAACACTGGTTCAATTTACTGTCGAGCTCCTTGGTCTGCTCTTAAAATCAGTTCGGTAGAAGCAGCAGAAGAAAAATCCATTGAAAGCCACTTCAGGCTATAAATGCACTTTTCACATCTCCCCTAAACACCAATCGTGTTGGACCCAAAAGGAAGATGGGTGGCAGACGAACAGTGACAACTGAAAAAACAAACGCTGACGTTCCTGTGAGGTCCATTTCACAGCTGTCCCCCCCAAAAGATGGGCGCAGCTCGACAAGGCGTTTCAAATGTGACGTTCGTCCAAATTTCCTCCATGTTCTTCCACAAGGCCCATCGTCAGCAATTTGATGAATCTCCAAGGCCTCTGCCACTGGCTCGGCAATGAAAATATCCTTTGTGCTTTCATACGAGTTCGCTATTCCAATTGTGTCCTTCCTTGTCTATTCGGATGAAGTTTAACAGTATGGGCAAGGGTGAGTTTACTGCAGGCAGAGGCAGAGAGTCTGTGCCCTATATCGCAAGATATAAAGTACACAATGGTGTTATCAGTCTTTTCCACATCTGGATCAAAAGTCAAGCAGCTGGTTTAGCTTTAGCAGTATTTCAATGGTGTTTGAACCCGGATTCATCTCACTTCAGCTGCACCACGACCTCAACATCCTGCCACTTTATTCCAAAAACGATGAATTGAATGTTTGTCACCATATTCATCCAGCAGGTCGCCATGTAGTGTTGCATGTGTTGAAATGTATGACAATACAATATTTCTGTGTCTTTTACTTTTCGCTCCAGCTGCTGTATTCATAATAATTCTGCCTGCCAACACCCTCCTGACACTTACCCCTTGGATCCCTGTGTATACCACTCAAGCATCTGTGTATGCCCCCATCTGGCCGTCAGACCCCTGTGCGTAACACATACCCGCATGCGCTAGGCTACCAGGGTCATGACATTTTTTTGTTCTTGCGGAGGTTAAAGTATTACTTCTTGATGATGAATATTTTTGGTATGGTGGCCATTTAACTATGTACAGTAGATACAGTGATGATAATACAGTTATTAATAGCAAATTGTATGGAGTTTTAGCACAAAAGGTTAAGAATACTGATTTATAGATCTGGTTCAGGTGGGTGAGAGTAACATGCAAATTAGCGTTCAGGATACTTCTTGCAATCCTCACACTATCTTGCATAATGTGCTATATTGTAAGGCAAGTTGGGACAACCGATCAAGTTTGGGTTATTTAGACTTCAGTTAAGCATCAAGAAGATCATTATTTAAAGCTGAAACAAAATGTTTGTTTGTTTTTTCACCTCGGGTGTGCAACACGGCAATGACGGGCCAAATGTCCTCGTTTCCTTGTTTGATGTCGTACTCGTTCAGGAACCTGCGACCAGTGGCGGCGGGATGGTTTGAGCTGCCCTCGGGCAATGTTCTTTAGCAGTGCCTCAATGTTGCAACAGAGAACAGTTGTCAACCTGGCACCCTCCCTCTTCCCCCACATTGGTTCCATGATTAATGGCATTGGCTGAGGTTGATTAACCAGCGAGACATTCCATACAACACCGTACATGTGCCACAGAGTCGAGGGGGAGGGAGCAAAGACAAATTCTCAAATATTTTCGGTAAACATGAATTTATTTCATGGAAATCTCTCATCATGTGCTAGTGGATCTGAGGACGCTTGGAAAACTTAACCGCTCTGCCTATCGATGATTTGATGCAACTTCTGCGTGCCCTTTTTCAGCAAACTCGTCAATTATATCATCAAAATTGATCAAGTCAAAAGATTCTTTTTCCTGCTTTCAAAAAGGATTATTTTGGGGTTGGGATGTGTTGGGAGGTGGGGGGGGAGGGGGTTAATGAGGGTTAAAATATTATAGTTTTGGATTGGGGACGATCTGAGATGGTGGTGAACAGTTGCGTTGAAGACCTAGAGGGAAGAATGACATTGAAGAGAATGTGGAAGTTGGTTCCGCAGGTGGGAAAAAAAAGAGGATTGAATGAGTGGAGGTGAGCAATGATTCTGGATTTGGGTAGTTTCACCAGAAGCGGGTTAATGGTGGACTGTGTGTGCCCTGCAGAAACCTGGGGGGACAAAGCATGGAAAGAGCATAGGGTGCAAGACCAGAAAGGAGGCAGTAGAAGGCAGAGACCACCGACCTGTTTTGATTGACAGAATGGTTAAGTTTGTCAAGCAATCCTGTGTCGTGGTTGACGACAGGTAACTTTTTATGTGTTTCAGCTTGTATTGCAAAAAGATCGCTCGCAGCCGGCAACAGAAACACACATTGTCAGTAAAACTTGCAATGCTGTGCATAGGTTTGGAAAGTCGTCTTACCATACTGAATAGTTGTCTTGAGCAACTCTTCCAGAGTTCCCGGTAGCGAAGCCTCTGAATTCTGCCTTTTCTAAAAATAGCACCGCAAAGCGGGCGTAACCCTCAGCCCCTTGACGCAAACCAATTTCAAGATGGTGGCCATATTGAAAATCGCAGCACGGCGCACGCACGACCACGCACACACACACAACACCAGATCAAGTGCAAGTAGAAAAAAAGAAGAAAAAAAGAAGAAAAGCAGAGCACCCATCTGTGATGTCATTTGACATTTATTTTTGCTTTGCAAATAAAATAAAAAATAAAATCAATCTGTCAAGCCGTTCTCAAGTTATTGTCCGGAAACCAATTTCAAGATGGCTGCCATGGAGGCCACATTGAAATCGCAGCGCGCCCATTTTCGAAAGGACCTTCCCGTACTCAACCCCAAACACCCTGCAAAAATGGATTTAATCGGACAAGGCGTTCTCCTCGAAATCGACGGAAACCAATTTCAAGATGGCTGCCATGGAGGCCACATTGAAAATCGCAGCGCGCCATTTTCGAAAGGAACCTTCCTCTACTCAACCCCAACCACCCTGCAAAAATGGATAATTCGGACAAGGCGTTCTCCTCGAAATCGACGGAAACCAAAAGTTGACAGACGCCCGACGCCCGCCGAGCAAACGCCTATGACGACAACACCCCTTAGCCAATTCAGGCTGAGGGTAAAAAAGCATATGACAACCATGATTTTTTTGATCCAGTGACTTTGCCTTTGCACCACCTTCATACGCAAATCCAAAGTCAGCACATTGCAGTAACGGAGTGTCTGGAGAAGTCACCACGAATGAGCGACTTGACGTTCACAAGAAAATAAATCCTCACAAGAAGAAAACTTCAACAGAAAACTAAAAACTAAAGAAACGAAATCCTGGAAAATCCTCTATATCTCTTTGCTGATGACTCCACCCTCTGCCGTACCATCGGTCATCCCTCAGACCAGCAAGCAGCAGCTTCTTCCGCTCACTGCTGATCTGGATAAAATCACAAACTGGTCCAACACGTGGAACATGTCTTCAATCCGGACAAATGTCACACTCTCACTATGTCTCTTTGAAAGGACCGTTTAGAAAACCCCCCATCCACTTTCTCAACAATCCTCTGGAAGAAGTCCTTTCTTTCAAGCTTCTGGGTCTCACTATCTGCCATGACCTTCCTAGAAAACCACATTTCAAACCTCGCCTCCAAAGCCAGTCGCCAACTGGGAATCCTCGTCGTGCAAAGTCCTTCCTCGGCCCACCTGAGCTCCTGACTACTTGCAAAGCTTTTGTCCGAAGCCTGATGGAGTACTGATCTCCCTCTGGGCTGGTGCTCCTGCCTCCCACCTTTCTCGGCTTCACGCTGTAGAAACCAGGGCATTTCGGATCATCGGCATCTCCCGCAATGAGGCTGAGTTTTGGGCTCTCACTCAATCACGCAGGTTGGTCGGTGGTCTTTCTGTCTTCTACCGTCTCCTCTCCAGCCTCGCCCCCCCCTGCTCTCTCTGCGATTTGTCCCACCACATTTCCACAGGGCGCTCAAGGTCCGCCAACAATCCCCTTCTGGTAAAACTACCAAATTCACGAATCACTGCTCACCTTCACTCTTTCATTCCTCTTTTCCCCGCCTTTGGAATAAACTCCTCACTCTATTCTTTCCCATTCTTCCTCCAGGCTTTCAAAACAGCTGTTCACCACCACCTCTTATCATCCCCCATCCAAATCCTCGATCTTTTCTACCCCTGATAATCCACCCAAGCCACCTCCTTCAAATTCCCTGCTTTCCTTCCTGAAAGACCTGTAATGTCCATCTTCTATTCCCCATTTCCCCCCCCCCCCAAATCCCTCTCCCTTCCACAGATCTCCTAATGTGTCTGTTCCCCACTGTTTTGTCCCTCCCACTCCCGCCCCTCTTGTCTCATGCCCCTTGCTGTGCGTTGTGTGTTAGCTCTCACACGAGCCTCAACAAGGTATACAAAAAAAAAAACTACACTGGGAGCTCAGGTCTTGAAGACGTTTACTGTGGCCTGGATTTCTTGGACAAGTCTGGTCCAAGGCAAGCTTAATTCCCCTGCCTATCTCCTCTGCAAGAGTTACTCCTGCATCAGTCGCTTCCTCCCCAGCCATTCTTTGCCTGTGTCGAACAAGTCTTTCAGTGGAGATGTCCCACGTTTCTGCAAACTCAAGTCCATTGTCTTTGACATAGCTGGGAGCGTTCACCTACAAAGTTCTCCCTTATGGTGTTCAGGTCAGTTGCTGTTTCTTGCAGATTTATTTTCAGAGACTGCAGACGTTTTTGGACAACATTGATTTTTCGCAGCACTCGCTTCCAAAAGTGGAGGAAGAAAAGGAACTGAAACGTCAGAAGACTGTTAAGGAGTGTCCCAACTTTTGCTCGAGTATCAGCTGACTTCAGGTTTCATCTTCGTTTTTTTTTGTTGTTATTGTTTTGTTTTTTTTGTATTCCAAGTCGAGACTCGTGCAAGAGCTAATACACAGAAACATATAACAATGCAGGAGACAGGAGGGGTGGGAGAGGTAAGAACAAAAAAGTGAGGAACAAAGACAATAGGATATCTGTGGAAGGGGGAGGGATGGGGTGGGGTACACGGTGTAAACAAGATGGCACGACAGGGACTTTCAAGTAGGAAACAAGAAATTTGAGGGAGGTGGGTTTGGGGTGGATTAACGGGGGTAGTAAAGATATGAGATGGTGGTGAACAGCTGTTTTGAAGACCTAGAGGGAGGAGTGGGATTGAAGAGAGATTGAAGCCGCATATTGTTTAATTGAGAGTCTGAATCAAGTTCAGTGAAGCGTGTTTGTATTTACAGTGCAGCACCACTATTTTCAGATAATTTAATTGAGATTTATAATGTCGATAAAAATGCAGCCCAAACCTTCACACCCTTCCCTTTGCTCCTCTTCCTTGAATGCCCCTTTCGCTCTTGTTCCCACTCCTACCACCCTCCAAAGACCCATCGCCTCCTTGCGTCCTCTCAATAGTGCTTTCCACGAATGATTTTCATTCGTGGGATTTTGAAAGTACTGGAGTCACATTTGAACATCAATCAGTAGTTAAAATATCGAGTCTGAACTTATTTCAATGCTACAAATGCAATTGTTGGAAGTGCCTCCTCTTTTCTTCACTGCTGTTCTCCATAACTACACCCAATTGTCTTCACCTCTGATCTTTGTTGTTAATAATTGGGACTGTTTGTTTATTCTTTGTTCATCAATTCTACAATAAGACTGGAAAAATGATCCAGTCAAAAATCATCCATAATCGTTTCGATATTTTAGACTTTATTTTACATTTATTTATTTTGACCGTATCATGACACCAGTCATATGACGGCACAGGAGAAGTGGAGCGTTGATTGTCCACTTTTCAGAACTTGCTTAACCATCCGGAAAAGGGATATGGAAGAGTCAATGAGGTTGCTATCTGCCATCTACTGGATGCACACAGTAGTTCAAAAAGCTGAGCACGATCTTATATCGTCTGTCTTCGTAGCAGGTGTGAGCATTTGCCATTATCGAGAACAGTCGCATCAACATAGAAGAGGATTTTTTTTATGCCAATGTTTATATTATCTTGTCAGGGTAATGCTTAAATTAATCTATCAGAAAGCAAGAGTAAATTAATATTTCTTACGAATTATGCAAATGTAAATTAATTTTCTTTTGTCAGCATTTAAAAGGGACAACCATATGTTTGCAATCACTGTATGGGTTTTGATGGACCTAATGGCCTCCTCCTGTGCTAAAGTTTCTTGTTAGGGAACTCATATGATTATTAAATAAATAAATATAGGAAGCGGATATGGTAAAGGATTTATAAATAAATAAATAAATGATTCAATGTTGTATGTTGGTGGCGGAGATGGTAAAGTGCATATCAATAAATAAATAAATAAATATTTGTGGTGAAGATCGTAAAGTGTAAATAAATAAATAAATAAATAAATAATCAATTCAATGTTGTGCGTTGATTGTGGGGATGGTAAAGTATTTATAAATAAGTATAAGTCCCTGATTGTACGAAACGTGCAACTGAAAGCATTTGATATTCATCTTCAACACGAGGAAAAACATGTTGTGGTATTTTTTAGTACACATGTACATGTGCATGCATATACATAATTACAACATAATTTATACAGCAAACGATATCAAATAGTGTTATTCCATTCCCCTTTTGAGGAGGGACATCAAAGCACCCAAGACTGATTGTGAAAGTGGCCAGCCCTGAACAAGTCGATACTACTTCATTTGCAGGTGTTGCCGAAGAAGCACTCGACTGAGGCAGGAATTTTGAATTTAGCCAAAGCACAGAAACACAAGGGTGTGGTGTACTCTTAGAAATGTACAGTGGGACCTTTAATGTCCACAGGGAAATGTTTGAATTTAATGTGATATTGCTGAGATGTAATGTGCTCACCTTTCAGCAAACTATAGTATGAGTTTGATTCCCAGCCCGTTGATTCAACGAGTATGCCTTCCTTGAGAAGAAGTGTGGAGGGGGAGGTTAATCCGGCTATCTCGCCTGCTGGTGTTCTCTTTTGGACGTTAAAGATCCAATTGTGCTTTTCCAAAAACCAGGCTAGCATGTACTGGTACTTTAGCTAAATTTCAACAATTTGAAAGTTCTGCCCGAGCACAGCATCAAGGGCATTCGCTGCTTTCATCGTGATAACAGTAGCATACCAAATTAGAGTGATTTCAAGAAAGTATGAAAAATTGGAGAGCGAGAGAGAGAGGAGAGGAGGAGAGGAGAGAGGAGAGAGAGAGAGAGAGAGAGAGAGAGAAGAGAGAGCAGACAGAGAGAGAGACAGACAGAGAGAGAGAGACAGAGAGAGAAGAGAGACACAGAGAGACAGAGAGACAGAGAGAGAGAGAGAGAGAGAGAGAGAGAGAGAGAGAGAGAGAGAGAGATAGAGAGAAGAAGAAACAGAGAGACAGAGAGACAGAGAGACAGAGAGACAGAGAAGAGAGAGAGAGAGAGAGAGAGAGAGAGAGAGAAGAGAAGAGAGAGAGAGAGACGAGAGAAAGGGAGAGAGAAAGGAGAGAGAAGAGAGAGACAAGAGAGAGACAGAGAGAGAAGAAGAAGAGAGAGAGAGAGAGAGAGAGAGAGAGAGAAGAGAGAGAGAGAGACAGAGGAGAGAGAGACAGAGAAGAGAGAACAGAGAGCGAGAGAGAGAGAGATAGACAGAGACAGAGAGAGAGACAAGAGAAGAGAGAGACAGGAGAGAACAGAGAGAGACAGAGAGAGACAGAGAGAGACAGAGAGAGACAGAGAGAGACAGAAGAGGACGAGAGCGAGCGAGCGAGAGAGAGAGAGAGAGAGAGAGAGAGAGAGACAGAGAGACAGAGAGACAGAGAGACAGAGAGACAGAGAGCAGAGAGAGACAGAGACAGAGAGACTTTTGTATGATTTATCATAAAAGTATCAAAACACACCAGAAAAAGCACACTCCATAAAAACAAATAATTCAACAAAAGCAATAAAACTAGAGGGGAGCACTGGGTAGAGTGCAAAACCTCCGCCGCCAATAGTGCTAGGTCACTTAATGAACCTGATATCCTATTCATTCAATTTGACGTCAACAGTGCTCACAGAGTTATAGTTTGCACACTTTCCCTTTTACTTTAACTTTACATCCTCAATTCATTCTCATAACTAGATTCCTGAGACAGAAATTGATTTTACGTGGTAATCCACCTTGAAGTTCCAAAATCAGCCGCAATTATTTTGGCATGTTTGTTGTTGGAAATCATTATAACATGTAGAAATGCAAAAAAAAATCGAAATCTTGTTGAAAAAAGTTGCAAAAAAATTTTTTTTTCTCGAAATTTTTTGGGGGGGAGGGGGGGTTGGAAATCACTTAAAACATGTAGAAATGCAAAAAAAAAAAAGTTCAAATATGTTTTCAAAATTGCCCACCATAGCGGCCATATATGGATTTGGACCAAGTCCAAAATCTAATGGCAGATCGTTGGACCATACCTAATCCCCCCACCAAGTTTCGTCGAAATCCGTCGAGGAGTTTTTCTGTAATACTGTTCACAAACAAACAAACAAACAAACAAACAAACAGAAAGGGTGAAAACAATAACCTCCGATCTTCGATGGCGGAGGTTAACAAGATGTGTCTATTCATGTCAAACCAACAGAATAATACATATAGCAAAAAGTAAGTGTAAGTACTTACACTTTTACAAACAGATTCCATCACAAAAAGAAACTCAAAACCTCATCAGTGTACACCTGATCACCCACAATATCCAGGCTCAAAAGATTAAGCCTGCTCCATTTTTACTCGTGCCGAAACAATACCTTTAAAGTACAAAAGCACATTTGCATTTTTCCCCTTCATTTGCTTTCCTGGTTTATAAATTGCCAGTTTAGCAATGCCCAACAGAAAAGACAAAAACGAGAGGACTGGTTTACTTTTATAATTCCCCCCGATTCCATAAATAAAGACTGGAAAGGAAAAAAACAACATTAAATTTATAGAAAAGCTGTTGAAGGAAGAGAAAGAGGGGTACTCAAATCTTCTACATTCAATGAAAATGTGGGCACATTTTCAATCAAATCACAAATAGGACAAGAAATTAGAACAGAGAATTAAACTTATGGATAATGTCTGTGTGGACCAGGGCTGATGTGCTAGTCTCCAATTTAGGTCTCCAGTTCGCCAAGAGTTGGAGAACTATACATTTTGTTCCACACTGGAGTTAATAAAGCTCCAGCAGGTAAGGTCTCATTCCACCGATTTTTCAACAGTTTTGTAAAACCAGGTTATACATGCTTCCAGACATATGTTGTAGATAGCCGTTTTCCCATGACGTGAAACAACCAATTTCCTCTAAGTTTGAGGAGAACACACCCCCTTGTTTTTTTGAGCAATTTGAAGTTCAGGGAAATAGAGATGAGTCATTCCACCTCATATCACTGGAGGCCTCCCAGTTGACCCCCTCAGATTACTTTAAACTTTCATAAAATAGTTCCAGGTATCAAATTGAAGCTGCGTAAAATTTTAGGTCCATAGATCGGTCACTCCGAGATATTGAGGGTTGAAAATGTGGTTGTGGCCCTATTTTGATGGTCGTTGCGAGCATCACAAAATGAACGTCTACTTTTAAACTCCCACAACTTTTTAAATATTATGCTAGAGCCTTGAATTTTTCAGAAGATTATTCTTCTATAAACTGCTCTGTAAGAAAGCAAGATAAACGGATATACCTCTATTTAATTTTTATGACCTGATCAGTTGAAATCCAGAAAAAAATGTTGGTTTTGTATGAAGACCCAACTTAAGACCCGCATATATTTTTATTGACCCATCCCAGAAGCTTTGAAATTTTTTCAGGTAATAACTGTATGGTAGTAGTACTCAAATACATGTATACTTTCTAATCAGTCATATATAATTATAGTCATGAATCCCTAAAAATTGAAAATTTTCATTTTTCCCCGAAATTCAGGTGAGGATTGCAAAACATATCGACAAGGTATACCACTTCAAATTGTTCACCATTGGAAAGAGCATATTCAAGTTTACAAAGGTCAAATATCAAAGTGGTATAATGTTTCTATCAATATTTTAAAAATTTGAATAAATGATGTTCTGCCAGTGCTGTGCTCGTTCTGTGTGCTATTTAATGAACAGTCCTTTTACATGTAGTACATATGTGTAGTAATGTATTATACAATGTACATATATATCATCGCTATTAGGATACCATGAACACAATACTTTGAAATTCGAATTTGTAATTCTTTTGTTTCTCATTTGCAAATAGCAAAAGCTTAACTCATCTGTCTGGGGCTAAAAATATAACTCAGGAATAGTGGCTGATCTGCTGATGTCAGCAGTGTATATAGTTACATTCAAGGAGGACATTTGTTCGGTTCCTTTGGTCTATGTGATGAAAGTTATTGATGCTCCCCTAACGTCAACTGGGAGGCAGTACAAGCTCGCCACCTGACTTGGAAAAGCAGATCAAGGACCTATTCAATAATTTACGTGAAATTTTTATTACATTGTTATTGCAATATGTGATATATTTTTGTATTATTAATTTGCATCTAGAACTAATCATCATGATTACCATTGGTGCCCACACCGTGCACACACTTCATGTATCTCACCGACTGATTACAAACAGTTTTAAAAAAAAGATTTTTTTTTTTAAATAATAACCACTTTGATGTTTGACACTTTTGTAAACTTGAATAATGCCTCTTCCAAGAGGTGAAACAATTTGAATGGTATATCCTTGTTCATATATTTGCATCCTCACCTGATTTCGGGGAAAAATGAAAATTCCAATTTTAGAGGGATCAGAAATGTATTATATATGACGATTAGAGAAAAGTTAAACCATGCGTATTTGAATATACTACACTACAGTTATTACATGAAAATAATTCAAGCTTCTGGATGGGTCATAAAAATATAGATGGAGTCTCAAAGTGGGTCTTCATACAAAAACCACACATTTTTTTTTCTGAATTTCAACTAGATACCGAGTCATAAAGATTAATAGAGGTATACTCAGTTTTCTGTTGTTCTTACGCCAGCATTTATAGAGAAAAATTCTTGAAAATTTCAAGGCTCTAGCATTAATATTTAAAAAGTATGTGGGATTTAAACGTAGCCGTTTCATTTATGATGCTGCAGCAACGACCGATAAAAATGGGCCACAACCACATTCAACCCTCAATATCTCGGAGTTGGACCGATGCTATGGACCTAAAATTTTACGCGACGTCATTTTTGATACCTGGGAACTATTTTATGAAAGTATTTAAAGCGTAATATCTGGAGGGGTCAACTGGGAACATTTTCTGACATTTGGTGATATTCTAGATGGAATGACTCAGACGTGTCTACGCCTTCATCCACCCCAGTCACCGGATGGTTGAGCTATGAAAGTTTTGAAGTTACTGCTTTCAAGACATTTCCCACAATACGGAGCATGACGATACACTCAGTTTTTTAATGAAAGTGAACTGTTACAGGCTACCAGACATTCAAGGATGGCTGCAACAGGTCTCGCACTCGTGTTATTCAACCGTAACAATCGCTGAAAACGACACTGGAGTTGAATTCTCGGAAATAAGATTCGAAACTAATGGCTCATGTACAACCTTTTGGGCCTCGTATGATTACCTCTAAACGTTTGCACTCCGAGACTTGCCAAGATTCAAAGGCTTCTGATGAAACTGGGGAGCTAGAAATGTCAACGGTGTTGCACGGTCGATGAGGTAAGTGTCATGGTCATATGTCGACCTTCCGCTTTCTGCAAACAGGCGTTTGTGAGAAGAGTCGCCAAGGAACACACTCACTGTACAAGATAGGCGCTCAACGTGCGAATGTGGGGCGGAATGCCGATTATCCGAATTGGGATATGCATCATGAATTTTGACGAACCCGCATTTCGGGGGGGTCTAGCAGACCACGTCTGGATGCACAAGCCAATCGGTGCGCCACCCCAAAATAATCAGTCAGGAACCCTCTGATGCTGTGACAAGATCTCGGAGGTTCAAGTGGACAATCTGTGCCAACATAAATGGAACACCAGGTTGTTTATGATTAGACACCGTGTCTAAAAGGAGGAAGTTGGTAACAATCTTCTCTACCTGCGCGATTTTCAATTTAATTTCAGGAAGTTGCTCCGCAGTTTTTGGTCATACGCTTCAAATCCTAGAATAAGCAAATATTTAAACCTGCTCATACTCCACTGTATTCTCCTGGTAAAACAGGCAGGGAGAGGAGCGATCTGGGCCCACCCAAAAAGCTACACTGTTTGTCCAACTTTACCCTTGCAGTATGAGCAAGCTAAACTGGTAACGGCACCGACGAGAGACCTCAAACATCTTTTTGATTTGCAATAGCACATCAATATCATCAGCATAACTGAAAACACCGAGCTTTGGAGTTTAGTGAGGAGTGACTCCTAACACCGAGTTCCGAAGCTAAAACTAATAAAGGTTCAACGGATAGATTGTAGAGCAGAGCCTGATAGCGCACAGCCTGACGAGATGGCCTCGCTGAAAGGGGAGAAGGGTAACAAAGACTATTAATCATCAAAGTCATTTTTTGTAATCGGATACATTCAAGCAGAACTTCAGACAGACAGAATACATTTTGTACATTAACTTAAACATAAGCAACTAGAGGGGGAGCACTCGGTGGAAGTGCAAAACCTCTGCACGCCAATACTGCTGGGTCACTTAAGTGAAACCTGATATCCTATTCATTGTAGTCAAACGGATCAAGACTCAACTGAACCACGATTGAATAAAGCTATAACTAGATCGATCGCGCATGTAGAAATGCCCAAAAAATAAAAAAAACGACGATAATTTTTTTGACAAAAAAAGGTGCAAAAATTTTGTTTTTTTTCTTCTACAAATTTTTTTTGGGGGGGGGGGGGGGTTTTGGAAATCACTTAAAAAACATGTAGAAATGCAAAAAAAAAAAAATCAAAATATTTTTCAAATAAAATCGAAATTTTTTGAAAAAACGTTGCAAAAATTTTGTTTTTTTTTCTCTAAAATTTATTATCTGCCAAAACGAAGTTTTTGCAAGAATAGTTAGTCCAGCTTGTATGTTTTTTTTTTATTTTTTATTTTTTGTCTGTATAGTCAGCGTATAAAAAAATTCCTGTCAGAGCACAGTTATCATTGAAAATTTTTTGAACTTCGCATATCAGAGGCCTAATAGAGGTCCTTTCAGTGCAATAAAATTTTGAAGGTCAAGGTCAAGGTCAAGTTCACTTTGTCGCAAATCAGGGGAGTCGAACGAAACCCTTATTTATTTTGAGTAATTTTAATCGAATCATCTCCAAACTTTATGGAATGTAAGTATATGTCTGGCGCCAGCTGATTAGTTTTTGGTGGCGATTGGCCTTGACTTCATGGTTAGGTCACCTGAGGTCCAAAACATATTTGACCCAAGGTAATTTTTAAGTTGTAGGAACCATATCCGTGTAGTACCTCAAATTGAACACCTCGAGAGTGGCTTTCTAGAATATGTCAAGCTTGAGACATTATGACGTCATTTGGTGACGGTTATGAGGCAAACACGTATTTTTCATGGTTACTCTGTAGAACGATTCTCATCGGAATCTCTCGTAGGCAGATATTCCTCAAGGAGTCGGTCGCTGGTGGATAGCAGCCTGTTCAGCCTCAAAGTGGTGACCTTAAAGAAGTCACACGTGGCACCTTTTGGCAAGATACGGGTCACCTGCCGGGTGACATTGGTTATTACTTACGAAATCTAAAGATCGTAGTATATTTGATGACTAACCGTTTTGTTTGTTTGTTTGTTTTGTGTTGTATGTTGTTTGTTTGTTACTTATGAACATCCTAAAGATTTCGTAAAGTATATATGATACTTCCCGTTTCTGGTTGTTGTTACTTAAACGAAAATCTAAAGATTTCGTAAGTATATTGATGACTTCCGTTTCTGTTTTCTACTTATCGAAATCTAATAGATTTCGTAGTATATTGATGACTTTTCCGTTTTCTGTTTGTTGTTTGTATTTTGTTTGTTGTTTGTTGTGTTTGTGAGGCACGATAACCGAGAAACGGAAGAAGCTACCGAATGTCAAATTACACCAACGTGATTCAGGAGGGTGATTGGCAAGTGCTGGATAGATTTGGTCGAATCGTCAACGGTCAAGGTCACTAGTGAGGTCAAATATTCGATTTTTGAATGTTTGGTACATGATAAATCGAGAACGAATAAGCACCAATGTCATTAGACCACTCTGATTCACGAGGGTGATGGCTAGTGCTGAATTAGATTTTGGTCAAAATCGGTCAAAAAGGTCAAGGTCACAGTGAGGTCAAACATTCCAAAAAGATAACTCGAGAACGGAAGAAGCTTACCAAATGTCAAATTAACACACGTGATTCAGGAGGTGGTGGCTAGCGCTGATAGATTTTGGTCAAAATCGGTCTAAATAGGTCCAAGGTCACAGTGAGTCAAACATCCAAAACATTCGATTTTTGATGGTTTGGGTACATGAATCAATCGTAGAAACTTCTGGTTTGCGCGCTACCTTCTCTAGAGACAGATTTTATTAGACAAGGTCAGAAGGTCAAGTTGAAACGATTTCGTAAGTACCAGTCTATGACGCTTGTTTTGTTGTTTGTATGTTTTGTTTGTTTGTTTGTTTGTTTGTTAGGCACGATAACTCTCGACAACGGAAGAAGCTACCATGCATTACACCAACGTGAATTCAGGAGGGTGAGGCTAAGTGCTGATTAGATTTTGGTCAAAATCTGTCCAAAGGTCAAAGGCACAGTGAGGTCAAATATTGATTTTTGATGGTTTGTACAGATAACTCGAAACGGAAGAACCTCCAATGTTTCAATTTAAAACCACGTGATTCAGGAGGTGATGGCTAGTGCTGATTAGATTTTGGTCAATCGGTCAAAGGTGAAGGTCACGGTGAGTCAAACATTCGATTTTTGAATGGTTTGGAACAGAAATCATCGTAGAAACTTCTGGTTTGCGTCGCACCTCCTCTAGAGACAGCTTTTATTAGACAAGGTCAGAAGGTCAAGTTGAAACGATTTCGTAAGTACTAGTACTATGACTGCTGTTTGTTTGTTTGTAATGTTTGTTAGCTTACGAAATCTAAAGATCTTGTAAGTACTGTATATTGATGCCTTCCGTTTCCTGTTTGTTTTGTTTTTTGTATGTTTGCTTATGTTTGTTTGTTTGTTGTTTGTTGTAGGTCACGATAACTCGAGAGCGGAAAAGCTACCAATGTCAAATAACCAAACGTGGATTCAGGAGGGAAAAGGCTAGTTGCTGATTAGATTTTTGGGTCAAAATCGGTCAACGGTCAGGTCACGGTGAGGTCAAAGCATTTGAGTTTTGAATGGTTTGGTAGCAGATAACCGAGAACGGAAGAAAGCTATCCAAATGTCAAATTACACCACGTGATCAGGAGGGGATGGCTATGCTGTTAATTTTTGTCAAAATCGGTCAACGGTCAAGGTCACGGTGAGGTCAAACATTCGATTTTTTGAATGGTTTGGTAACAGAATCATCGTAAGAGAACTTCTGGTTTGCGTCGCTACTTCTCTCTCTATGAGCAGCTTTTATAGAACAAAGGTCACAGGTCAAGTGACGATTTCGTAAAGTAACCAGTCTATGACTGCTTGTTACTTACGAAATCGTAAAGATTCGTAAGTATTAGTTGATGCCTTCCGTTTCTGTTTGTTTGTTACTTACGAAATCTAAAAAGTTTTGGTATATATTGATGCCTTCCGTTTCTGCTTTCTTTTGTTTGTTTTGTATGTTTGTTTGTTGCAACGAAACCGAGAAGCGGAAGAAGCTATCCATCAAATTACACCACGTGATTCAGGAGGGTGAAATCGCTAGTGCTGATTAGATTTTGGTCAAAATCGTCAAAGGTCAAGGCCAGTGAAGGCCAAAACATAATTCCCGTAATTAACGTGGAGAAATGTGAGTACTTTTTGCTCGCTCGACGTTACGAGTTCGTTTAACTTCGATTTAATTTTGTCTTTCGTTTTTTGCGATCGCATTAGGAACGCTTAAAACTCGCGTTGTCGAAAATTCTGGTAAAAATCGATGTTTTGGAGAACGTTTTAAGATTGTATAAAAAATATTTCACTCGAATGCGTCGAAGGGTCGTCCCATGATGCATTGCGGCTCGAGCAGAACTCAGGGCGTCTCATGATGCATTGCCTCGAGCAACGTCACGGGCGTCCCATGATGCAAGTGCGCTCGAGCAGACGCGTCGGTTGAGTGACATTAAGGTTTTGCATGGAAAATGGAGATTTTTGCTTCGCTCGACGTTACGAGTTTCGTTTTTTAACTTCGATTTTAATTTTGTCTGCGGTTTTTGGCGATCGGCTTAGGACGCTTAAAACTCGTTGTCGAAATTCTGGAACTGTGATGAATACACTGATTATATATAATAATTAATAAGTCTTTTATCAGAATCTTCTGAAAATAATAGCACCTATGTATCTGAATATCCTGCTGTACTGGAATCACTTTAAAAAAAAAAAAATGAATTTTTTAAGAATCTAGTTCTTGTCTGGGACTCATTATCTGCAACCACAGTGTAAATCGTAGACATCACAATGAATTCAGAATCAAGGCTCCCCTTGGCTTCTGACTGATTCTGCTTTTATAGACAAGGTCAGGAGGTTAAGTTGACGTTTATTTTATTTGTAAAGTACCAGTCTATGACTGCTTGTTGTTTGTTTTTTTGTTGTTACTATACGAAAACTTATTAGAAATCTTTAGATTTGTAAGTATTATATTGATGAACTAAACCGTTTCTGTTTGTTATGTTTGTTTACTTACGAAATCTAAAGATTTCGTAAGTAATATTGATGGACTACCGTTTTCTGTTTGTTTGTTTTGTTCTTTTACGAATCTAAAAGATTTTCGTAAGTATATTTGATGACTTCCGTTTCTGTTTGTTTGTGTGTTTGTTTGTAGGCACGATAACTCGAGAAGGAAGAAGCTACCAATGTCATAATTACACCACGTGATTCCAGGAGGGTGATGGCTAGTGCTGATTAGATTTTGGTCAAAAATGTGTCAAGGTCAAGGTCACTAGTGAGGTCAAAATATTCGTTTTTGATGGTTTGGTAACAGAATAACTCGAGAACGGAAGAAGCTACCATGTCAAATTACACCCATGATTCAGGAGGGTGAGGCTAGTGCTGATTAGATTTTGGTCAAAATCGGTCAAAAGGTCAAGGTCATCAGTGAGGTCAAACATAAATTCGCGTAAATTACGTGGAGAAATGGAGTATTTTTGCTTCGCTCGAGTTATGAGTTGTTTTAACTTCGATTTTAATTTGTCCTTCGGTTTTTTGCGATCGTCTTAGGACGCTTAAACTACGTTGTTCCGAAATTCTGGTAATAAATCGATGTTTTGGAGACGTTTTAAAGATTGTATAAAAAATTTCACTCGACGCGTCACGGGTCGTCCATGATGCAGTGCGCTCGAGCAGACGCGGCGTTGTAGTTAAGGTTTAAATTGCGTGGAGAAATGGAGATTTTGCTTCGGTCGACGTACGATTTTTTGAATGGTTTGTACAGAATCAATCGTAGAAAAGCTTCTGGTTTGCGTCGCTACCGTTCTCTAGACAGCTTTTATTAGACAATGGGGGAAGGTAGAAGGTCAATTTGACGATTTCTAAGTACCAGTCTAATGACTGATTGTTTGTTTGTTTGTTTGTATGTGTTGTTTGTAGGCACGATAACTCGAGAACGGAAGAGCTACCAATGTCAATACACCACGTGCTTCAGGAGGGTGATGTAGTGCTGATTAGATTTTGGTCAAATCGGTCAGCAGGTCAAGGTCCACAGTGAGGCAAAACATCAAAAAATGTAACTCAGAACGAAGAAGCTACCAAATGTCAAAATTAGCACCACCTTGATCAGGAGGTGGTGGCTCGCGCTGAATAGATTTGTCAAAATCGGTCAAAGCAAGGTCACAGGAGGTCAAAAACATCCAAAACATTCGATTTGATGTTTGGTACAGAATCATACGTAGAAAACTCTGGAGTTTGCTGTCCGCTACCTTCTCTAGACAGCTTTTATTTAGACAGGTCAGAGTCAGTTCGATTTCGTAAGTACGCAAGTCTATGACTGCTTGTTTGTTTGTTTATTTGTATGTTTGTTTGTAGGCAATGATAAACTCGAAGAACGGAAAGAAGCTACCATGCCAGATTACACCGACGTGATCAGGAGGGTGATGGCTAAGTGCTGATTAGATTTTGGTCAAAATCGGTCAACGGTCAAGTCACGGTGAGGTCCAAACATCGATTTTGATGGTTTGGTACGATAACTCGAGACGGAAGAAGCTCCGAATGTGCAAATTACACCATCGTGATTCAGAGGGTGATGGCTAGTTGCTGATTAAGATTTCTGGTCAAAATCGGTCAACGTCAATGGTCACGGTGAGTCATAAACATTCTATTTTTGATGGTTTGGTACAGAATCATCGTAGAACTTCTGGTTTGCGTCGCTTACCTTCTCTAGAGAACAGCTATTATTAGACAAGGTCAGAAGTCAAGTTGACGATTTCGTAAGTACTCATTAAATTGACTGCTTGTTTGTTGTTTGTATGTTTGTTTGTAGGCATCGATAACTCGAGACGGAAGAATGCTACCAATGTCTAATTACATCAAACGTATTCAGGAGGGTGATGGCTAGCGCCTTGATTAGATTTTGGGTGAAAACGTCAAAGGTCAAAGGTCACAGTGAGTGTCAAACATAATTCGAAATTAACGTGGAGAAATGTTGAGATTTTTGCTTCGCTCGAGTTACAGTTCGTTTTAACTTCATTTTAATTTTGTCTTCGTTTTTTGCCGATCGCTTCGGAATGCTTAAAACTCCGGTTGTAAGAAATTCTGGTAAAATCGGATGTTTTGGAGACGTTTTAAGATTGAATAAAAATATTTCACAACTCGAAGCTCAAGGTCTCCATGAATGCAGTGCGCTCGAGCAGACGTCACTGCGTCCCATGATGCAGTGCCGCTCGAGCAGAACCGTCATGGGTCGTCCGCATGATGCAGTGCGCTCGACGCAGACGCGTCGTTGAGTCACGTTAAGGTTTTCCTGTTGCGGCGGTGACGGGTTTTTCAATAAAGATGGTGGTTTAAAGTCATTTTTTATCCATAAATTATCGTCGCATGCCTGAAAACTCGCTGAGCCGGCGGATTATGTAAAGATTGTTGGTGGAGGCCGAATATTACGGTATTTTGTGACTTTGATAAATAATATTAAATAATTGAGTGAGAAATGGCCGATTTTTTGCTTGCTGATCTTACGAGTTCATTTTAAACGATCGATTTTAATTTTTGGTCTTCGGTTTGCGGATCGCTTAGTGAAACGCTTCAAAACTGCGGTTGTCGAAATTCTGGTTAAAATCGGATGTTTTTTATGAGATTTTAATGGTCGGGTGTGTATCTGAGGTATTATGCACTGAAGATTATGCTAATGGGGGGATTGTAAACACATGCATTACGCGCTCGTTTGCGTCGCTCACCGTTCTCTAGAGACAGCTTTTATTGACTAGGTCAGAGTCAGTTGAAACATTTCGTAAGTACCAGTCTATGACTGGCTGTTTGTTTTTTTGTATGGTCATCGATAACTCGAGAACGGAAGAAGGTACCAATGTCAAATTACACCACATGAATTTCAGGAAGGGTGATGGCTAGTGCTGATTAGATTTTGGTCAAAATCGGTCAACGGTCAAAGGTCACGGTGAGGTCAAACATTCGATTTTTGATGGTTTGGTACAGAATCATCGTAGAATAACTTCCTGGTTTGCGTCGATACCTTCTCTTTAAAGACAGCTTTTTATTAGACAGGTCAGAGGTCAAGTTGACGATTTTGTAAGTACCAGCCCCTATGTAACTGGCTTGTTACTTACCGAAATCTAAAGTTTCATAGTATTATTGATTGACTACCGTTTCTGTTTTGGTTTGTTTGTTTGTTTGTTTGTATGTTTGTTTGTTTGTAATGTTGTGTTTTGTAGGCACGATAACTCGAGAACGAAGAAAGCTACAAATGTCAAATTACATCACGTGATTCGGAGGGTGATGGCTAGCGCGATTAGATTTTTGTGAAAATCGTCAAAGGTCAAGGTCACGTGAGGTCAACATAATTCCGAAATTAACGTGGAGAAATGTGAGTATTTTGCTTCGCTCGCGTACGATTCGTTTAAACTTCGATTTAATTTGTCTTTCGGTTTTTTGCGATCGCTTCGGATGCTTAAACTCGTTGTCGAAATTCTTGGTCAAATCATTTTTTGGGACGTTTTTGATAATATTTCACTCGAAGCCGTCAAGGGTCGTCCCATGATGCGTGCGCTCGAGCAGACGTCTACGGGTCGTCCCATTGATGCAGTGCGCTCGAGCAAACGTCAGGGTCGTCCCAGATGCAGTGCGCTCGAGCAACCGCTCGTTGAGTCACGTTAAGGTTTTTCCGTGTGCGCGGTGACGGTTTTTTTCAATAAATGATGGTGTTTAAAAGTCATTTTTTAATCCCATAAAGTTATCGTCGCATGCCCTGACTCGCTGAGGCCGGAGGCGGGATTTATGTAAAAGATTGTTTGTGGATGGCCGAATATTACGGTTTTGTGAACTTTGAAAATATAATAGTAAATAATTGCGTGGAGAAAGCCGATTTTTGCTTGCTCGCGTTAACGTAGTTCATTTTTAAAACTTCGATTTTAATTTTGTCTTCGTTTTTTTGCGATCGCTAGACGCTTAAAAACGCGGTTGTGCGAAATTGCTGGTAAAATTGCGGAATGTTTTATGAGATTTATGTCGGGTGTCGTATCTCTGAGGTATTATGCAACTGAAGATTATGCTAATGGGGTGGCGATTGTAAAGACACAGCATTACGCGCTCGTTGTTTGCGTCGCACCTTTTCTCTAGAGACAGCTTTTATTAGACCTACAAGGTCAGAGTCAAGTTGACGATTTCGTAAGTACCAGTCTGGACTGCTTGTTTGTTTGTTGTAGCCGATAACCGGAACTGAGAAGGTCATGTCCAAATTACACACATGATTCAGGAGGGTGATGGCGAAGTGCTGATTAGATTTTGGGTCGAAATCGTCAAAGGTCAACGGTCAACAGTGGAGGTCAAATATCGATTTTTGATGGTTTGGTACAGATTAACTCGAGAATGGAAGAAGCTTCTCAATGTCAAATTACATCACGTGATTTCAGGAGGGTGAAATGGCTCGTGGCTGATTAGATTTTGGTCAAAATCGGTCAAGAGGGTCAAGGTCACGGTGAGGTCAGAAATTCAATTTTTGATGGTTTGGTCAGAATCAAATGGAAGAAACTCTGGTTTGGCATTCGCTACCTTCTCCAGAGACAGCTTTTATTTAGACAAAAGTCAGAGGCCAAGTTGCATTTCGTAGTAAGTCGCTGACTGCTGTTTGTTTGTTTGTTGTAGGCACGGATAACTCGAAACGGAGAAGCCTACCAATTCAAATGTACAAACAGTATCCGGACGTGATTCAGGAGGGTGATGGCTAGTGCTGATGTAGATTTTGTCAAATCGTCCGGTCAAGGTCACGGTGAGTCAACATTTCGATTTTTGATGGTTTGGGACAGGATATCGGACGGAAGAAGCTACAAATGTCAAATTACACCACCTGATTCAGGAGGGTGATGGCTAGTGCTGATTAGAATTTTGGTCAGATCGGTTCAATAGGTCAGCTCAGGTGAGGTCAAGACATTCGTTTTTGAATGGTTGGTACAGATAAACTCGAGAACGGAAGAAGCTACCAATGTCAAATTACACCCCGTGATTCAAGGGAGGTGATGGCTAGTGCTGATTGAGATTTGGTCATAAATCGGTCAAGCTGGTCAGGTCGACGGTGAGTGTCAATGACATTCGATTTTGATGGTTTTGGTCAGATAACTCGAGAACGGAAGAACCTACCAATAGTCAAATTATCACCCAGTCGTGATTCAAGGGAGGGTGATGGCTAGTGCTTGATTAGATTTTGGTTCAAGAGATCG
>CM068963.1:23949059-23963767 GCA_035128595.1 Eptatretus atami | reverse complement strand
CTCTCTACTTCTAGCAGAAGGAAAAAAACACGGAAAAGTCCACAAGTAGAAAACGAACACATGGGAAACGAAAAATGTGGAAAGTGGGAAACACCAAACAGCACAGCAAGAGGAGGTACTCACGACACGAAGCAAAGAGCGCCATGACAGTACACACAACGTACCAACAGCCAGCAGGGGCGAAGAGAGAGAGAGAGAGAGAGAGAGAGAGAGAGAGAGAGAGAGAGAGAGAGAAGAGCGAGAACAGAGAGAGACAGGAGAGACAGAGAGAGCAGAGAGAGGACAGAGAGACAACAGAGAGACAGAGAGGAGACAAGGAGACAGTTCTGGGTGTCCGCCTTTGTGGAAATTACCGTAATAAATGTTTGTGGAGGTGTCGAGGCAAGCACCATTATAGAGTATGAAATTATAGATTTTAAACTTAATAAACAAGTACAACACACTTACAAACTCCCACCCCTCCCTTCCTCCCTCCCTCTAATTTGTGTGCGAGAGAACCTCACTGTCTTTGACCTCAATCCTTATTCCTCTGGTGGACAATGGATACCAAAGTTGGTGGTTTAGTGAGAAAGGGCTTAAAGCTTCTGGTTCAGAGGATATCATGTGTTTGATGCAGTGAAATGACAGCAAAACCTGTGATGCTGGAAGGTACAATTAAGAGCAAACAATGTGGCTTCCATATCTCTCTCATGATGGATTCAGATTGCTCCCATCATGAGAACGGTCAGTGGCACTGGCAATGCCTCTCATTCTGATTCTGAGGCTTGGGTCATGGATTTCATGACACTTTGCTCAGGCTATGCATTCATAACTCAGAGTTGAGTTCAAAAGCCAGCAGCACAGAAAATTTGAGAAGGTGGTAGATGGACTAGTTTGCAGTATGCAACGCTTTATCGACAGCACAAGACTGTTCACACTTTGGAGTACAAGATCAAACCTCCCCTTCTCGAACAAGTTTCATTTATACTCTGTTACAAGAAGGCATAGTGCCCAGGGTTTTATGAGATCAAGGTACTCACTTTAGATCAATTTAGGTGTCTAGGGGTTCTCATTGCCACAGTTGTGTTTGATAATCAGAAGAGAAATTTATTTCAATAAATCAAATGATGCATTACACTGGGGAATAAATTTTTTCTTATTATCTGTTGCATGAGATTTTTCGACTTATTATATTGTATTTTCAACGCTGATTTCAAATCTGAAATGTTTTCCTCTACATTCTCTAGTTTTCATGCAATTTGAAACTTGCGATTTTCGCAAAAAAGGACACCATTGCTTTTGCACTATTTGCACTCTAGGGATAACTTGAGAACTAGGGGTGCGATTTCGAACTTTAGTGGAAATATACGATGCCTAACTGCTAAATAACTATAGACCATATTCTTGTTGCTAACGATTTGCTCACGATTTATTTGACATCAATTTCTTTATCTTTATTGATATTTATTTATCTTTATTGATATATATTCTTTAACTTTATGTTTTTCTTTGTTTCAGATCTGATCATGGCTTCTCAATAAGACATAAATGTGTAAATAATCCTGATGCATTCTGTTATGTATGTGGCTGCTACACACTACTTCGTCAAAAGCGCAATATAACATCGTTTGTAAGGCGTGCCTATAAAGCCTATTTTGATGTTCCCTTGGCGACCAAGACAAGAAATGGGCTCCTTATAATGTATGTCTAATTGTGAGGAAATGCTTCGTGACTGGACAAAAGGAAAACGAAGGGGTCTGCCTTTTGGAGTTCCCATGGTTTGGTGAGAACCCAAGGACCACGTAACTGACTGCTAATTTTGCTGGTCAACACAAAGGGTGTCGGCAAGAAAAACCGGCAAAAGATCTCCTATCCCTGTATTCTCTCAGCAATTCTGCCTACTCCGCACTCTGAGGAACTCCCCGTTCCAGTCTTTAATAGTTTTGTCTTATCTAAGATGAAGGCAGTGAACATGATCAGCAAAGCACGAGGGACGTGATGACGGGCTTCAAGAAATGGTTTCAGAATCCGAGGCCTCCTCATCTGATACCAAACAGTCATCAGCCCCTCAACAGTTTAGCCAACTGGAATTGAATGACTTAGTGCGTGATTTGGGGCTCTCAAAGAAAGCAGCAGAGGTATTAGCCTCCAGGCTGCAAGAAAAAAATCTACTTGACCACTCAGCAAATGTTTCATATTTCCGAAAGCGGGACCAGATCTTTGTCGCCTTTTCCTCAGAAGACAAGCAGTTTATTTACTGCCATAATATCCCAGGTCTTCTCAGGCAATTAGGTGTTACTTCGTATAATCCACAGAATGGTGATTATTTCTGGATACCTCTAAGCGCAGCCTCAAGTGTATTCTCTTGCACAATGGCAATGTTTATGGAGCGGTTCCAGTTGGTCACTCAGTGCATTTGCGAGAAGAACATAATGACATTAAAATGGTCATTGACTTACTCAAATACACGAGCACAACTGGATAATTTGTGTGGTGAAAATGGTCAACGTTCTCCTTGGTCAACAGAAAGGCTTCAGAAAATTTCCATGCCATCTCTGCATGTGGGACAGCCGAGCTCGAGAGAAACACTGGATCCAGAAGGATGGCCCATCCGTGAAACTCTGGAAGCAGGCATGCCAAACATTGTGAATGACCCAATCGTCAGCCGAGAGAAGATCATTTTTCCCCTACTCCATATCAAGCTCGGCTTGAAACAGTTCGTGAAGGCATTGAGTACTGATGGTGAATGTTTTCAACATATAGTTTCTGCTTTCCTGCTTTGTCTTTCGAGAAGATCAAAGCAGGTGGTTTCGATGGACCTCAAATTCGTGCCCTTGTACGTGATGAGGAATTTGTAAGGAGATGAATGACAAGGAGAAGACAGTGTGGCTGTCTTTCGTCGCAGTTATACAAAACTTTCTTGGTAACAAAAGGAAGAGGAAGAAGAGGAAAAGGAGGGAAGAGGAAGAGAAGAGAGAGAGGGGAAAGGGGAGGGAGCCAGGGAGAGGAGGGAGGAGGGAGGGGAGAGAGGGGAAGAGAGAAGGCGGGGAAGGAAGGGGGGGAGGAGGCGAGGAGGGAAGGGAGAGGAGCAGGAGGGGGGAGGAAAGGAAGAGAGGAAGGGAGAGGAGAGAAGAAAGAAGAGGGGGAGAAGAAGAGAGGTAAAGGGAAGAAGAGGGAAGGAAAGAGAGAAGAAGAAGAGGAAGAGAGGGAAGGAAGAAAGGGAGGGAAAGGGGACACAGAGAGGGAGAAGAAGGGAAAGAGGGGGAGGGGAAAGGGAGAAGGAAGGAGGGTAAAAGAGGGAGAGAGAGGAGAAGAAAGGAGAAGAGGGGGAGAGGGAAGGAAAAAAAGAGGGAAGAGAAGGGAGAAGAGGGGGAAGGGAGGAAGAAGAGGAGAAGAAGGAGGAAGAGGGGTGGCGAGGAGGGGAAGGGGGAAGAAGGCGGGAGGGAGGGAGAGGGGAAGAAAGGCGGAGAAGGAGAAAGAAGGAGGGAAGAGAGAAGAGAAAAGAGGGGAAGAGGGGGAGCGGAGAGGGGGAAGAAGGAAAAGAAAAAGAGGGGACATGAAAGAGGAGAGGGGAAGGGGAGGGAAGAAAAGGGGAAGAGGGAAAAAAGAAGGCGGAAAGAAGGGGAGGGGGGGAAGGAAGAGAGAAGAAGAGAAGAGAGGGAGAAAGAAGGAGAAGGAAGGGGGGGAAGAGAGAAGAACGGGAAGGGGAGGAAGGGGAGGGCGAAGGGAGAAAGAGAGGGAGAAAGAAGGGGAAAAGAGGAGAAGAGTGAAGAGGAGGGGGAAAGAAGGGAGGGGAAGGAGGGGAGGGGGGAAAGAAGAGAGGGGAGGAAAGAGGAGGGAGGGAGAGAAGAAGGGAGAAGAAGGGAGAAGGAGGAGAAGAAGGGAAGGAGGGAGGGAGAAGAGGAGGGAAGAGGAAGGGAAGGGAAGAGGGAGGGAGGAGAAGAAAGAAAAAGGAGAAGAAGAAGGAGAAGAAGGAGGGGGGGAGGGGAAGAAGGGAGAGGAGAGCAGAAAGAGGGAGGAGGGGGGAGGGAGAGAGAAAAGGGGGAGAAAAAGAGAAGGGAGGAGAAGGAAGAGGAAGAGGGAGGGAAGGAGAAGAGGGGAGAGAAAAGGAGAGAGGAGAAGAAAGAGAGAGGGGAGGGGGGAGAGAGGAGGAAGGGGGAACGGGAGGAGAAGAGGGAAGAAGGGGGAAGAGGGAGGGAAGAAGGAAGAGGAGGGAAAGGAAAAAGAGAAGAGGAAAGAAGAGGTGGAAAAGAGGAAAAAAGAGGAAGGAAGGGGGGGACAAAAAGGGAGAGGAGGGAAGGAGAAGAAAAGAAGAGGGAGGAAGAAAGGGAGGAGAGGGAAAGAGAAAAGAAGGGGGGGGGGAAGAGGAGAGAAGAGGAAGAGAAAGGGGAAGGGGAAGAGGAGGGGGAAAGGGAGGGAAAAGAAGGAAGGGAGGGAGAGGAAGGGAAGGGGGGGAAGAAAGGGGGGGGGAAGATGGAGAAGGGGGGGGAAAAAAAAGGAAAGAGGAGGAGAAGGGGAAGAAGAAAAGAAAGGAGGCGGGAAGGGAGGGAAAGGAGGGAAGGAAGAGAAGGAAGGGAGAGGAGGAGGGGAAGGGAGAGGAGGGGGGGAGGGGAGGGAAGAAAGGGGAGAAGAAAGGAAAGGAGAGGGAAAAGGGAGGAGGAAGAAGGAGAGGAAGGGGGAGAGGCAGAGGGGAAGGGGGAGAAGGGGAGGCGGGGGAGAGAATTGGAAAAGAGGGAGAGAGGGGAAGGAGAGGAGGGGGAAAGAGAGGGGAGGAGAGGAAGAAGGAGGGAGGAACGGAGAGAGGGAGGGAGGAAAGAATGGGGGGGAAGGGAGAAGGAGGAGGGGGGGGGAAGAGAAGGATGGAAGAGAGGAGGAGAAGGAGGAGAGAAAGGAGAGGGGAGGAAAAAAGGAAAGAAGAGGAAGGAAAGAAGAGAGAAGGGAGAGAGGGAAGGGAGGGGGGGAGGGAAAGAGAGGGGGGGGAGAAGAAGAGAGAAGGGAAGGGGGAAGGAAAGAGGGAAAAAGGGAAGAAGAAGAGAGGAGAGGGGGAAGGAGAGGAGAAGGAGAAGGAGAGAGGGAGAGGGAGGAGAGGGAGGAGGGAAGAGGGAAGAGGGAAGAAGAGAGGGGGAGGAGAAGAAAAGAAAGGAGGAGAGGAAGGAAGGGGGAGGAAGGAAGAAGAGGGGGGGGGAAGGAGGGAAGGGAGGGAGAGAAGGGGGAGGAGGGAAAGAAAGGAGGGGGAGGGGAAGAGGCAAGGGAGGAAGGGGGAGAGGGGGAAGGGAGGAGAAGACAGGGGCTGTGTGCAGGTATAAGAACTTTCTGGTGGGGAAGACAAGAAAGGCAGTAACTTATGAGTTTTGTTCCATAGAATGCTGTTGTTTTGTCACGATTCTTGGGTTGCAACCATGGAAAGTGTCAAGCTCATTTCCTGATAGCTCACCTGATCAATTCCCTGAGAACCTTGGGCTTAAGTGAGCGCAGACATGGCAGAGCGCTCCATCAGGACCCTCATGACGATGGAAAGCGCTACAAGGGCGATGGGACAAAAAATGATGGCAGACTACTGCGGAGCATCAAACGAGAATTGCCCTGTGGAAGTCCACAAGCAAGAGCTACAAGCGCAAATTCTTGCCTGAATAGGACCTATTTGAACTTTGCATTCCATCCTTATCAATTGTTTTGAATCACCTATCGTACTTTATGTCGAAATATATGTTAATTTAAATTTGCTTTTAATTCAAATTGTAACTTACCAAATAATGTTGAGAATGTGATTGTGCAAAATATATGTTTAATATAATTTGCTTTTAATACAATTGTAACTTACAAATAATGTTGAATAATGGTGGATTGCAAAAAATCTAAGCTTACAGAGAGAACTAACTTCAGATTTGAATTCAGCACACTCAAATTAGGTAGATCAAGTGCTGGTATCAATGCAACAAAAACTTTGTTCCCCAGTGTTATCTATCGAGCGAGAACTGTTTCAACCCAAACAAAATCCCTTTTTAAATAAGGCACTTCACATAGATACATCGAAAAAGTTAAGCATGGCTGCGTTTTTCTAGATCATAGCAATAACGAAGAAAATTATTCAGAAACTGCAGCATTCATCAAAAGTAAAGACATCATTTGGTAAACTATGCATGTTTGACAAATGACTGGACAAATTCAGAGGTTTTGTTGATTTTTTAAAAAAAAACATCACCAAATGAGGATGTCTGTGACAGCAGTTTTATACCAAAAAAACACACTGACTTTAGAATGGAGCTCTAGCAACACACCCTGTGTGATGGTGGCCTGCAAGACCAGTCAATAATGACATTAAATGATTTGACAATGGAATGAATGTCTCAAAAGGTCAATAACATGTAAAAGAACCATTAGAACAAATGACTGCTGTAAACCTCCACCTCATTCCCTGAAGAGACCACCAGAGAAAATCTAAAGGGAGTTGTTTCCATTCCTGGTGCAAAACAGCCTCCAACTTTGCAGAAATTGGTGCATGGACACATAACAGAAATTGGGAGCTTGTCCGGGATTAAAAAAAACAACAACCAATTTACTGATAAAAAATAATACTAAAGTGATTAAAAGTCGCAAGGTGAAACACACAAACAATCATCATGTTATTTAATGCAAAGGAGTTGGTTGAGTCACCAGATGTGGAAGAACTTAGGAAGTTAAAGGAATCTTAGCTTGTGGAGTTGGCTAAGTATTGTAACGTAATGGTTAGACCAGCTGTAAAGAAAGTGGAAATTCTGACATTGGTGGTAAACTATTTGGTTGAGGAGATCCATTTGCAGGAATTGGCATACCATTTGTTAACAGATTAAAAGGGTGAAAATGTGGCGTTCTGAAAATTGGATAATTGGGAACTAGAAAGAAAGGGAATGTAAGTAAAAATAACTGGAGATTCGGAGTTAAGAATTGGAGATTCAGGAACGAGAAAAGGTTAAATAATTGGAGATTCAGAGACAATAGCAGGAAAGGGGATACAAGCTAAAATAATTGGAGATTCAGGAAAGAGAAAAAGTTAAAGAAATGGAGATTCAGGAAAGCGAAAAGGTTAAAACATAGGACTGCCTTTCCTGACGCTCACCTGGATCAGGAGCAAGTCACTCAAACCCCCGCAGACCTCCTCAAACCCTGAATTTTTTGATGCCGTGACCAAACTTCGAAACATCATGGGTGATGACAGTTTTGGTAAAGTTTTATTGAAATTGTGTGTGTAGTTTGGAGAAGAGAGCAAATACCTATTTTGGGAGGTCAAAAAACCCCCTTTCGACTCTCTTACTGAGCACAAATTTTAATGCGGTCGATAAACTTTGGTACATCATGGGTGAAAAATGCTGTGGTCAAGTTTCATTAAAATTGTGTGTATAGTTTCAGAGAAGAGAGCTAATACAAATTTGGGGGGTCAAAATCCCCCCCCCACCTCCCCAAAAGACCACCTTAATGAGTGCAGATTTTGTTGTGGTTAATACCATTTGGTCCATCACTGGGTGATGAATGTTGTGGTCAAGTTTCATCTAAATTGAGTGTGTAGTTTCAGAGTAGACAACAAATACATCAACCCCCCCCCTCCACAGATTTTGATGTTGTCAATACACTTTAGAACATCCCTGGTGATGAAGGTTGTGGTCAAGTTTCATCAAAATTGTGTGTGTAGTTTCGGAGAAGGAGCAAATACCTATTTGTTGTGGTTCAACTCCAACCCCCCCCCCCCTCCCCACCTCTGTAGACACCTTAATAAATGCAGCTTTTAATGTGGTCGATACACTTTTGGACATTACGGTGATTAAGGCTGTGGTCAAGTTTCATCAAAATCGTTTGTGTAGTTTTTTTGGGGGGGGGGGGGGGGTTGTATACCTTGTCAAGGCTAATATGAGAGCTAACACACAATGCACAGCAAGGGGGCATGAGACAAGAGGGGCAGGAGTGAGAAGGACAAAACAGTGGGGAACAGAGACATTAGGAGATCTATGGAAGGGAGAGGGATGGGGTGGGGAACATGGGGTGTACAAGATGGACACTCCAGGGACTTTCAGGAAAGAAAGCAGGGAATTTGAAGGAGGTGGGTTTGGGGTGGATTAACGGGGGTAGAAAAGATTGAGGATTTGGATGGGGGGGGCGATAAGAGGTGGTGGTAACAGCTGTTTTGAAGGCCTGGAGGGAAGAATGGGTTGAACAAAGTGAGGGAGTTTATTCCAAAGGCGGGTAAAAAGAGGTATGAAAGAGTGAAGGTGAGCAGTGATTCGTGATTTTGGTAGTTTTACCAGAAGGGGGTTGTTGGCGAACCTTGAGCGCCCTGCGGAACTATGGTGGGGACAAATTGCAGACAGAGAAGGGGGGCAAGACCGGAGAGGAGATGGTAGAAGACAGAAAGACCACTGACCTGCCTGTGGTGAGAGAGTGAGAGGTCCAAAGACAGCCTCACCGTGGGAGATTTTTTTTAGTTTTAGAGAAGAGAGAGCAATACCTATTTTTTGGAGGGGTGTGGGGGGGGGGTAGGTCCAACCCCCCTCCCGTAGACCACCTTATTTAGTGCAGATTTTGATGCGGTCAATAAACCTTCGTTTGGCATCAGGTATTAAGCTTATGGCCAAGTTTAATCAAAATTGTGTGTTTGGTTCAATCGATAATAACTGAAGTGTTTGCAGACTGACTCACTGACCAACTGACTGACTGACTCACCTATGGACACTGCTCAATCGCATAACCTCCCTGGAATAAAGTCCAGGTGAGCTGATATTTGGAGATTCAGGAAAGAGAAAAGGTTAAACAATTGGAGATTCAGGAAAGAAAAAGGGTTAAATAATTGGTGATTCAGAAAAGAGAAAGGGCTGAAATAACTTGAGATTCGGGAAAGAGAAAGGGTTAAATAATTGGAGATTCAGGAAAGAGAAAAGGTTAAATAATCAGAGATTCAGGAAAGAGAAAACGTTAAATAATCGGAGATTCAGGAAAGAGAAAGGGCTGAAATAACTTGAGATTCGCGAAAGAGAAATGGTTAAATAACTGGAGATTCAGGAAAGAGAAAAGGATAAATAAAATCGGAGATTCAGGAAAGAGAAAGGGCTGAAATAACTTGAGATTCGGGAAAGATGAAGAGTTAAATAATTGGAGATTCAGGAAAGAGAAAGGGTGAAATAAGTGGATGTTAAAGAATTGAAAATTAAAAGACTGGAGATGCAGGGAAATATTAAACTAATTGAATTGGAATTACAGAGTGGAAATTGGACCACATCTTTCCGATTCTCTCTGTCTACCAGTCAAAAGTCTTGGGACATTACCAGACATATGAGATTCCCCCCCCCCTATAATGCGAGAGAAGTAGATAAGTACGGTACTTCCTTCACTTTGAAAAAAAATGGCACAAACCTTGCAATGGCCTAAGGAGTCTTCGACTAATAAGTCATTGCAAAATGTTTGTTTGGCAAAGCTCAAAATATTTGCTTTGCTTTACCTACGGATCTGTGAGCAGAGTATGACAAGGTTAAAACGGCAATTTGTAAAGCCTATAAACTAGTCCCAGAGGCTCGCAGGCAGAAGTTCAGGCAGTGCAGGAAGAGGACGGTTAAACCCATGTGGGAAAAAGAGACTTTGTTTGATAGGTGGTGCACTTCCAAGGAAATGGTGAAAGAGTTTGACAGATTAAGGCAGTTGATGTTAGTGGAGGAGTTTAAGCCACGTGTACATTTTGACATTCAGACATGTTTGGACGAACGAAAGGTTGGAGTTGCACACTGCAGCAACTATAGCTAACGATTATGCTTTGACTCACAAAATATATCTCCATAAACCGGGTTTTCCAACCAAAAGTAACCCGGGGAGCTACAGTAAACCTAGCCAGGGAACAGGACCATTATTTAAAGGACCTCCAAAAAATTCCATGCCAAGTTTGATTATTTTAAGTCTGCCAACCAGAAGTTAAATTTTCCTGGTGTTCAGAAACCGACCACAGAGTTTTCATCAAGACTTATGTGTGCATTTTGCAAGATGAGAGGGCACCTAATCTCTCAGTGTCATAGTTTGAAAAGGAGAAACTGAAGAGATTATCAGCCAAAGGTTATTCCAACTGAACTTGCGAATGTTCAAAACCACCCGCTGCAGGCAGTGACTATTGAAGGGTCACCCAAGGAGTCGACATCAGGTTTAGACGTTTTTTTATGAGGGATATAAACCTTTCATTACAGAGGGTTCTGTGTCAGCTGTAGGTGACACTGCCAATCAGCAACCTGTTAAAATATGGAGACTCCGGGGCATCTCAGTATTTGATGCTTGAGAGCATCTTGCCATGATCTGAGAAGATGGTGACTGGTGCCAGTGTACTGTTACAAGGTGTTGGTGGCTTTGTTAATGCACCACTCCAGGTGATTCACCTGAAGTCCAAGTTGGTGTAAGGACCTGTTACTCAAGGCTGACAGTGTACTTTTCCTGGAGAAGGAGTTTAATTTATCATCGGAAATAACTTAGCCGGTGGTAGAGTCTCAGTTAACCCGCAGATGGTGGAAGAACAGAGTAGTGAGTGCAACCTGGACCAGCTCGAAAAGGAGATTCCTGATATTTTACATCATGTGTAGTGACTGGTTCGAAGTCTAGGAAGCACTCTGAAGAGAGTAGAGTGAAAAGATTTGCACTTAGAACCCATGTATACTTCAGATTTAGAGGATACTGTTATGGGCCAGATCAATGATGATTTTGACACATCTTCTTTTTCTTGCATATGGCAGCTAAGCTGCCAGGTAGCTATCATTTTGGTGGGGCACAGCTGTGCTGATGATGCTGTTCCATGAACCACTACACTGGTACTCATTTCACTAACCTCAGAAGGATGACAGGCTGAGTCAACACCACCTAGTGTTAATTCAGCAGCCAACAGTGCTCAAACGCAGGACCCAAAGATCCCAAACCAGCCACCCGAGCCACGAAGCCAACACCAGGCTTTTTGACACGAGTGAACCGAGTGGTAGTCATATTCATGGACCAGAAGACAAGTCTGGTACCCAATCAGAAAAGTCTGCTCTAATGAGAGGGAGACTTATGGAAGAGCAAATTAAGGAAGCTGGAGTCCTCACAGAGGAGGATGTTACCAAAGTCCACATTTTGTTGTCAGGTCAGGCCAGATTAGATCTGCAAGTTGCTACAGATGCCATGAAGAACCTGTACTAACCTGTTTCATGGTAGGGTTGGCAGCGAGTAAACCATCTCCCCCACCAGGTTTCCTGGTGAGGAGAGTGCATGGATATGGATAAGGGTTAAAAACCAATTCTAGCAGGATTAAAAACAAAACCTGTCAAAGGGCAGAAAAGCTACTTGTGAGCCAATGGCCATCCATATCTAATGTTAAACTGTGTCTGTGGACGTCCTCCTGCAGTTGGGTTGCTTTTTTTAGGAGGTTGGTGGCAGGATTTGCATTCCAGCCACAGCAAAACACTTCATTTAGCAAAACCCACAAACGCAAAGAAAACTGAAAACCCACTCTGTGGGAGTAACACCTGTGCTCCTCTCTTCACAGGGTAACTCATCAGAGGACAGGATTTGTGCAAAGCCTCCAGGGCCCCCATTCTTTGAGGATAGGAGGCAAAGCATGGGGTAAACATCCTGGATCAGATTGCGGTGGTATGTGGCAGAGTGGTGTTGAGGTGTCGTCCACCAGAAGATGGTCTCCTTGGGTTGATGTGAGGTGGTTCCTTCGGGAGGGTTCCTGGAATGTCCCATCCCGAAGAGAGGATGATCACCTGTCTCTGTTATGATCTGAGTTCAAGCATTTGAACATTGGTATTGCAGCACTCTGAGGTTCGGAGACCCGATAGTGGCACGATCATGACTGGTGGTTACACCTATTTTTGGTCTGGTCACTCTGATGGTTACCATGCCCGAGGAGTTGCTGTGTCCAATAAGCTGACTCCAATGATAATTGAGATAACACTGGTCAACGAGCGTATTATGACACAAAGGATTCGTCACTCCTTAGGTGTCATTTTCCTGGTTTCTGGATTTGCTCTGTCTGAGACAAGTGATCTCACCATGAAGGATGTATGCTATGCTGCGCTCAAGTCTATGATTGATCAGTGCCCAAGATGAGATACTCTTCTTGTCTTGGGGGATTTCAATGCATCAACTGGCACTGATAGGGATGGTTATGAGACATGTGTTGTCCCCATAGGTCTGGAACTTTGACCCAGAATAGCACTAAGTTCCTGGACTTTGCAAGAAATCGTGGACTTAGGGTGGTTGGCTCATGGTTTCAGCATCCACAAGCTCATCGCTGGGCTTGGTATTCCAATGCGGGTGGTGTCGCAAAGGAGATTGACCATGTACTCATTGGTGGTCACTGGAGAATGATCCAGACTGCAGGGTCTACCAGAGTACTCAGTTCCTCAATACCAACCACAAGCTTGTTGTAGCAACTCTGAAGTTGCAGCTTATCTCAGGGAGAATGGTACCATCCCAGCCTAGGCTGGATGTTGGCAAGCTCAAGGATGAGAGGGTAGCTGAGCAGTTTGCAAACAGGCTGAGTGGGGAGTTGTGGGGTCTGGGTGCTTTGGGGAATCCTGAAGAGTTGTGGAGTGCCTTGAAGACAACCATCCTTAATGTTGCCGGTGGAAGTCTTGGAACTCACTGAAGGATGAAGAAAAATTTTGTCTCAAGGGACACTGGATACCATTGACCAGAGTCACAGGGCAGGCTTAATGGCAGAGCTGAGCTGTTCAGGGAGTTGAGGCGTAAAATTGTACATGTACTGAGGGTGGATGAGGAGGCCTATGTGTGAGGAATCTGTGAGGGGGTAGAGCATCACCTGTGGTGAAGTGATTCTTGTCCTGCTTACTGGGGAATTTGTGCATTGCGTTCCTCCAAGCCTGTCCCTTGGTGTACTGCAATTAGAGTGGAGGGTAGGTGGCTCTTGACAGAGAAATCCGAAGTGAAGGCCCGCTGGGCGGGTTACTTTGAGCGGTTGTACCAGACTGATCCACCAGCTGTAGAGTTGGGTGTTAGGGGTGTTGCTATCCCTATTGCTGACCCTCCAATCAACTGTGTTCCACTTTCTTTTGTGGAAACACAGGATGCGGTGAGCCTGTTGAAATGGGGGTAAAGCTCATGGGATCTGTGGCATCCATGCTGAACTTCTTAAGGTTGGTGGAAATGCTGTACTCATGTCCCTGCACGCAGTTTTGTGCTGTACCTGGAACACAGGCATCATCCCAACTGACTGGAAGCGGGGCCTTGTTTGTCCCTCTTCGGAAAGGGAAGGGTAATCGCCAGGACAGCAACAACTACCGAGGGGTAACGCTCTCAGTGCCGGGCAAGGTCTTTGCTCCGATAATTTACCTCCACCAACAAAGGTGAAGGCGGTTGTTTTCTCCCCTTTCTGTCTGTTTATCAGTTTGTTTGTTTGTGTGCAGGATATCTCAAAAAGTTGTGGACGGATCAGGGTGAAACTTTGTGTACAGTTTTGGTGTGTGACAAGGACGAACTGATTCGATTTTGTTGAACATCCGGATCCATATCTAACTACTAGAATTATTTAAGTGATTCGTCACCATTGAGAGATAGGGCCAACAATGATAAATTGCATGATATCTCAAAAGGTTGTGGACGGATCCGGAATAAACTTTGTGGCACGTTGGGTGTGTGGAAAGGTCCAATTGATTCGATTTTAGTGAAGATCTGAATCTGAATCTGGATACGAGAATTATTTAATTTTTAAAGAGATTCTTCACCATTGAGGGATTGGGCCAAAAATGATGTATAGCATGATATTTCAAAAATGTATTGGGCCTGATATGTTCTCGTGGATCAGACATTTTGTGGCAGAGGTATGCGCTCTACCAAGTGCCCTTATAATTTTTAATGGGGTTTGCCATCATCTGCTTGAACAGCAGCACTCAGACCAGTCAAGCTTTACACCAAAGAGGTCAACGATTGACCGTATCATTGCTCTTTGAGTCCTCACAGAATGCAGATGAGAGTTTTGGCAGGGGCTGCTTGCAGCCGATGTTGATCTCTGTAAAGTGTGTGATTCAGTGAATTGGGATGCCTTATGGAGGATTCTTGGTCTTCGTGGGGTGCCACCAAAACTGATCGATCTGATGTCTGAACTCTACTCTGGTACTGAGAGTGCTGTGAGATGTGGTGGTACCATCTCTGACTTATTTCCAGTTGTTACTGGAGTTTGTCAAGGGTGTGTACTGGCCCCCACACTTTTCAGCACTTGTATGGACTGGATTCTAGTGAGGATGTCGGAGAGATCAAGCTGCGGTGCATCGTTTGGGAATGTCAAGATCTCTGACCTTGATTTCGCAGATGATGCAGTCATCTTTGCGGAGACTTTAGATATCCTTTTGGGGGCCCTCGAGGTGCTGAATGTGGAGTCGGAGCTGCTGGGTTTACGGGTTTCCTGGGTCAAAACGAAGATCCAGGCTTTCAATGACATCTTGGATGCTGCTGTCCTGTCTGTGCCTGTTTGTGGTGAGGATATTGAGGTCGTGGAGAGATTCACTTACCTTGGCAGTGATATTCATGTCTCTGCCGGCTGTGAGTCAGAGATCAATAGACGTCTGGGTCGGCCTGGGGAGTCATGGATTCACTGGATAATGGGGTGTGGAGCTGCCGGTACCTGTGCGGGAGGACAAAAGTCCGAGTCTTCAGGTCCTTGGTGCTTCAAGTCTTGCTCTATGAATGCGACACTTGGACTCTGACCAAGGATCTGAGATGGAGACTTAATTCCT
>CM068963.1:23928647-23941044 GCA_035128595.1 Eptatretus atami | reverse complement strand
GATAAATCCGTCGTCGTCCGACTACGCCGATAAATCTGACGTGCTGTAGCTTTCTTTTATTATTCTCTTTTCTTTATTGTTTTCTACTCTCTCTCTCTCTCTCTCTCTCTCTCTCTCTCTCTCTCTCTCTCTCTCTCTCTCTATTGAGTGCAGCCTATGGCTGCTGGTTGCATCATTGTTGGGATGCGTCTATGCCGCTGATGCAGCGGCTATGCGCTTACCAGTACACTGGTGCTCTATTGGCCGACCTCGGAAGGATGACAGGCTGAGTCAACCTCCTGGTGTATTTTAATTCAGCGGCCAACGAGGCTTGAACTCAGACCCAGGATCCCAAGCTGCCACCCTCACCGCTAAGGCTAAGTCACATTTTGCCTACGGCGAGGATATGGCGGCCGTACGCCCTCGAATTGACAGAACGTGCAGCGGCCGCAGAGTTTCTGAGGTGGCCTCAGGGTGGCCCTACGCCGTATGGCTATATTTTACAGGCCGTAGGGTCGCCGTGGAATTATAGCGCGGAGTTATAACTTTTTTCATTTCTACGTTCGCCGCAGCATTCGACAAGCCGAAACAAAAGAACTGGGTAAAAAAATAAATAAAAAAAAAAGAACCACTCGTTACCGTCCGTCTGGCCGCACTGTTCGCCTTAGGGCCCCCCTGCGGTTGCCTGCGGTCGCCTTGCGGTACCTGGCGTCTGCCTTGAAAATTCTATGGCCGCCCAGGAACGCCTAAGGTCACCGTGCGACATCAAATAAAAGATCGTACGGCACCCCCACGTTTTCGGTCTCCACAATTTATTAAATACGCCGTGCGGCTACCCGAAAAATAAACATATGTGACTGCTACATTGTGTGACCGTGGAAATCTGCGCGGCCGCCGTATAATTGCTAGTGCCGTAGATTTTGGAGACCCCATGGCCGCCGTGGCAAATGTGACTTAGGCCTAAGCCAACACCAGGCTTATTGTTTTCTGCTGGTGCTACATGACAACAGTAGGAAATAAATAAATAAAATGCAACAGAACGTCAGATTTATCGGACTACTCGAGACAATTGTGTCACAAGGTGTGTTCTGCACACAGTTTTCATCGTATCCGGACAGCGAGATTGCTTCATTTTATGCTGGAGAGATACGGCCGATGACATGCGCCGGCCTTGCTTGTGATTTATTTCGCCGCGGAAACCATGTCCGCTGCGCTGGTCACGTCACCTCACTAAAAATATTTCTGATATCGACAGTATGCAAGTCGAATTTACATTATTGAATTACAAATGATTGTCTAACCAGTTGTTATTGCCAAGTCTTCCTTCGATGTCCTCCGATCATAATGAACGCCGGGAATTTCATCGCCATTTTCCTCTGCTTGTCCTGCTTCAGGCTCGAACTGCTAAGGCCGTATTTCATTTCCAGCTGCCTGAACTTCACCTCCCGTGACTACGTTATCTGACAATTCTCCATTTGATTCAGACCAAAAATCCTTATTTCTCTCACACTCACTGTCGTTACCAGACAAATGAAAGTCCATGCCATCCATTATTCAAAAACAAATGTTCGATTTTTTTTAAAGCAGAAATGAACGAAGCGATTGAGTCGACCAATCAAATGTGGAAACACACAGAAAGCCAATAGAATCACGTAGACCACCAACCCAAGTAATTTACGTGCAGCCTTTGTAATCCTGTAGTTGACGTCATGTTGGTTACGCCCCTTCAGGAGAATTTTTAGGGGCGTTCCCGAAGAGTTTGTGTTTTTAATTTACATTTACAGAATGAGTATTGTGAAAAAACATTGTGATGCTGAAATCACGATAGAAAACTCCTACAGGACATATATAAATGAAATTTCAGTACTTTTGCGTGTCAGGGACCTTTAAGCGTTCTGGCATAACTTTCCACGAAGATTTGGTTGTATTATTTATAATTTTTCGCCATTATTGGTGCCAAAGACAAACTGCAATGGTTCGCCAAAGTAACACCCCCCCATGCACAAATAAATAAATAACAAATCTTCGAGAAAAGCGACATCGCCGGGGTGCCTTCAGCGCCAGTGATGCCGCCGTGCAGCAAAATGGAGATGGAATTGGAGGAGCGATGTCCAATAATTGATTGTTATTGCATAATTAAAATATATAAATAATAATCGTAAAATAATTAATTTCTTAATCAATTGGCTTATCTTGTACCAAAACCACTACTGTTTCATCAGAATCTTTAACTGTTTGAAAATTAAGTAATTGATCTAAAAATGAATAATTAATTGATAATTGGATTAATCAATAAATCAAAATAGTTCAGACCAAAATATATATATACCAAAGCGCCGTCGGATTTTCGTTTTGACAAAATAACGGATCACTGTGGTCTCATCGCCAGTATCACTGTGTTGAAGAAGTGGGATCGCTGTTCACAGTCTCCAGCATGTCCTGTGCGATCTCCAAATGGAGTTGCTTTGCTGATCATCGTTAGCAGCTTTGGCACAACTTTCGTTGAGATTCTCCTTAAGCCCAAATCCTCAGTCACAATGGAATGAACGGATCCAATGCTGAGGCCCGCCTCGTCTGCAAGTTCTCTGAACATGATTCGACGATCCTGCATCAGCAGGGTCCTCACTTGGTCAATGACGATCTTCATTTCGGGAGGTTGAGGGCCTACCAGAACGTGCTTCACTTTCCACTGATGTGTGCGACCATCTTTGAAGCAGTATGTACCACTTTTATCTTGTGGTGCCCATTGCTTCGTTCCCGAAGGCCTGTTGAATCTTGCGGATCGTTTCCACTTGGGAATCGCCAAGCTTTACACAAAATTTGATGCCGTAGCGTTGTTCAAAGTTTTTCCGTCATTTTGTCAAAAACGAAAATCCGACGGCGCCACTTACACTTCCTCACTCATCGGCGGTCTGTCGGCGACTGACAGCTTTGCAGCGGGAAAATATTCACGCATACGGATTAGGATAGCCTACATACGTGCACCAAACCACGCCTCCCTAGCTTCATTTGTTTTCGCACGAAAAAATTAAGTTGGATACTTTTGACACACCTCGTACTCATCTCCTTACTAATGTATAAAGTCCTTCTCCATCGCCAACTACTCAAAGCTTCGTCGAGCTAGCCCTCATTTTGCTTCATCTAAAAAATTGGCTCTCGTTCGGGATTGTACTTCTATTTATATTGTCTTTACGTCTCCTCTTCTTTAGGCCTAAGTCACATTTCCACAGCGGCCGTGGGTTCTCCAAATCTCTACGGCCACTAGCAATTATACGGTGGCCGCAGTATTTCCACGGTCACACAATGTAGCAGTCACATATGTTTTTATTTTTCGGGGAGGCCGCACGGCGTATTTAGAAATTGTGGAGACTGAAAACGTGGGTGCCGTACGTCTTTGATCTGATGTCGCACGTGACCTTAGGCGTCCCTGCGCGCCATATAATTTTTAAGGCAGACGCAAAGGTAGCCTCAAGGTGCCCGCAAGGCGACCGCAGGGGGGACCCTAAGGCGAACGTGCGGCCAGACGGACAGTAACGAGTGGATATATATACCAGTTCTTTTTTACTGAAATAAAAATATAACAGTTCGGAATATACCATGTACGTGGTGCCCCCAGAACCGAATGAATTTGTTCCAGGAGGCTGTTCGGATTGCAAAAAGTTCGATTCCCAAACTATTTTCCCAATAAGAAATAATGGAGTGAATTAATCTGTTCCTGGACCCCAAGAAAACCCACTTTCAAGACACTTTCAACTGAAATTCCCCATGTTTAAGGTAAATAAGATGAGTAAAGACCTTCGGTGGCGGTGTATTGTATGTAAACTGTACAATCACCAATCCAAAGGTCCACACAGGCTCCGAGCTCCGGCCTGGGTTCCGATCGCGTTACGCACTGCTGCGAGAGCGCTGCCCCAGGCGCGCTATCAAGCATGATGCCCCCAGAACCACAATCACTTTCATCAAAGCGCATCGCGGGTGAGGTAATCATGGATATTCCAAATTACAAACCGGTTTTTCTGTGGTTGAAATTAAATCCTTGCCCGACAGTCCGTCACACCACGTGAATCGGGATTGCTTTTTTGTTATTAATTAAAACACAAGATGAGTAAAAACAAAAAAACCAGCACAAATCAAGGTGAAAAACTCGAGCGTAAAGAGCGATCGACACACGAGAGTTGCTTGTCACAGGACTTCCACCGGACGAATGGATGAACAAAGGCGAAGTAGATGTCGGCTCAAAGGGCCTGGGTGGAACACGTGAACAACTGAACATTCGCTTACATTTGTGTCGGTTTTTTAAAATGTATTCGGTCTTTAGGGCAAATTATCATTCTTCATTGACTAAGAGACCTAAGGCGCAGCCGCCAACGTGATACGCAAGCCCACCGTACGCCCTACGATACGGTCGATCTGGCGACACACGACACACGTCCACAACTACGCATGTCGAATTGCTCACGGCCAACGATTAGAAAATGAAAAAGTTATCTAACCTCGCGCGTGATCAATTCCACGGCGACCCCTACGCCTGTAAAATTAGCTAAACGCGTAGGGCCGCCGTATCCTCGCCGTAGAGCAAATGTGACTTAGGCCTTACTCTCAGTGGTGGAAAGCCCTAGTCGTAATGTCACTGCCTATTACACTGAGAAGAACTCTCTGCATCTATTTTGTCAAAGACCACATCTCATTTCTTTAAATATGTCAATTCATATCCCACCGTGAAAAATAATAGCCATGTATCTGTCGCATTTCGTTTTTCCATCTCTCACAGGCCATGGGAAACAACTGTGCAAAGTCGCAACAGTGGAGTGTCCCACACAATAATACATAACTGTCCGAGACCGCAAGGACCTCCATGGTCTGTGCCAGGCATGGATTGCGAAAAATTAACCAGCCTATCCAGCCGAATAGAGACAGGCACAATATCATCGCGTGCGTGAGAAAGGATAAGAGGGATAATAGGTTTGCAGCTTGCTGTTGAAGAACATGCGCTGTGGAGAGAACGTGTCGTGTGGGTGGAACGTGCTACAATGTGGAAAACATGTTGTCATGTGGAGGAATGCGCACGGGTGGAGAAGTGCGTTGGTGTGGGAACATGGTCTTCGTGTGGGAATATGCCGAATGTTGTGTCTGTGTTAAATGTGCCGATGTTGGAGTAATTGTGCCGTGGTGTGTAGAATGTGCCTTGTGGTGTGGAGAATGTGCGGAATGACCATGGTGTTTGGAGAACACGCTCCAGTGTGGAGAATGCGCATGGAGTGAGAACATGTTTGTCATGTGGAGAATGCCACTGAGCGTGTGGACATTGATGTGAGAATGCGTGTGTAGAAGTCTGTGTGAATACCCGGTTAGGCCGTGCGTGTTGTGCGAAATGATTGTTAGTGTGGAGAACATTGTCTTGGCAGTGCCGTGTGGAGATGGTGGAACTGTCTGAAGATTTGTTAGTCCATGGTTGGGATACTGTTGTGTGTGTAGATGTGCCGATGGTCGCTGGAGACATTTGCATTGTAATATGCCGTGAGTGTGTAGATGTGCCGTAGGTGAGTTTGTGGTAGGAGATATGCCGTTTTGCTGCTTAGATGTTGCCGTGGTGTGCTAGAAAAGCATATTGGTAGTGTGTGAATATGCCAGTTGTGGATGTGGAATAGCTGTGTCAGTGGATAATGATGCCGTGGTGTGGAGAACATTACGCGTTGCTGCGAGCAAGCGCCCACCTAGTAGCCGTGTCGTGGAGAATGCCGCCGCAGTGTGCTGGGATACGTGACGTCGGTGTGAAACTCACCTGCAGATGTGCGAAGACTTGCCGCGTTTGACGAGAAATGTTCATGGAAGCCGCCTGTGTGGAGAAACACCCGTTGGTGATTCTTATGGAGACTCCGCATAGTGTTGGAGAAGAACGACGCCTCAATTGTGGGAGTATACGCCTGACTATGCGCCCGTGGAGAAGCACGCGTTTGCGAAGCACGTGTGTGTGCGAGGGACGACACGTGGACCTTGATCACGCATGTGGTGGAGAACACCGCAGATATTGTGTGACGTACACCCCGATAGTGGTGTGAGGAACAACGCCCGGCATTAGTGGTGTGCAGAGAACATGACCGATAAGTCGTGCTGGAGAACACGCCATATGGTGTGGAGAACACGCGATAGTGTGTGTGAGAACTGCGGATATGGTAAGAACACGATGGTGTGAGAATCATCGCCGATAGTGTGGGGTCGTTGTAGTTGGAGAATACGCCGATAGTGGTGTGCGGAATCACACGCGATAGTGCGGTGTGAAACACAGATAGGTGAATCACGCCGAATGTGGTGTGGAGACACGCGCATAAGTGTGTGAGATCCGTCGCAATATGGTGTGGGAGTCAACGTTGCGATAGTGGTGTGCAGACCGGAAGTTGCGAGACAGCCTGATAGTGGTGTAGATCACGCCGATAGTGGTGTGGAGTATCACCCGATAGTGGTGGAGATCACCCTAATAGTGGTGTGAGATCACGCCGATAGTGGTATCCGCGAAGGATGTGAGAACATGCTATTAGGGGTGCAGTCTCGTTGTGTTACACGTAGTGTGTGAGTGCTTGATGTTGGAGATACGATAGTTGTTGTGAGTTCACGCCGTATGTGGTGTGGACGAATGCACCAGGACCTGATTTGTGAAGCGTAGTGTGTGGAGAACACTGCGATAGTGTCTGCTGGAGAACCACGCCAGAGTAGATCCGATGTGTGGTGGAGAACGCGTTGATAGTGGCTGTGTGGCGAACACGCCGATAGGTGTGAGATCGACCTGATCGTGGTGTGGAGAAATGTCCGTAGTGGTGGAAGAAATGCACATAGCTGGTGTGGAGTTATCGCGATGAGGGTGAAGACGGTAGTGGAACGTGACATGGTGGAGAACACGCCGATAGTGGTGTGGCGAACCGCCGATAGTGGTCTGTAGAGACCACGCGATAGCTGGTTTTTATTGTGGAGAACATCGATAGTAATGTGCGAGAACACTGCTCGATTAGTTGGTGTGGAGAACACCGGCGTATACGTGGGGGAGAACACGCCGTTTCAGTTCTGGGTGTGGACGGAAACACGCCGATCAGTGTTGGGATCCTACGCAAGATAGTGGTGGAGAAAGTGATATGAGAACACGCTAGTTGGACGCCATAGTGGTGTGGAGATACACGCCGATAGGTGTGACCTGTTGTGGGATCACGCGATTAAGTTGGGTGGGAGACACGCCTTAATATGTGGTGGATTGCACGATGTGTGCTGAGGTTGATTGTGGAAAATCCGATAGTGTGTGGGATTCACGCCGATAGTGTTGCGAGAAACACGCCGATAGTGGGGTGGGAACACGCCGATAGTGGTGGGAGAACATTGCCGATAGTGGGTGTGGAACCACGCGCGATGTGGTGTGGAGGACATCCGGTTAGTGGTGTGGGAACACGCCGATATGGTGTGGAGAACGCGTTGATTAGTGGTGTGGAGAACACACCGATAGTGCGTGTGGAGATTCAGGCCGATAGTTGTGGGAACCATGCCGATAGTGGTGTGGAGAAACACGATAGTGGTCTGGAGAACGCGTTGATAGTGGGTGGAGAACACGCGTTAGTGGTGGACAACACGCCGATAGTGTTGCGGAGAAAAAAAAACCCACGCCGATATGGTGGAGAACATTGCCGATAGTGTGTGGAAAACCACCGCCATTAGCTTGGTGTTGGATGAAACATTCCGGTTAAGTGGTGTGAGAAACCGCCCGATAGTGTGTGGAGACGAGAACGCGTGATAGTTGGTGTGAGAAACACGCGATAGTGGTGTGGAGATCACGCAGTAGTGTGTGGAGAACATTGCCCGATAGTGGGTGGAGAACACACCGATAGTGAGTGTGGGAGAACGCGTTGATAGTGTGTGGAGAACACCGCCGTTAGTGGTGTGCGAGAACACGCCGATAGTGGTCGGAAAACATGCCGATAGTGTGTGGAGAACACGCTTGATGAGTGTGTTGGAGAAACACGCGATAGTGTTGGAGAACACGCCGATAGTGGTGTGGAATCACGCCGAATAAGTGGTGTGGAGAACATGCCGATAGTGGTGTGGAGAACACCGCTGTAGGGGTGGAGAACACGCCGATAGTGGTGTGGAGAACACGCCGATAGTGGTGTGGGAAACCAGCCGATAGTGGTGTGGAGAAGATGCCGTTAGTGGTTGTGGAGAACAGACCGATAGTGTTGGAGAACACGCCATAGTGGTGTGGAGAACACGTTGATAGTGGTGGGAGAGAACACGCCGATAGTGTGTGGAGGAACACCAGATAGTGGATGTGAAACACGCCGATAGTGTTGGGAGACGCGTTGATAGTGGTTGTGGCGAACACGCCGATAGTGTGTGGAAGGAAAACAACCGATAGTGGATGGTAGGACGAAGCACCGCCAGATAGGGTGTGCGAGAAACACGTTGATATGGTGTGGAGAACACGCGATTAGTTGGTGTAGAACACGCCGCATAGTGTGTGAGAGAACACGGCCGATAGTGGTGTGGAGAAACACGGTTGATAGTGGTGTGGAGAAACACGCCTGATATGGTGTGGAGAAACACGCGATAGTGTGTGGAGAACACGCCGGATAGTGGTGTGGAGGAAACGCTGATAGGGGTGGAGAACACGCCGATATGTGTGTGGAAACACACCGATAGTGGTGTGAGAACACGGCCGATAGTGGTGTGTGAGCGCCGTTGATAGGTTGGTGTGTGAGAACATGCTGATAGTGATGGTGACAACACGCCGATTAGTGGTGTGGAGAACACGCCGATAGTGGTGTGGAGAACTCGCCGATTAGTGTGTGGAGAACACGCCGTGATATGTGTGGGAACACACGATAGTGGTTGTGGAGAACACACCGTAATGGTGTGGAGAACACACCGTATATGGTGTGGAGAACATTGCCACGATAGTGTGTGGGAGCAACAACGCGATAGTGTGTGGAGAACATGCGATAGTGGTTGGGAGGAACACGCCGATAGTGGTGTGCGAGCAACACACCGATAGTGGGTGTGAGAACTCCTGCCGGATAGTGGATGGTGGAGAACGACACGATTAGTGTGTGCGAGAAACATGCCCGATAGTGGTGTTAGAACACGCGCATATGGTGTGGAGATTCACGCGATAGTTGGTTGCGAGAAACATGCCCGGATAGATGCGTGTGGAGATCACGCCGAGTAGTTGGTTGTGGAGACATTGCCGATAGTAGTGTGTGAGAACACGCCGATAGTGGTGTGGAGATCACGCCGAAGTGTTGGAGAACACGCACGATAGTGGTTGGAAACACGCCGATATGTGTGCGGAGACAGCCGATAGTGGTGTGAGAAACTCGCCGATAGTTTGTGGTGAAGACACGCCGATTAGTGGCGTGTGGCAGAACACGCCGCATAGTGGTGTGGAGAACACGCCTGCATAGTGGTGTGGAGAACACACCGATAGTGGTGTGGAGAACAGTGCCGATAGTGGTGTGGAGAACACGCCGATTAGTGGTGTGGAGATCCACGCCGGATAGTGTTTGCGCAGAACACGCCATAGTGCGTGTGGAGAACACCAACGATTGGTGTGAACACGCGATAGTGGTTGTGGAGAACACACCGATAGTGGTGTGCGAAGAACATGCAATAGTGGAACTGCTGGAGAACACGCGATAAGTGGTGTGGAGATCACGCGATAGTGTTTGGAGAACACGCCGATAGTGGTGTGCCCAGACACGGCGATAGTGGTGTGGTGAACACGCCAAGTGGTTGGAGAACTCCTGCCGATAGCTGGTGTGGAGAACACGCCGATAGTGTGTGGAGAACACGCCGATAGTGGTGTGGAGAACACACCGATAGTGGTGTGGAGAACACATGAATATGCACAAAGCTTGGTATCTGCGATTTGGTGTTGTCAACACAGAGAGAGGACACATCTGGGCCTTGTAAATACACAGTTTAGCTCGAAAGGTGATGATATTTTATTATATAATCATGGTGGGAAGAAGCTATGTGAGCTGAGAGGGCTCTTATATCTACATAAAATATTCTCCACCAGTCTTCTGTTTTTTGTCCCTCAGTCTTCCATCACGGTTTGGGCTTTAAAAAATCAAATCGCCGCCACTTTTGTTTGCTCCTTTATATGTCTGCAATTGCACGGCCTTCTTGCAAGGCGCCAAAAATTTCTTGACTTCTCACAAGCTTTATCATAACTGCAATTCGATATCTGATTTTCAATTTCTCGTCACTAGATTATTAATACTCGAGTTTGCAAAAACGTGAAGAAAAATCGACGAATATGATGTTTTCAATGGAAAAACGCAAGTTTGTAATAGCCGTTTTGGTCAGTTGATGCAGGCAGCAGAAAGAGGAGGGAGAGGAGAGAGGAACGATAGAGAGAGAGTGGGAGAGGAGGAGGAGCGAGAGAGGAAGAGAGATAAGGAGGGAGGAGAAGGTGGGAAAGAGTGGGGTGGACTGGGAGATGAGACGCGGGAGTGGAAGAGTTGGGAAGAGTTGACACCGTTTCACATTTAACATTGTGTGGTTTGTTTTGTGGATCCCTGTGAGAAAATAGTTGTTTTTCATTCTGGCGTTCACAAGATAAATTTATACTAGGATTTTTGCATCTATTGCTAAAAGGTGTGTGTGGTGTGTCGTGTGTTGTGTGTGTGTGTGTGTGTGTGTGTTGTGTGTGTGTGTGTGTGTGTGTGTCCACTGTGACCATTCACTTGTATTTCACAGAAATGATAGGAACTCCACCACCTCTTCATTCTCATCCACGGTAACACGTTTCTGTTCCTCCGCCAACCAATGGTGACGGAGGTAATTTTTGAGCAGGATATCTCAAAAAGTATGGACGGATTCGGAGCAAATCTGTAAGTGCGAAGGGTTATGTGTCTGACCAATGACGAATTGATTGATTTTATTAAGATCCGGAACTGGCATTGGAGAATTATGTTTTAGATTATCAAGTGATTCTTCACCATTTGGGCAAAAACGATATTATAACATGATATTTCAAAAAGTTGTGGGTGGATTAACAAAAACTTGCGTGGATGAGTGGGTAGGAACAAGAACAAGGCATTCGATTTTGATTATAGTTCGGCGATCATGCAGATCCTGCCTAATCCGTGCGGAGTACAAAACGTGAACTGTTCAGCCTGGAGGAGGTACGCACTCCACAGAGTGCCGTTCTTGTGTTGCAATCTGAAGCCATGATGCACACAACATACAGGTCCTTTAGATCATTATATCGGTAAGTACCCATGTGCTTATGGTCCCAACCCTAGTCTAGTGGGTAATTTAATGCTTCATGCGCTGTGGATTATTTAATAGTCAGGTTTTCTTTTCGTTGTATTTACACCACCGACATTCAACGCCATGCATACCGCATCGCCCTCACCGTCACTTCGCTTCCTTCACTGCGCTATGGCCAACTGTTCAGGGGTGGGCGAACCCCTGCAGAAACATGTTGCTCAACTTCCCCGACTGTGTGAGGGGCACCTTTGGAAGAAGGCGGAGTTCCCGGGAGAGCCGCGAAGCGCCCTCGACCAATCGGCATCCAGCGGGGACGGGTGACCGCCAAACTTCAAGCCAATCCGGGCCCGCAGACAGGAGCAAACGGTGGGCCGCGTGACGTAAAACCACGCCCCTGGGCCCAATCGAGGTTTGCGCCCGTTTTTTGGCCATGAGAGGACGGTGAGATTTTTGCGCCAAAACTGGCCAGTGAGAGAGACGAGAAGAGGCGACTTTGCGTTGCCAAAACCAGCCAGTGAGAGAGGGAGTGCGTTGCGATGGAGCCCCCCCCCCTCCGAAGCGGGGGTATAATTATAGGCGCAGTCTGCTCATTTCGCCGATTAGGTTTCTGGGTCTTGCGCGTGGTCTGCGGCGTTCTCGTCGGTTCTGGTCCTGGCAGAGTGCCGCGCACGGTTCTGGCTTCTGGTTGCTGGCGGGAAGTTGTGAACATTCTGCGCGGATGGGCGATTGAACTGTTAAAAGGGCCGTCTGCGCCACGAGTGTCGGTCCGTGGAGGGTTTCCTCCCGCCGGCGTTGCCTGGATCTGCTGGGTCTGGCTCTGCTCGAGGACCTGGTCCTTGAAGACCGGCCACGAATGGACAGGTCGATTAGGCCTCAATAAAGACCATTGGTCCGATTTCTTTGGGTGGTGGCCGTATGTGGTCGTGGCGCCAGTCAGCCTTAAGTAGTGAACTGCGTATAAGTGCTTTTCACCTGTATATACGTGCCCTAATATTCGGTTTAAATCTTTATGCTCTTCGTATCTCTCTTTATAATTGCTAGTGGCCGTAGATTTTGGAGACCCCATGGCCGCCGTGGCAAATGTGACTTAGGCCTAAGCCAACACCAGGCTTATTGTTTTCTGCTGGTGCTACATGACAACAGTAGGAATAAAATAAATAAAAAT
>CM068963.1:23911013-23926464 GCA_035128595.1 Eptatretus atami | reverse complement strand
CAGCATGTCACCGCGAATCTGCCATTATATGGCACCGGGTTCCGCGCTGACGGAGGCTGGTGCCAAAGGTCAGCTGCATTGTGCAAGCATACATGCATGGCATGCAATGCTAGCTTTCTGCCTGATCAAGCACAAAGAACGGAAAACTCCATCCTCTTTCACAATCGACCACACACAGATGTGCAGCTACAAGCATGGTAAGATTGGATTCCATAAGAGACTCCTCCGGTGGGGGCCCTTGTGGTAGCATCGACATCGCCTGCATGCTCGATAAACCTGTCAGCGATCACTATAATATCAGCCCCTTCCTTAGAAGAGTCACAAACCATTCAACAATAAGAACAAACAATCGACTTCCACCGAGATGCCTGTGGAATCTGAGCCGTCAAAAAGAGTCATAGCCAGCAGCTAGCTTTTAAACAGCACACCAAAATTAGGTTCACGTCGGCGATATGTTTATTTTTTCTAACTGTGACTTGGCCAAAGGCGACGATCCGCAAACTCACCACACAGGATGGACACCCATATCACATATTATGCGTTACAGCACATCAAACGCAAAGAAGGCACTCGGGTGCAGTGCGGGCATACCCTAAACCTGACCCGCCTTAATGCCCTCATTTTGCCGGTTCTATGCTGAACACACTACCAGTATACGTAGACTCGCAACAGTATCCGCCCGACAACACCATGAACTCTATTTGCGCATGGCGACTATCTCTGCCTTGGCATTATATCGAATTCTTTGGGGCGACACGAAGCAGCTAGACATCTGTGCTCCACATGGCTGAAAAAACATGCGAGTTATTCAACTTGTTTACACATGGGTCTCTTCAGTAGAACCCCCGCGCATCTGTGGCAAGGATCCCAGACCACCCTTCTTTCTCCAAGTCCAGACTGGAGTGCATGCCTACACTGACAGAGTGTTAGTGATCAAAGACGTTACTTTTGAAGGAGGATGCGCCCCTTCAACAGATAATCCCGAGCATAACTCCATCAAAGGATCTATGTAGCGTTGCAACGTCGAAAGTGAATGCAGGCTATTACCGTCTAGGGCCTGTTGATGTGGCGCATGCCCCTATGGTGAGCGCTGATCACATTTATAAATGAGCATCGCCTGTACTTAAAGGAGAACAGTGCTAGGCTAATCACTTGTCAATGGGCTGTCCGCAATCTCCCAGTAACCGACTCATATCAGTAAAAATAACAATCTGTAATACCTCTAAACCTGCCCCTCCACCACCGCGCAGAAAAGGTCAGTTGTGTCAGTCCAGCCTTGTCTCACGCATTCCTAATTGAGCGCAAAAACATGGACCCAGTAGGGGTGCAAGGTACATCTCGCTCACAATGTGGGCGAGCATCCCGTACGCTCACTGCACAAACTGCAGGATAGGGGCATAGCCTTGCCAGGTAATAAAGACCCCTCAAAACCCCCTTCCTATATGCCCGTGAAAAACAATAATAATATAATACCCACCTGCCGTGGGTTATACTCCGTACTATCGAATAACCCTGGCAGTTGAAAAACAAATGTTAACTGTTACTTGGACCTAGTCTTAATCACACTCAATTGGAAGCTGTCTGCCATTTGTTATGTATACGCCATTTCCTCCTGTTGCCATGCATGCCATTCCCTTTCACCCTGCCATTCACCGGCAACTCCTCCCCTCTTCTCCGTCTACGGCTTACACTGCATCGCCTTCGGACACGCGGTAACAAAACCACTCACCCATTAACCGAATCAAATACTGAAACTCACTAATGATGGTTTGCTTCGCTACTATCATTTTGCCCTCTCTTAACACGACTAAAATCTCCAACCTTCGGATCCATTGTACCCTCTTTCTGAGAATTACAGTCCCACACAAACCCCACCGCTTCCCCTCCTCCTCTCCCCCCCCAACAGCGTTCGTACTTTTGTCCTGTGCCCTCTGCTAGGATCTCCAACTGGTGCTGGCAACCTTAGCTACGATCAATTAACCTCATCGACTTCTTTCTACACTACCCCGGACGACGATTGTTTCAATCGTGTCTGCCTCTCAGGTTACACTAGCGCGCCCCCTCCTTTTTCTCACACAAGATCCGCTCTGAGGGTCTATCTACCAACCACAAGTTCAAAGGAAGAACTCGCTCCTTTGCGCCCCGCCATTCAAAATGCCCTCCATCGTCCTCCCTAACTGAGCCAAAAGTCCCAGCAAGATTTTTGACATCCGTCCTCTCTTCAGGGCCTACCTACCGTCAGCCCGAAACCCCGGCCCACTACACAGTCTCAACCTGCCTCCCTCAGCATAGTCTGTAGCAGAGGGCTTATGCCCCCCTGATCCTAGCCATGCGACTTGCCCTTCTGCACACTCTGTCCAGCCTCCTCTCCCCCCATGCCCATCCGGAGTGCTCATCGCCCGTGGTCGAGACTTGCGTGAGCCAGCCTGTGCCATTGACCCGCCCCGCTTCCCCACCCTTCCGCCCCCGTTTCGTCACGCCCTACTTTGGGCAGCCCCTCCTGTAAATGCCTAGCGGGCGGGCTTGCGTCTTGCTTGTCCTCACCGCCTCCTAGCTACGCCGTGCGGGGGGCGCGTGACGCCCATGGCGTGGTCGGCTGCATCTCCAGGCGCGCGCGACGACGCGCGTGGGCATACGCGCTCCCCCCGTCCCATTCTCCATCCCCGTCTGGCCCCCCTCGTGTGTTTTGCACGCACCGCGCTCCGCGGCCGGGCTGGAGTTGGGTGTGCGCGGCGGGGGGGTCGAGCGCGAGCGGCAAGCCGGCGACATTGTATTGAGCTGGTGCGTGATGAGAGCGTGGCGGACTAAGATGTGTCGTGGTGGTGCGGGGCGGGGAGTGCTGTGGGGTGCGAGCAGATCAGTGGGCTGGGGGGGTGCTGGTCGGCCAATACATCGCCTGAACTGAGGCAGGTCGGGGGCAGAGGAGAGAGGGGGCCGCGCTGGGTGGTTGGGGTGCGCGGCCTGGGTCGCACATGAGCGTTGTCTCCACTAAGCCTCCGAAAACCATTGAAACTTCTGCGGCCCAAAGCCACTTGCAGTACTACTGACGGAACGTCCAGGAGGGTAGTGCGGGGGAGGTGAGAGGAGGAGTGGATTGGGTAGATTTTAGATGGTGCTGCGCGAGCTTTTGGAAGAGGATATAATTAGACGGCGCCTTACGTTTCATGACGGAAGGGTAGTATGCCTTGTCACGCGAAACGTGTAGCACGTCTTAGCAGAGGGTCTTCCGCCGAGCAATTTTGATTGTATGATCTTGGTAAAACGAAGAGTCGTACTCTCACAAGACAATTAAGGTTATCAGCAGTCGAAGGAATATTAGGATGTGCGAGGATTGTGGAGGGGAGTCGGAATCTGTGGCTGGACGAAAAGAAGGTGCGCAGGGAGAGAAGGCTGGAGGGGTAGAGAAGTCGTCGCGAAGGAATTGTAGAGAGAAATTACTCGAGTTCTGCAAGTACGATAGCATATTTATTTAAGGGAGAGCGAGTTCCATTTTGTTATATCTAACAACAAGGAACATGGTTGATCTAATCCCTGCCAGCCGATTAAACGTGATTTCTGTTGCGTGCGACATGGCGGCATGGCTGGGGTGCTATGTACGCAAGTAGCTCGATCATGTATACGTGGGTAGCGGCCACTGGTCGCCACTGAGATACGCTGTCGCCCTGTGCTACGCGAGTGCGCACCGTCGGTACTCGATTTTGTCCATCTTCCAGAAGGATGACAAAGAGCCGAGGTGTGAGCGCCCCAAACGTTGCTGTAATGCGAGGAGGCCGAATAGCGAGGCTCGAACAGCGTGCACGGACCCTGAGACGATGTCGCTCAAGGCAAGGCCACACACCTAGAGCCAAAAGCGAATGGCTATCCCCACGTCCAGATATGGTTGGAGGCCCAGAGGGGTTATGATTGCGAGGGAGCTAATGATCTTTGCTCTGAGAGTTGGAAGCTCAGAGCGTAAAGTGATTGAGAACGTGTCGTGCCCCCTGTGAGGCGTTTCATAGGCAGGAGTTACAGCTTGAATTATACTCATATGTGTTCAGTGAGATAATGAGTATAACTTGGCCTTGCGCTCTCGCTGGAAATAGTTCGGTGGGACATTAACGATTGCCCCTTCGCGGCTGGGGTCGCAATCGTGAAGAGCCTTAGGGGAGTATCGCCCGGCATCCTGGGCAAGTTACCACAAATTACTGCTACCTGAATCTCCTACAAGGTGCGCACCTGTCATAGCAGCTATGCTCTGCCACAGCACTCAAATTTCAATTAATGCTGGCGCTCCGCGGCCGGTGTGTGCTGCCACCAGGAAAAAAGAACAAACCAGAACCCCTCCAATCACATGTGCCTATTCTTATTCTGAAACTATGATTTACATTTAATCTCTACTCTTTCGAAAAGACTCTTCGCCACCCAATTTTATTTTCCGTCAGCGGCCAACACATTTTCTACACAGTTTAACTAATATACTTTTCACATCGGAATATTGAAGGTTTTAGATTTCAATGTATCTTTTTGTATGTTAAATATGTTTTCCCCGAGGAACGCATCTAAGACGTATACGTAAAGTAGGGAAGTCGCCTCCGCTTACTAGAATGAGTGTGTGTGTGTTGTCACATACAGTACTGTCGTTAGTGTGAGTGTGTTGTGTCGTTTGTGCTGATGTTGTCGTGAGTTGGGTGTGTCGAGCCGGTGACTGCTGTTAGCGGGGGAGCGGCTGAGGGATGTCCTTCTATCACGAACTAAGCATTCACACCATTAGCGACGCATCTCTTCTCCTGGGCTACCTCCTACCTACCACGCACCATAACCATAATTAACCACTGGCGATACACGCATCGCAGTCAGTGCACCTGCCTCCGCATGAGTCCTCCCTCGTCCGAACCCATCTGCGTCGTGCTCTCTCGCCCCTCCCCCTCCGCTCGCGCTTTGGTCACCACCATCTCAACCTCATCTACATGCGGCCAATAGCATAAGATTCCGTCGCGCAACACATCTTCCTCTCGTCCTCATCTTAATCCTCCTCCACCTTGCTCTCTCTAAACCCTCCCTTCCCTCCCTCCTTCTTCCTTCGTCGTTCTTCCTCCCGCCCTCCTCTCACTGCTCTTCTACTCCCACTACCTCTCTTCGGCCCCTCGCGCCTGCTCGCTCCGCGCAGACCCTTCGGCGGGCTGCGCCTCTCTCTCTGTGCTCTTCTGCCATCTAGCTGCGTCTCGTACCTTACCTCACGCTCCTGCTCTCTCCGTCTCCCTCGCCGTCCTCGCGGCGTCATCTCTCTCCTCTCCCTCCTCTTCTGCTCATCCCTCCTCTCTCTCTTCTCTCTCTCTCTCCGCTCGCTCTCTGCTACTACGCCTCCCTCCTGCCTTTCAGCACTCTGTCCCTCCTCCTCTCTGTCGCTCCTCTGACCCTCCCTCTCTCGTGTCCATCTCTCGTCTTCGCGCCATCAGCTACTCACTTGAAGCCTGTTCGTAGCAATATCTCTCGCTCCTCTCCCTCTCCTCCCTCCTCTCCCCGTTACCCTCTCTCTGGTCTCACTTCTTTTCTCTCGCCTCTTCTCCCTCTCCCGCCCCCTCCTCTCTCCCTCCCTCCTCTCACCCTCTCCCCCTTGTCATTCTCTCCCTCACCTTTCTTTCCCCTCCCCCGCGCTCTGTCCTAAGGCGCATTCCCCATCGAACTGTCCCAAGTTCTTCTGAACTTTAGCTTTAATTAAAGATCAGGAAAGATCACTATCCCAGACCAACGTCCGGCTCGACTAAAGAATTCGAGAGAAGGTGACAAAACCTAAAGCTGCAACGAATTACTGGGAGCACTCATCAAAAACCAATGTGCCTTTGCGGTCTTGCTGCTTTGCGCCAAGACCAAAAATATGCACATAATTGAGTATAATTGGACCCACTTCGTAAGTGCAAAGCAGCACGGGTTCCTGAAACACACGCATGACAATTCAGCATACCATTTTCTCACACTTTCGTGCTACCTAGACCTTCTGTAAACATACTCTTCACGTCAAGTCGATATGAACGCGCGCCGCAACGCAGCTACACATGCCTGCCACACCAGGTCCTGAGCAGTGGAAACACACACTCTTTAAGGAAATATGTAGCTCCAGAATCACAGGATCAGCGCGGCATCCGTGTAATTCGTTCTACCATACGATATCCTAAACGTTAACCAAACTTGTATAAACACAAACACTGGGCTCGCCTTTAAATCGTGGACCAGAACAGGTAACTGACACATTCCATCCACAATGGATCCAGAAACAAAGTGCCGACAGCCGACCTCTCAAGACCATCACAAGCCAACCGGAGAGACCACCGCGCTGCAGCCATAACACACGCTCTGTACAGATTCAACACTACGCGACCAAACCATACTCTCGATCCCTTCGGATTCCATGCCTATCAACACGCATCTCGTGAGAGCCTGCCTCAGCCATGAGAACAAGAAGAGAGCACCATATATGACGCTGACCAGCCTAGGGCTGCCGCACAAAAAGCATAACAACATCTGCGCACAGCGGTGGTACGCCGTCAGCTGGACACGAACAGGAGAACGCCAGTACGGAGGAACGCAGAGGAGCGCCAGCGAGAAAACATCCAGTAACTCTCTGCACATTAAGAAGGTTGACAATTACCATAGGGTTCCATGGGCCCACGTGTATGAGGAGCCAGCGGAATACCTGCTGGGTAACGAATGGTTTTCATCCTCTTCCACACACTATCGCCGATGCCACCATCTCTCCAGCCTGCACCTCCCGGCCCATCCTGCGCAAGCCTTCGTCGTTACCCATCGTCCGCACCAACCTCCGCTTAGCATCCGACCAAGACCAAGCTCGGTAGCTGAGCCAACGGGCCACAGCGTAGGACTTGCTCGCGGATCGGCCTGGCCATTTGCGTGAGAATTGTTTCTTCGGGAAGGATGACACTCACTTCTGGACATATGCGTCACCAATGCGGTAGGCCAATTTTTGGCGTGCGTGTTTGATGCATAATCTTGATCAGAGTTGGTTTAGGCGTGGAGTGGTCGTGCTCTACGAGTTGACTATTCTACACCATCGTTTCGACGGACGCGAACTCTGATCGTTCAGTCAGGAATAATCGACAACATGTAGGTCGCGACCACCTCGAAGTCAACCTGCAATGAGCTGCTCAACCCCGCAGACGCTTGCACGCCTATTGGACGTCCAATGCCACTGCAGAACACGAGTAAGACACATTTGAAACGCAGAAATGCCAAACCAACGGCAAGCCCAGGAACGAGCGCAAGGAAGTGAATGGACACTACAATGTGACGGCGCCCACGTACCGATACAGAGCTGGCCACAGCGATAAGCTGACACATAAACAGCTGATGCTTCCTATCATTTCACGGTTCGTTCGTGGCAGATCATTGCTTACGAACATAGAGACAGTTGATCTTCAGATACTATGACCATCTTCAGTGCTGAAAGGTAAATGGTCCATGGTGACTGAGGGATCATGTCAAAATCTGTCTCCCTTGTCTCACCAGGCGGCGCCGCGCTGACTTGCCAGGTCCCGGTCCTCACCCTCCCCAATACATGGGCCCAACGTCGTAGGAGACGGATGGCAGCACCGTCAGCTGGCGAGCTAACCCGGACAGACACAACGCACGGAGATTGCCTCTTCTTGTTCCTTCGCCGCTGCCTCGCGGTCAAACTTATTAATGGACAAGCAAGGATTTAGTCCCATGTTTGTCCAGCCCAATCAGCTCACCAAGCGTGCATGACACAGTTCGCGTTTTGCGCTAATCGAAGACCCTCCAGCAATAGATCCACCCCGACGCTTACGAGCATAGCCCAGCTAGTTTCTGGACAGAGCGCCCAATTAGCACCAGTGACGCTGGTGTCACGCGGTGCAAGTCGGGAGTCAGAGGGAGATTTCGCAAAGCAATCGCACAAAGCCATCAGTGACTAGTATCAGGACCAATTCTGTACAGTCCCATAGCAACCATACGTACCGTTCGCGCGCCCCGCTCTGCTGCACAATACGCGCAGCATCTAGCTATCCGCACTTCACTCAACATCTTTCCGTCCGCCTCACTAGGTCTTCTGTTGAGGCATCAGAGGTTTAGTACTTCGCGACAATGTGATGGTTTGCGTTTATTCTACGGAGGGGGCGCGGGGCGGGGAGGCACCGGCGTGGCGAGTGCGGAGATGCGGGAGCTCAAGCCTCGGGCGGGGAGGGGTGGTGGGAAGAGGGCCGCAGCAACAATCTGAAGTGGCGGCGCAGTGTCGATATGAAGAAACAAAAAACCCGCAGCGGGAACAGAACAAGAGCAACCATAGCTGGGAGAACTACCGCAAGGAGACGCCTGAACATCCGGGAGCCTAGTCGCAAGAGAAAAACTAATCAGCCGTCTTTATTTCATAAGCACACTCTGATCTGCGAAAAAAAAATACTGTTCGAACAATCAACCTTATAAAGTCTCCCAAAAACTAACCTTCCCATTAACCACCCGATTGTAGAACCAGATCTCAACTAACAAAAATCAACCCCAATTATCCAACGAGAAGCAGTGAAGATTCCTCAGTCTTCGGAATGAATGCACATAGGAAGCACAAAGGTCACAACGAATCTGACAGATACAAGGGAACACCCAATCAACACCAAGATGCGATATTCCCTGTAGTGATGCACCAGAAATAGTGGTACTATAAATGACGTAGATATAGTGCGATAGATAATTCTCATGGGTGACAATACATCAGATAGCGAATCTGATAGGAAGCGACCCTACACCCTAAAGTAACTCAACCAAGATGTTCCTTCGCGATAAAGCTTTGCGCCTAACACCAGCAACTTCACCAGCAGCAAAACCTGACGCGTCCTGATACCATTTCTGCGGAATGGTGCAAACACACAAATGTTAAACACCCAAGACACCCTAAAAAGTTCGTAACGTTTGCTTGAAACAACCTCGACCAAAACCCCACACCCAACGGAGCTGCACGCTCGCTGCTGAGGACATCTCTATTCAATTATCCCAGATTCCGCCAGAACAACCGCCATCCCATCGCACGGGACCAATGCGGGACCGTCACTCGCGTGATCAGACGCCGTTGGTTGGTCTATGTCCCAACGTCAAGAAATGCTCCTCATGGCCTATTTCGACACCCCAACATCTCTCGCGACCGGGTCAAACCACCTTCCAACACAGCCCGATCTATCAGCAAAGCCCCATGCACTCATTTATAACAAACCTCAGCAAGGCCCATGCATAGGCAGAGTCAACACCTCACCGTGGATTTAACATCTCTCAATCAGGAAACGCATCGTAAAAGCTGCAAATTTGCAGATCTATGATAGAGGATCATTTGATTTCCAAGCCCCTCCCACGACCCAACCCATGAAGCCAACAGCATGGTGCATATCTCTTAAAAACCTATCACAATTAACAAGCTATTCGAAAGAAGTGAACTTGTCAGAAACATTAAAAAAACTCAACCATAGCAACATGCGCTAACCCAAAAGTGTACGCAGTTCACGACCAAAGGAATTGCTCATTTTGGTCGGTAATGCGCGACGAAATTAAGCTGTCTCGCTCAGGGTCCATCTTCGAACGGGTCCAAAATCCCTGCCCTCTAAACCTCAGGGGGTGGACTAGCCGTCACCAGTGGCAGCACAACGCTCGCGACAAAGATGAACCAAATCTCAGCTAAGCACCATTGCATGAGCGCACACGGACTGACGACGTATCAGGATTAGCGCATCTTGTCCTCACCTTTCACGAGAAAAGAACAAACTCCAGCTATGAGTGCATGTCTCCAAACTGTGAGCTTACATGTTAGGGGCGACGTCTGAATTATGGCATCGGATGGTCGGTCCGTTGAATCTGACGTGTACCCGGTGCGTCGAATAATATACATATGATAGTAAGAGGATACATATGATCCCATGGTAAGGTGGTATCATTGCGTCCAAAAGGGAGAAGCCATTGTGCCTAATATAGCATATGACAGTGAATAAATAACAACAATTCAACCTATGGGCTTCTGGATGCTGTGCAACTAGCACTAGGTTCTCGCAAAAAAAGTCAGATGAAAAGGCACATTATTAGGCAAGGACGAACCAACAGTGCGTCTTTACTGGTATACTTCATGATTGTGAACACTATAACTTTGTGACACCCAGAGTTCAATTCCAATAAATACGAGAACGTCGCGACAAGAAGACTGGGAGCCAAGACAGTTAGATCAACATGAATAGCAGTTAAACATCCGAAAACCAGAGGACCAGAGGACGACAACATTTAATATATATATTATATTTGTGAATTAGAATCTCCCTCCTATTAAAGTTCATACAAGACCGTAAGATGCACCTAGCACTTGCTCTCGCTGTGTTGGTGCGTCTTACATGTCGCTAGGGTGTTGCGGGCTTCAGAAGAACTTACCTAGATTCACGTCAGAGCTTCAAAACAACCCGATACCTGTTGACATTATCATACCACGGATGAGCGGGTATGACTCCTGTCCCTGTCATCACTTCCTGAGTGGCCAAAAAAAGAGCTGAAGACCAAGCTTGGTGAGGTTAGGTCCCGTGTTCGAAGAGGTAGACCCTGTCGCGAAGGATTCTGAGGTTACCAAATAAAGGCAAGAGAAGCGATTAGCAGCCAACCATGCATCTAGAACACACCGATATATCGAGAACCGCAAGGTACCAATTCCTAATGGATGACAACACACATGAGCTTAGTCTGATAATACACACAACCCTAAATTATCAAAGCCTTGAATTCTCTGCCATTGAAGCCCTTACCTAGTTGCAGGCCACCTAGTGAGGGAAAGAACCCGGAGCGGCTTGCATTATACCTGAAGAAGCGAATTGAGCACAATCTCTTACATCATATCATCATTAATCTCAGAAGCACATCAGATTAAACACCATAATCTCTTGAATCCACTAGGAAGCTCTAGAATGTATATAATGACGCTCACTAATGCAAAACAAAAAATGATCAACATATTTAGGCCCCAATTGCTAATACCCTACTCGGTGCTATCAAATCCATAACCTTTTGTGTTATTTTCTTGTGTAATTTTGTGTGACCTAGCTCGGTCTATTGACAATTCAGTCAAATATGAATCAGATGACTCACAATATATATACTCTAAGTTTTCATGAGAAGTTTTGACACCATCGTTGTATTTCGCGCACTGCAATCATGTCGCTGCATTTAGCATCCAGAGTTCTTCCCCAGCGTCGCATCTCGCATTCGGTGTCGCTTCGATGAAGTGCCCACTATGAGGTTAACACAGGAATCTTTAAACCCACTTGAGAGATTAAGAAAATAAAATAAAAACAAAGAGACTTCGAGTGCAAGACTACATCGCTCGAATCGTCTCAAACCAGCGCAAGCTACCCAAATCAATAGCGAGTGAAGCAGCAAAACAGCGGGACTTGAGTTCTCGAAGCGCGAATCCGACGCCTTGACGACTCTCACGTTCTCCATTGATAAGTCTGCAGTATACTTAGGATCGGCTCGACCACGCTAGCGCAACGCCTCAGGCATCACAGAAGACAAACCTTAGAGCACCGATTCAATCCAGGTGCAAACCTGCGATGCTCCACAGTAATTACCACTGCCAAAGCAGGGGTCCTCTCGTACTCCGTCCTCCGCCCGTCGGCCAGAAATCGGTCCCACTAGCTGGAGGTAGCACTCGGACCAGTGTATGCACCAGTCAATAAAGCGTATATACGAACCCGCGACCACACAGTGTGAGAATATCTTAAACAGTGTGACCCAGATGCCAAAAAAATAAAATCAGCTTTGAATCATTAAACTCATATCAAAACATGACACACTCTCGCACCTCCGGACAGAACCCTCTCCCTTCGTATTACAAAACCTCAGCGCTGAAATGTCGACACAGCATCCGGACAAAGGTTGGTCGGATCGCATACCCATTAGCGTCGGCCCTATTCTCACTAAATCTCACTCAATCCAAACGAACCTCTTGCTGAGGATGAACCGCGCGATCGACATTGTTTCTCTCAGCGAATACTCTGTGTGTTCAAAAATAAAAAAATAACACGAACAACATAACTCAAGCTAAACTCGAATCGACGAATCTTACGCACTTCGTGCAAAAAGTTTTGTACCATCATTCGTAAACAACTATCAATACCTTCCTGGCAAAGGATCTAATCTCAACAAATCAAAGGACGAATTATTATTCAGATAAAACCAACACATCCCTATATGTAGAAGAAATACTTTATTTTGAAATTTAATAATCACCGCTGTCTGAGAACTCCTAGCCAGAAACGCGGGGCTTCTCAGATCGAATGTTCCGGTGCTTGCATCTTTTGTGTTCCGTTAGATGCGTGTCGCGTCGCATCGCATCTGCCGTCCAGCAAGACGATTATCTACGACGGATCTTGACCATTTCATTCGCGACTTTGGGCGCACAAAACACAAACCCACATTCGATAGCCGCATAACACATGTACGCCACCGCCATTTGTTCGCGATCGCGCATCAAAGCACCGATGCCGACTGGTGGCCACTGTCTAGTTGTAAGACAAAACGAACAACACGTGGCCTACCTCAACACCGCATCCTCAACCATTTTTCACGCGCAGATGATGAATTCACTGCCAACTCTCGTTTTGATCTGCGTCGCGTACAAACACAATGCTACCTCTGGATACCTCTCTACATCCTACGCTACTGTCATCCATCCGTCCCCACTGGTAGTTTCACGCCTTTCAATGCAGGAATGAAACGTCTTCCCTCAACTCATTTTTACATGTCTGGCTGCCTTAGACACCGTGTTTCACACGTCTCCCGCGGACGTCTCTTTCCCTAATCGCAAATACGAATATGCACGAACTATCGCACACGACGGTGAATCACATTAACAGCAATCCCATGTTGTCTCCAGTAATGAATTAATGGGAAAAGGTGACCGGGATCGAGAATGACCTTCTAGCACCGACCTTTGACCGTATTATATTTCCCTTTCTTTAGACCGACCTAGAAAGCACAGCACTCAGCTCCCCTTCAGGGAAGCCGATCAGAGGAGTCCATGTATATCCCATAGTTTCTGCCTCATTTGGGTACTTCCAAGGGTCCCCAGGATTAACACACCCCAAACCAAATGGTTCTGCCCGCACCTCGGGTCATTTCAGTCCGTTTTGCCTCATACCCTGCCAACACACAGATGGACCAGATGGTGAATACCCTATCCGTCAAGATGTGTTACCCTTTATTTTCAACACCATCAATAACCAAATACTATCAAAGACCTCAAACATATCAAACCTCATATAAAGTACACATAACATAACAAGAAATCTACTACTAGACATATCTATTAAAACAAAAATAAATCCTCTTACACCAACCTACCCATAGAGTCTAACAGTTGCCAATACCATCTGACATACTCATCCTTCCACTCCTTCCCATATGACATGGCGACAGGGCGATTTTTTAGAGTCCTCGACGCGGAGGGCGAAGCGGGCATGTAAGTGTATTAGTCATCTGCGTCGTCTCCGGTGCTGCGCTTTGGAAAAAAGAAAATCCGCTTCTGTTTTCATCTGTGAGGCAGCAACTTCTCACACGTGCATACGAATTGGCTAATATTAGCACATCGGCTATACCAGGGAGAACGTGCCCATTCACGCCGATCTCCACATCCGCGCCCAGTCCTCTCGTAATCAGAGCCCCTACGACAGACGAGTCACTCGTCATACCATAAGTTGGAGGCCAAAAACTCAATAACCCATGCCAGGCTCCCACACAACAGCGCAATTCAACCGATCACACTCAACAGATCAACTCGCACACTGGACAAACACGCAATTATAAATTTCACTCTCTAACGGCTCCACCACACCTTTATACGTCAAACCACCTAGCCTCCAACTACCGCCCCTATAATGGATACCATCGACAGCTACCATCATCTGTTCACACGCTGCCAGTTCGCACCCACATAACATTCACAACGCTCAGCTCCTTTCTGCACCATTCTCAAATTCTCATCCTTCACGATCGCGATTTGCAGATACCCAGTCCGTTCATACGCATGAGTTTCCTGCATCGACATCACTATCACGATATACGCAGCTAAACTTTGACAAACAATCATCATCATCAAGCCAGCAATAAAACAACATGACTTTAAACAGGACTTAACGTCGCCAGTTCGAGTCGTGACTCAACGAGGGATACGTTGCTCAACTCGACTCAGGTGCTATTTGTGACACCTGGAGACCGTTGACGACCGCCTACTTTCGCAACAACAAGAACCGAATAAAACTTGGGTCATTAATCGTACATCTAGGGTTCACATCGTCATGACCTCCGCTGAGGCCTAACTCTCCTTGCCGCCAGGCGAGCGCGGGCGCGAGCGAGCGTCCGTCCGGACCGAGCTCCCACATCATCTGAGTCATCTTCTACGCGGCCCACTTCAGCCAAGCGTCATAGAGCTCGACGCCTGCCGACCATGTGCCTTAGCTCATATTCTCGTCACTCACACGTAAGCCACAGCATGCTCACCTATGTGTTTTGTAAGTATGTTCGAGGCCAATAAAGCGCAACGAGCTACTATTATCTATCACAACACATTGTAAGCGGCCCACGGCAGTGATTGCCCGCAAAGAACGTCCCACCCAGGTTTGGCTTTGCGGTGCTCCGTACGCACTGAAAACCTTCCTCTGATTCCTGTAATGTTGCACTTGACTTGACCTCAACACACCCTTCCTCCATGACCCTTAACCGCGGGCGCTCCCCTGCGCGCCATAAATTTTCGCCAGCGAGCAATGTGCCCGCAAAGCGGACCGGACCAGGTGCGCCCATCTAAGGGCCGAACGTCCACGACTGCTCACGCGGTCGTCCAACACGAGCTCACAAAATGCCGCGCCAGGCTACAACAACAGAACCGCCGGGAACCCGCGTAACGACCGTAGCGCTATACTAAACACCCGCCCCGCACACCACGGTCTTTTTTTACTGAACAATAAAAACCTATCAACAGTCTGCCGAAGCTACCCAGATATTGTGCCCCAGCAATTCCCCACATTTCGAATCTTTCGTTGTTCCAGCGGAGCGGCTGTTTGCATTGCAAGGACAAGAGTTGCGCATTCCCCAAACTATACTTTCACCAATAAGAACAATAGAGTGGCGACGTGAAATTAATCTGACCCATCCGCGCACCACCCAAAGACTCAAAACCAGCCTCAAGACACTTTCAGACTGAACATTCCCAGTGTAAGCGTAAAATAAGATGAGTAAAAATTACCTGTCGTGGGTACGCGTGTGCTACTCTATGTCAAACTGTAAACTGGTACAATCACCAATCCAAAGGTCCACACAGGCTCGAGCTCCGGCCTGGGTTCCGATCGCTTACGCACTCTGCGAGAGCGCTGCCCCCAGGGCGGCTCATCAAGCATGATGCCCCCAGAACCACAATCACTTTCATCAAACGCAT
>CM068963.1:23896897-23910988 GCA_035128595.1 Eptatretus atami | reverse complement strand
ATATGGTCTGAGATAAATCCACTGGATATTCCAACATTAACAACCCGGTTCATCTAGATAGAATTCCAATCCATTCGCCGACAGTCTAGCCACACCACGTGAATCGGAGTTGCTCTTTATTCACATCGACTGACCCCATACAACATGTTATAGAATTAAACACAAGATAAAGCTAAAAAAAAAAACCCCCAAAAAAAGCCCAGCCCGCACAAACCTACTGCAAGTCTCCAGAAATACACACCGAGGTAAAACCAGTAGACGATCGACACACGAGAGATTGCTTTCACCGAAGACTTCCACCGCGACCCTAAACGACAAAAACCAACGTGCGAATTGCGCGCCCATTCCGAACCAGTTTGGCGAGACACTCCGGGGTGAACAAACTGGGAGAACTGAAACGCGTCGTCTTTGATCTCGCGGTTCTTTCCTAAAAATGATACTTGCGTGGCCTATTCAGGCAATAATCTGACGCTTTCTCATTCGAATGACAGAGCTTCACGGGCAGGCCGCACGGTATTAAACCAGCCGCACCGTCACGCGCCTACTCACGCTACGTTCGAGCGTGGAAGCACACACTACGTCACCAACTACGCATGTCGAATTGTTAGGCCGAACCGTGAGAAAATCTGAAAAAGTCTATAACGTCCACCTCGCGCGACCCCTACGCACCTGTAAAATGATAGCCACTACGGCGGTCTAGTGCCTAACCCTTGAAGCGCCCAACGCCTACAGAACCAACTCTCGCCGGCCGACCCGTTATCCTCGCCGATAGAGCAAATTGTGTACCGCAATCCAGTGAGTCACTAGTTCCGTCTGTCTACACGCGTAGCGACCCATACTCTGGCTGGCCGGATCCCCCCTGACAATTCCGACAGAGACACCTTGCCGGCCGCGGCGCGGCATGAGTTTCTAGAGGTCGGCCTTACAGCTAGTGCCCCGTACGCGGCGCGGTATGGCTATCTTCTTTTACAGCCGTAGGAGGATCTCCCTCTTGGCATTAAAACGCGCTCGTCGGTAGTGCTCAGTAACTTCTTTTCCAGTTCCTACGGCTTGGCATCGTAGCATTCCGACCAAAGACACCAGCTAAAGTGTCTCCACCGTCGACACGTACGTGTAGAATTAGTGCCGGCATACCGAGGGACTCTGCATTATATCGTGAAGCCGCGCCGGGCGTTGCCGTAGGGCTCTCTGCTCATCGCAACTGCGACAACTCGACATTTTAACCAACAACGCCCACAAAAGTCCACGGCCTCATGCGTAACGGCTCCCGCAAGTCTCCCACCGCAACCACTCGGATTCGCACCCGTCTCAGAGGTGCAGTCGCTAGGACCGCACTCCCTGTCGCTTCAACGTACGCCGTCGCCTTGCCCCCTGCGTGCGGGAACGTTAAACTCTTGATTCCATTGAGCGTTCACCTCGAGTGGCGCGCTAATATCTTGCGCTGTCGCTGACTACCGTGCTCAGATCGATACCGGCGCCTTGCGGTCTAGTTGCACGCCGCGACCCAGGCCAACATCGGACACAGGCCACTAACTCGCGACCTATAATCCGATACCCGATATCCACCGGACCACACGCCGACCACAGCGAACCGCCCCGGATACGCGGGACGAACGGCCAAGGCCCAGCCACCTGCCCGATGACTTCACGCAACAGATGACCAGAGTGGCCCTTCCCGTCTGCAGCTCGTAATCAACCGTCGTGCCATTCAACGCGCTATCTCGCGTGGCCCGCTCTCTGCCGGGTCTGTGTGACTAACCCTGCTGCCTTCAGAACAATTCAAAAGCCGTGCCTTGCGACCTTTGCTGTCGCCAACCGTTGCACATACCATTTGTAGGAACGATGTGAGTGCCCAATGCCTTAATTGCACGGACCTGACCGACGGTCAGGCGCCATTGCCAGACCGGGAATGCTCGACGACAGGCCTGCGCCGTGCAAGCTCCCCGCCCCACAACCATGGGCGAAGGCAACACAGGCGCTCGAACGCACAAATTGATCAAAGGTGCCTGCCTCTACCCCCGCCGTCCGCGCTCTCCTACGTCCAAAGCCAGAACCTGAACCGGACGTCACCTACCGTGCAGTCTCGTTTCGACCGGCCGCTACCGCTTAGAGATCACTGCGTTCAGAATCCCCAGCTGTATTATGTCCCACCAGTGCCTTCGACGGACACAACCAACCCCCACGACAAATCGCATACCCAGATAATCATTATACAAGTTGACCTTTACCCTTATCAGGCAACCCTATTACTTGCGAAGTTAAAACGTTCGCATTTGATCGCTCCTACTCGGAACCAGCGTCTAAACTTCCGATAACTCGACATTTGTTTTTAATACCCATAATCCGTCCGTATTCTTTCTGTCCCGAGTACACGAATTTTTTCGTGTCGGGAAAGCGATACGCACTCGCGCGCGTCCGAGCTAATTAATATCACATGATGGCGGGAGCAAAAACTGACATGCATATAGTGAGGGATTAGCGTGTTGTGTGACAGAGCCCGGTAATGGCTGATGCAGGCCGGCCGCGGGTAAAGAAAAGATGGGGAGAAGAGGAAGAAGGACGACGGCGAGGCAGCGAGGGAAGGAGAAGACGAGATAACGTCTGCAGAAGCGGCAGAGAGAAGAAGCCTGGGGTGGGCGGAGATGCGACGGCTTGCCGTCGCCATGCGAGACTGCTAGACTGGCATACTCTGGGTGGTCGATCGAAGGGTCGTGGAAGCCCCAGAGACATAAAGAACAGTATGTAGGCAGCCTGGCGTACGTGGTGTGACCGCGGCTGGAGAAGTACTGCCGACCCGCCACCCTCAGTACATCTAGCGCTCTCGAGATTGCGCCAGGGCTAGAGGTTTACACCCATGACAGGAGCCGGATCGAGCCAAACATTGCTTGCAAGAAAGACTTACTGCGTTCTGTAGCGCCTGCAGATAGACCTCATGCGGGTCGAGATTCAAAGCGCAACGTCGCGAGTAGCAGCAGCTCGAGTAGACACGCGAACCCATGTGTGCATGACTCGCTTGAGGGGCGAGTATTACGTGAATAGCCCAAGCACGCCTGATTCGCTCCCTCGCAGTCGGGGAGGAGAACAATATCCGTCTAGATTCCTCATGAGAAGGCACAGCACCTATCTAGTGCGCAGTCGCGATTTACGAACATGACATAGCACATCATCAGGTTAGCACGGCTTTAATGGCAACCCATATATGGCCTCCCCCTGCCATGCGCTCAGAGGTTCCTCTGGCAAGGTAACTCGTCGTTATCACATAACCACGCACGAAGCGCCACGAAGACCGAGAAGAGGTTCCCCAGCGATTGGGTTCACTTCTTGTCCCTCGTCCAGTCGACAATACAGATCAGTCATCTGACTGATCGACCGATGAAAACAACTTAATATCGGCTCCTAAAATTCGTCTCGGAGTATGCGACGCACGCGCCAGAGAGTAGTTGCAAATGCCCACTTTTCTTACTCTGCCTATCTGCAGTCAAACAAAATCTAAAACTTCATGTCCCGGAACTAGGAAATTACCGGTTTTTTAAGGACCTCATTAAAAGGACACAAACACAGGCACACCAAGGAATTCCCTATATTTAACATGTTATATCGAAGGTCGGTAAAGACCCCCCCATGAACAGTGAGTAAACCTCCAAAACAGATCTTTCTACGACCTTTAAAAATCTTCTCAATCTTATGGTTATATCGGACATTAACTATACTAATGACCACGGTACAACAATAATGCCAATTTATCAACCTATTCAAAAACTGCATCCGTTTTATCAGTACTTGCGACCAAAAAATATGCTCGGGCCGATTTTATACAAATCATCTCGACCAGATCCATACTTTGCCGCTCCACTAGACCCCTGCCCGAAATCTCGTCCATTGTTACTCAAGCTGTGTGGGGGAACGCTGTTCTATGAACTACTCCTATAAGAAAATTAAACAATAATATTACGCTGTGCTTGCGGTGAAGAATGAACACATCCCTCCCAATTGTATGGCTTCGATGAAGATTACCTTCGGGAGCTGTAGATTTGTACTAGAATCACAAAACCAAGGTGTCGCACACATACAAATAATCAGCGGAAGCTCACTGCCCTTTCACAAAAAATAATGCAAGTAATAAGCTCAAGGCTTGTATAGCAACAATGTCATTACTACATGATCATAAGGTCATCTGATGGTTAATGAGTCTTCGAAATTCTTCGGACTCAGAGACAATCAACTCATAATAAAACAGAGAAGTCCGTTCGCTATGTGCCGATACGACTAGCTCTCAACACCTAACTATGCCGTTTGTTTACTTATGCATTGAGTTCTGTTCCCATTTAAGAATCCACTCCCATATAATCCAACCCTTCTAGCCCATCACCATTCTGGTCCCCGGAGTAATGTTGACTGCCACGGTGTAGCCAAACTGTGCTTGGCAGGATCCAGGACAGAGCTAACAGGATTTGAGGGATCCAAATGTGAAAGCTGCCGGACCGCTGAGCCAGTAAGTGGCCCGGGTCGTTATAAGCTGCTGGCGCACGACACAAAACATCACGCTACACACACTACACACCACAACACACCCCCCATTGTAATGAATCAGGTTCCTTATTCCTCCAGGGCGCGTTGTGTGGAGTGTGCTGCCGAAAGAGTCAGTTGTGGTGCTCCGCTGAATTTTATGCCTGCCATCCGAGACTTCAGCGAAAAGAGCACTTAACAAGGGTAAGCTTGAATGTAAATGGTCGCCCGATACCTGCTCTGAGGGTATTGCGTGATATGAACTGAGTAAAGGCCCATTCACTCCCTTCACTTACCACTTAATGCATAGGCGCCAATCGCCTCCGTGAAAGCGATCCCCAACAGAGAAATGTCAACAAATAGTTACAACGTTGTCCACTGATCATAATTCATTGTCTACTCAAAAGTAAAATCTAATCCAACATCCACAGATGAACAATGCAATAAGCTTTGGACCAGAAGTGCCATCGTAAGATGAAATCAATCCAGCTGATCTGTCACTGTGCCTAATCAGATCAATTATTGCGGGATCCGAGGAGCGGTGGATATGATAATAGCTTAATATATAATAATCATAATCATAATAATACAACTACCGGGACCCTGCATTTTGTGCTGAACATAGGTCTCCCTTGAATCTGTTCAAAAACTTTTTGGAACATGAAGGAGTACGACACAAAGTGAGAGTGTCTTCGTACAAATAATTCAAATCGCAATTGGGACAGGACCTTGATGCTGCGTGAAGAAACTCAGATTCCGGAGCTGCACGACCACTGCGCATTCTCACAGTGAACGCTCACGCAACATTAAAAGGCCCCAGCGGGCCCTACCACAAGTCTAATTTTCCTTAGACACTCCCAAAATGATCGAGAGGCGGGGGAATGTTCTATTATATTGAACTGTTCGTATGGCACAAACATGTCTCCCCTTATGGAAAATGACACAAGAGCTATATCCAATTTCCTCCGATTCCCGAGTTGTGCCGGCAAGCAGCATGTCCAGATGTTTTGCGAAACTGTCTCGGTCGCTTGGATCATCGGCACTAGTGACGATGCCTGCGCGCATGCCCTGCTGTTGGGAAATGGCGGGCTAAGCCTGCACGCGAAAGAATTACGTGCCTGGAATATGAACAAAACACCAAGATGCATTTTAAAAAAAATGTACAAAGCCCTCCTCGTGTATGCACGTCGATTCTGCGTGAGGCTTGGCTTGTGCCGACTCATGCACGTCGCCACCCTGTTGTCCCCAGCTAATCTGCCACTATTTGCTTGAGCCTCGGAAACGCATGACAGCGGGTGTCCCCAACCCCCACCCCTTAACTCCGCGTTATAATTCCACGGCGACCCCTACGGCCTGTAAAAGATAGCCAAACGGCGTAGGGCCGCCGTATCCTCGCCGTAGAGCAAATGTGACTTAGGCCTTACTCTCAGGTGAAAGCCCCTAGTCGTAATGTCACTGCCTATTACACTGAAGAACTCTTCTGCATTTATTTTGTCAAGAACATTCATTTTCTTTAAATATGTCAATCATATCCCATGGAAAATAATAGATGTATCTGTCGATTCGTTTTTCCATTCTCCTCACAGCATGGGGAAAACTGTGCAAAAGGTCGCAACAGTGGAGTGTCCACACAATCAAATACAAACTGTACAGACCGCAGGACTCCATGTTGTGTCCAGTGGATGATTGGAAAAATAATAGCCTATCCAGCCAATAAGCACAGGCACAAGATCATCGCGTGCCGTGAGGAAAGATAAGAGGGATATATAGGTTGCAGCTGTGGCTGTGTGAAGAACATGCAGTGTGGAGAACGTGTCGTGGGGTGGAGAACATGCTACAATGTGGAGAACATGTTGTCATGTGGAGAATGCGCCACGGTGTGGAGAACGTGCCGTGGTGTGGAGAACATGGTGTAGTGTGGAGAATATGCCGTGGTGTGTAGAATGTGCCGTGGTGTGGAGAATGTGCCGTGGTGTGTAGAATGTGCCGTGGTGTGGAGAATGTGAGAGATGCGCCATTGTGTGGAGAACACAGCTGCAGTGTGGAGAATGCCGCCATGGGAGTGGAGAACATGTTGTCATGTGAGAATGCGCCACGGGTGTGGAGAACGTGCCGTGTGTGTGGAGAACATGTTGTAGTGTGAGAAATGTCGTATAGATGGCCAGTGGGCTTGGTGGTTCGACTGTAGCGTCTGCGGAATATGCCCGTGGTGTGTAGAATGGTGTGAGAATTGCGCTGGTGTGAGTCCTGTGGAGATTGTAGCGTAGCGGAAATATTCCGTGGTGAGAAATGTGTGTACGAATATGCCTGGTGTGCAAATAGTCGGGATCGTAGAATCGTGCCCATGATCGTGTACGAACCATTGCATGTGGGAGGAATATCCGGTGGTAGAATCTGCCGTCGGTGTGAAGAATATGCGCTCGGTGTGTAGAATGTAGCCGTGGTGAGACATGTTGTTGGGAGAAATGCCGTGGTGTGGCGAGAACATGTTGTCATGTGGAGAATTACTGCCGTGGTGTTGGAGAACATCCCGCTGTGGTGGAGAAGCCCAGAACTGACGATGACCTGCTTCACAGGCAGAGTGTGGGGAAACGCGCCGTTCGGAGTGAGCAGCAATGATCGCACCGCGTGTTGCGAGATACGCTGCCCGCTGTGCTGGAGAATCACCCGATAGTGGTCGGTGGAGATCACCGCCATAGTTCGGTGTGGAGAACCACCTCGATACTTGTTGTGGATAGTCACGCCGACTAGGGGTTGAGAACCGCGTGTGGTGGAGAACACGCCGATAGTGTGTGGAGAACACCGAGCCGATAGTGGTGTGGAGAAACACGGCGATAGGTGTGCGTAGTAGTTGGGTGAACATCGGGGCGATAGTGGGTGGGAGAACAATGCCGATATCGGTGTGGAGAACACGCCGATAGTGGTGGTGCGGAAACACGCGATAGTGGTGTGGAAACACGCCGATTAGTGGTGTGGACGAACACGCGATAGTGCTGTGGAAGAGCATAGGTGTGTGAGATCAGCGATAGTGGTGTGGAGATCGACTAGCGATAGTGTGGGAATGAAACACCGATATGCGTGTGGAATCACACCGAATGGTGAGATCCAGTAGTGGGTACGATCACGCCAATAGTGCTGTGGAGATCACGCCGATAGTGGTGTGGAGATCACGCCGATGTGGTGTGAAGAACATGGCGATAGTGGTGTGGCAGATGCTGCGTTGATGAGTGGATGGTGGAGAACAGCGTAGTGGGTGTGGGAGATCACTGCCGATAGTGGTGTGGGAGATCACGCCGATAGTCGGTGTGGAGATCACACCGATAGTGGTGGGAGATCACTGCCGATATGCTGTGGAAGATACTGCGGTTGATAGTGGGTGGAAGAACACGCGATAAGTGGTGTGGAGAACACGCCGATGAGTGGTGTGGAGAACAAGCCGATAGTGGGTGTGGAGAACCGCCGATAGTGGTGGTGGGAGAAGCGCGTGAGTGGTTGTGGCGAAACAGAGCCGATAGTGGTGTAAGAGATCAGCCGAATGGTGTGGAGAACATGCCGATAGTGGTGTGGAGCACAGTGCCGAATAGTGTGTGGAGATCACCAGATGAGTGGGTGTGGGACACGCCGATGTGGTGGTGGAGAACCGCCGATAGTGGTTGTGGGCGAACACGCGATAGTGGGTGTAGAGATCACGGACGCGATTAGGTGTGTGGAGAAGCATGCGATAGTGGGTGGTGGAGAACAATGCCGATAGTGGTGTGGAGAACAGCGCGATAGTGTGTGGAAACACGCCGATAGTGGTGTGAGAACACGCCGATAGTGGTGTGGAGAATCACCGGCAGATAGTGGTGTGGAAACACGCGATAGTGGTGTGGAGAACACGCGATAGTGGTGTGGAGATCACGCCAATAAGTGTGTGAGATGGCCGCCGATAGTTGGGTGTGGAGATCACGCCGGATGTGGTGTGGATGAAATGCGCTCTTCGCGGGAGCTGCCCGGCGTAGAGCTGCAGAGATCGGTCGGCGTCCGACTGCGACTGCGGGCGCGGCTGGCGCTCAGCGTACGCTCCGGGGATAGTGGTGTGCAGATCTGCGGTTGATAGTGGTGTGGGAGAACAAGCCGATACGTGGTGGTGGAGGATCACGCGGGCCGGATTAGTGGTGTGGAGAACAGGCGCGGATAGTGGTGTGGAGAACGAAGCGCCGATATGTGGTGTGGAGCAACACATGCCGCGATAGTGGTGTGGGAAAGCCAGCCGATAGTGGTGTGGAGCCACATTCCGTTAAAGTGGGTGTGGAGGAACACGCCGATAGTGGTGTGGGAGAACCGTTGGATAGTGGTGTGGAGAACAACCGATAGTGTGTGAGAGTCACGTCCGATAGTGGTGGGAGAACAGTCGATGAGTGGTGTGAGAAACACCGTAGTGGTGTGGGAGAACGCAGGTTGATAGGTCGGTTGGGAACACGCCGTTAGTGGTGAGTGGGACAACACGCCGAGTATAGATGGTGCGAGAGAACACGGCGATAGGGTGTGGAGAACATGCCGATAGTGGTTGTGGAAACCACGCCGATAGGGGTGGTGAGAACATTCGTTAATAGTAGTGTGGAGCGACACGCTCGATAGTGGGACTTGTGGAGAACCGTTGATCAGTGTGTGGAGACACGCCGATAGTGGTGTGGAGATCAAAGCGTGAGTGGTGTGGAGAACATGCCGATAGGTGTGGAGAGACGACAACCGATAGTGGTGTGGAGAACGCGTTGATAGTGGTGTGGAGAACACGCGTTAGTGGAGTGTGGGAGAACGACGCCGTAGTGGTGCGAGAGAACATGCGATCGAGTGGTGTGGAGAACACGCTGATAGTTTGGTGTGGAGAAAGCCGAAGTGGTGTGGAGAACACCGATCAAGTGTGTCGGAGATCAACGCCGATAGTGGTAAGTGGGAGAACAAATGGCCGGATGAGTGGTGTGGAGAACACGCGTGATAGTGGTGTGGAGAACACCCGATAGTGGTGTGGAGGAACACGCCGATTAGTGGTGTGGAAAACAGCCGATGTGGTGTGGAGAGATGCCGTTAGGTGGTGTGGAGAACAGACGATATAGTGGTGGTGGAGAACAGGCGATAGTGGTGTGGAGAACACGTTGATAGTCGGTGTGAGAGAACGCCGATAGTGGTGTGGAGAACACGCCGATAGTGGTGTGGAGGACACGCCGATAGTGGTGTGGAGAACGCGTTGATAGGGTGGTGGCGGAACACGCCGATTAGGGGTGTGTGGTGACACGAACCGATAGTGGGTGTGAGAGGCAGCGCCGGATTAGTGGTGTGGAGAAACAGTGATAGGTGTGTGGAGAACACGGCCGATGAGTGGTAGTGGAGAACAAGGCCGATGAGGGGATGTGGAGAGACACTGCCGATAAGTGGTGGTGGAGAACACAGTTGAGCGTGGTCGTGGTTGAGAAAACGGCCGATAGTGGTGTGTGAGAACACGCAGAGGTGGTGTGGAGAACACCGCCGATAGGTGGTGTGGGAGAACGCGTTGATAGTCGGTCGGAGGAAGACGGAGAGAACCGTCCGTGATAGTGGTGTGGAGAGACACACCGATATGGGTGTGGAGAGACACGCCGATAGTGGGTTGTGGAGAAAGCGTGGGATAGTGTGTGGAGAACATGCTGATAGTGATGTGGAGAACACGAGTGGATCCGATAGGGGTGTGGAGAAGCACGCCGATAGTGGTGTGGAGGAACTCTCGCCGATAGTGGTCGTGGAGACCACGCCGACGTAGTGGTCGTGGAGAAACACGAGTAGTGGTGTGGAGAATACAACGATGACTGGTGTCGGAGAACACACCGATAGGTGAGTTGGAGACATGGCCGGATAGGTGGTTGTGAGATAACACGCCGATAGTGGGGTGGTGGAGAACAGCGAGTAGTGGTGTGGAGAAACGCGATAGTGGTGGTGTGGAGAAACACACCGATAGGTGGGGTGGAGACTCGCGATAGTGGTGTGGAGAACAACCGATAGTGGTGTGGAGAACATGGCCGATAGTGGTGTGGAGAACACGCCGATGAGTGGTCTGTGGAGATCACGCCGAAGTGTGTGGAGAACATTGCGAATAGTGGTGTGGATGACAACGCGATAGTGGTGTGGAGAACATAGCCGATAGTAGTGTGGAGAACACGCCGATAGTGGTGTGGAGACACGCCGATAGTGTTTGGAGAAGCACCCGATAAGTGGTGTGGAGAACACGCCGTAGTAGGTGTGGAAGAACAGCAGAGCGATAGTGGTGTTGGTAAGAACTCGCCGATAGTGTGTGCGAGAACACGCGATAGTGGTGTGGAGAAGCACGCCGATAGTGTGTGGAGAACACGCGTAGTGGGTGTGGCGAACACCCGATAGTGGTGTGGGAGGAACATGGCCGATCGTGGTGTGGAGAACACGCCGATCGTGGTGTGGAGGATCACGCCGATAGGTGGTTGGAGAACCGCCGGATAGTGTGTGGAGAACACGACCATAGTGGTGTGGGAGAACACGCCGATAGTGGTGTGGAGAACAGCACCGATTAGTGGTGTGGAAGAACAATGCCATATGGTGTGAGAATCAGCCGATAGTGGTGTGGAGATCAGCCGATAGTGTTTGGAAACGACGCCGATAGGGTGTGGAGAACACGGCCGATAGTGCTGTGGAGAACACGCCGAAGTGGTGTGGAGAACTCGCCGATAGTGGGTGTGGAGAACACTGCCGATAGTGGGTGTGGAGAACACCGATAGTGGTGTGGAGAACACACCGATGAGTGGTGTGGAGAACACATGAATAATGCAGACAAAGCCTTGTGTATGCTTGGAATTTGTGTTTGCAAACACAGAGAGGAGGAGAACGATCTGGGCCTTGTAAGTACACAGGTTTAGTCCGAAGGTGTGATACTTTATATGTTAATAATATGTTGGAAGGAAGCTATGTGGAGCTGAGAGGCTCTTATATCTAGCATATAATATGTCCTCCCCCCACACAGTCTGTCGTGTTTGTTTGTCCCTGCATCCTTGTCCATTACTAGTTGGGCTTAAAAATCAAATCGCGCATTTTTGTTTTGCTCTTATTATGTCTGCATTGCACAGGCGTTGTGTTTCTGCAAGGCGCAAAATTTCTGAATTATCGGTCACAGCTTTATCATAACTGCAATTCGATATCTGATTTCATTTTTCAATACGTCACTAGGATTTGATTTAATACTCAGATTGCAAAAAACGTGAAGAAAATCAGACGAATATTGGATGTTTTCAATGGAAAAACGCATTTTAATAGCCGTTTCTGGAGTGTGATGCAGGGAGCAGGAAGAGGGAGGGAGAGGAGAGAGGAAGAAGAGAGAGAGTGGGGGAGGGGTAGGAGCGAGAGAGGAGAGAGATAAGGAGGGGGAGGAGAAGTGGGAAGGAGTGGGGGTGGACTGGGAGACGGTGAGAGGGGGAGTTGGGAAGTAAGTTGGGAGAGTTGACAGCGATGTTTCAATCATTTAACATGTGGTGGTGTGGTGTGGATCTTGAAGTAAAAAAAAATTCTGTTTTTCATTCTGGGTTACAAGATAAATTATACTAGATTTTTCACTATTGCTAAAGGTGTGGTGTGTGTGTGTGTGTGTGTGTGTGTGTGTGTGTGTGTGTGTGTGGTGTGTGTGGATGTAGTGTGTCCACTGTGACCATTCACTTGTATTCACAGGAAATGGATAGGAACTCCACAACTCTCATTCCTCGATCCACGGACACGTTCGTTACTTCCGCCATACCAATGGTGGAACGAGGTAATGTTTGAGCAGGATATCTCAAAAAGGTATGGACGAATTCGGAACAAAACTGGGTGGAGCGAACGGTTATGTGTCTGAAATGACGAATTATTGGGATATTTAGTTAAGATCCGGAACTGAGTTGGAGAATTATTTTTTTAATTATTCAAGTGATTCTTCACCATTGGGCAAAAACGATATATAACCTGATTTTAAGAAAGTTGTGGTGGATTAAAACAAAACTTGGTGGAATGGCTTGGGTAGGTAACAAATGAACAGAGGCGATTTCGATTTTGATTAATAGTTCGGATCATGGCAGATCTGCCTATCCGTGGATACAAAACGTAGAAACTGTTCAGCCTGGAGGAGGGTACGCACTCCACAGAGTGTCCGTTCTTAGTGTTTGCGAATCTGGAAAGCCGATGAGCACAACAACATACAGGTCCTTTTAGATCAGTTATATCGTAAATACATGTTGCCAGTTATGGTCGCCAACCCTAGTCCTAGTGGGTAATTTAGATGTTCATGCGCTGTGGAGTTATTTTTAATAGTCAGGTTCTTTTCGTTTATTTTTACACCACCGCATCAACCGCCGATGATACGCATCACCCTCATCGTCACTTCGCTTCCTTCAATGCGCTATGGCAACGTCAGGGGTGGGCGAAACCTGCAGAAACATGTGGCTCAACTTCCCCGACTGTGTGAGGGGCAGTCCTTTGGAAGAAGGGAGTTCGGGGAGGAGCCGGAAGCGGACCCTCGACCAATCGGCGATCCCCAGCCGGGTGGGTACCGCCCAAGTCCAATCGGCCAGGCGACAGGAAAACGGGGGCCGCGGACGTTAAACACGCCCTGGCCAATCGAGGGTTTGCCGCCGTTTTTGGCCGAGTTGAGAGGGACGGGTGAGATTTTGTGCGCCAAAACTGGCCTGAGAGAGACGAAGGAGCGACTTTTGCGGCCAAACCAGCCAGTGGAGAGAGGGAGGGTTGCGATGATCCCCCCCGCCCCTCCGAAGCGGGGGTATAATTATGAAGCGCGAGGTCGCTGCATTCGCGGCATTTAGTTTGGTCTGGCGTGGTCTGCGCGTGTCGTCACGTCAGTTCTGGTCTGGCAAGGAGTGCGCACAGTGGGTTTGGTTCTGGTGCTGTGCGGGAAGTGTGAACATCTGGGGAGGCGATTGAGTTAAAAGGGCGTCTGCGCACGGAGTGGTGCGGTGCCGTGGAGGGTTTTCTCCGCCGGGTTCGCGCTGGATGTGCTGGGGGTCTGGTTTGCCTCCGAGGACTGGTCCTTGAAGACCGCACGAAAAAAAAAAAGGTTTGGGGGAAAAACCCACAGGTTTCGAGTTAGGCCCAATAAAGACCATTGGTCCGGATATCTTTGGGTGTGTCGCGTAATGTGTGTGTGTGGCGCCAGGTCAGCTAAGTATGAAATGGTATAAGTGCTTTCACCTGTATATAACGTGCATGCCTTAATATTACGTTTTAAATCTGCTCTTCTGCTGTTCCCTAGTTCCCCATTATTGTATAAATAAACCCCGTTTGTTCAATGTTTTCAGCTCATTCGGTGTGCATTCCTTGCATTGGATGAGCGTTTGCCAATTGGAGGTTGATTAAGCTGGCCTATTGCCGTTGTAACAGGATAATTTCGAGGACCGACGTTGTTCTCGGGATTAAACCACTCGAATCGCACAAACTTGGAAACGACGCCGGCTAAAGTCGGACTCGTTTCCATACGAGTCCGTCGAGGGTTGTGAAGACCGGGGTGATCCCACGTGGTCCTTGGTATTATTGAAAGATTTGCAAATAACCCTGTACCACGTGGGT
>CM068963.1:23872287-23890326 GCA_035128595.1 Eptatretus atami | reverse complement strand
AGAGATTCTAAAACTACACATATTACATTCTCGAATTTAATATCACCATTTTAAGGTTACTTTATTGACTGCACCTCGTACATTTGATGGAAACCTGGCAAAATGAAACATTAAACAAAATTTTGATGAACAATTTCCATTTAGCATAACGAATATGCATCATCAGGATATACACAACGATGTAGTTTACATGATACAATAACTACAGAAAAGTGTAACAATATGGGAAAATGTGTATCGGAAAAAGACCTAGCGGAATGGTACATTCGTGGATGAGAGGTTTGCAGTAAAGGAACATGGTAATAACAAGCTCCCTATTCTGTGCTGAACGGCTCTGCATCTTATCTAACACTTCCTCAGACTGTTCAGGAAAATATATAGGTATCACAGTTATCTTTGAATTGTGTCGTATCGGTTTGATGCTCAGCCCAAATATAAACTGCTAACATATCATGTGTCACAGGAAGGGTCCCATCCTTTGGAATGGAGCTGTAACCTGAATAACCTTCTGACAGCATTCACTGGTGGACGTTGAAGATCCCTGATGTCTATCGATGAAACTGATGTAATTCAAATACTTGCCATGACTATAACCTCAGTTTGGCCCCGACTCATTAGAGCACCTTCATTCAGGTTTTCGGGGGACTCAATACCAGACCAGGAACAAAAGTTACTGCACTGCTTCAAAACAATTTGAGGTAATCTGCTGTTTTTATTAAACTCTCTGAGTGTTACAATAGAAGTTCTCCTTGTGTATATGGCAACGCTTATTGTATTTTTACAGAAGTGTTATACTGGGATCACGACAGGGATATCATTCCCCCTATCCCGTACATCGATGATCATGCTAATGAATGAATAAATGGTGTAAACATGAAGCAAGCACACAACCAATCAATGTTGGATGGCTGGTGTTTGTCCATTATTCCATGAAAATACAATAAATATTGTTACATCCTTTTGATACTTATCAATATTCACCAACATGACCATCCATCCATTTGACCTTACAGAGGCATCAGTGCTGCCAAAGCAGTCTCCTCGGCTATGGACACATCCTGGACGGGTCACACAACTTCCAACGCACAATACTCCGAATGGTTAATCATGCCAGCAGCCTGGTACTCAATTTTGCGGACCTCAGAGAAACTCACTGGTTGAGCCAACCCCAGCTGGTATGAATTCAAACGAGGAACAGGATTTGAACTCATGACCCTGGAATACCAAACGCCACCACCCTATCCATGAAGCAAACCCCAGGTATCACAGTTATCTTTGTAAACCTGATATCATTGATAATCACAGTTATGAACCACCACTTGCAACATGAATGTTAGAAAGAAAACAGACTTAGTATATCTAAACGACTTATTTATTCCTAGTTGCAGGCTTGCCATGAATGCATCTGGCCACGACTCTTCTGAGGCGGCCTCCACAGATACGACTAGGAAATTCCCTATTAGCGGAACATAATTATTTTTTTACATATTAGTTCATACATTGTTTTTGGGGAACATTGAAACTGAGCAGAGGTGTCACGAGATTTTTAGACTGCACTTAGTGGATGTTGTTGCTTCTCCGGCAAAAATTATGAGTGGTTGGTACGTGCGCACGTTGGAGCGAAAACAGAGTTAAGCAATTGGTTCATGTCCGTTCCATCCATCTGTCCATCTTCCCACAAACTCATTTATGATCGAGGGAACAACTTATTTTAAATTTAATGTTATATTTTTGAACAGGATTCAGAACATGAATCGGAAACAACGTGCTGTTTTAACAGTATTTCTGTCTCTGGAATTTTGGTCACGATGCACATGCACAGAAAGAGTGAGAATATTTTTTACTGTCTGGCCTGTCTGGCGTCAAACAAAATTGAAAAATCAATCCGAGCAGAAAAACTTACGTTTTTTAAGGATGTCATAAAAGACACAAACATAGCACAAAGAACTAATGTAACATGGCTCGGTGCAATAGACACGCGTCAATGTGTAGAACTGTGGTAAATCCGAATTAAATTAATTTATACGACTTTTACAATCCTTTTATCCCACCAAACGCAACGAAGTTGGCGGGGATATAAAATGGTCCGTCCATCCGTCCGTCCGTCCGTCCGTACCGTCAACATTTCGTTTCGCGGAGCTTAACTAACAAATCCCCTCAAGATATATTTAACGAAATTTGGTACAACATGTCAAGCAAACTGGTGAGCTGGTGCATTTTGATATTTTTAATTTGATAGGTCACTTGTGTTGCCAGCCATCGTTTGGATTCAAGAAAATATTAAATAATGTTTTCTCTGGAATCAACATAGAACTTAACGAAGGCGAAAAATTTGCAACTATCATCTTCCATCAATGTCTGCATAAATAGTAAAAAATTATGACGTTCACATCACATGGTTATGCGGCCATCTTGGATAGAAAACACACCCTCAATCCGATTAAACCACCGAAAAATTCACACACCGTATTCCACTGGAGGATGGAGGCAGAATGAAAAATTTATGATGGTCATAGGTCCACATGGGTTCGTCAGCCATCTTGGATTGAAATAATTAATTTTAAAAATCTTCCTTCTCCAGAACGGCTGGTCAGATCAAGGGGAAAACTTCACATAACATAATGCACATGCTAGGAAATAAAGTTGGTTAATCCTCATTTAACTATGGCAGCGGGATATGAAGACTTTTTCTTCAACGTGATGCTAGTTTTATTTGAATTGAGATTATATAGTTGTAATACTGGAGAACACAAATTACCTTCTTATCATTCCAAGAAGCTCCAGTTTTGCAGGCTTGGACATGTTAAATAAGGTGGTGTAATGAGGATTAGTGTTATAATATTACTGCTTCAAACAGGCACAAACTTCCAGAAATTTTTTTATAACGATCTTTTAAAATCATTATTTGATTTAAATTGAGGTGTATGTGCTGCACATCTGTGTGGGGTAAATGTGTTCGATGAACTCTCCCGGTTCTTATTGTTCTGAAGTATAAATTATTGGGATTTGTGATGATTTGTAATGTGTGAGTGGATTTCTTCAAGACTGACGAAGAATTGGTGGGAAGCCTTGGGTAAGAGAGATATAATGAAGCGCTCGGGCTGTATATTGATCGGGCACAGGGTAGACAAAGTTGGAAGCCCTGCACCCTGGTTCAGGAGTCAGAAGGAGGTAAGAGGACAGCAGATGCTTTTGGTGTGTTTTCTCGATGGTAGTATGTCCAGCTGATCGTGGCACTTTCTTCTAACCACCGTATTTTTGCCCAATGATCCTTTCCATCTGTGCACCTTTGGCCTGCAGGCAATATTCTCTCAGTTATCAAATTTCCTGCTGTGGCTGCAGGCTCGACTGAATGCTGAAATATCCATTTGACAACATGCGTCGGGTCGTTGATGAGTGAGTGTGTGTCTTGGGGGGGAAGGGTGATAGGTTTATTATTTGTGGTCTCCGTAATCCATGTAAAATTGTTCTGGTTACTTATTATGTCGTCGTATATAATAAATAAATAAATACAATATATTTTGTAAGCATGTTGTGCCTCGTGTCCTTCCAGTATTCTGTCAAATCTGGTTCATTTGAGTCCTGGAGAGATAAATTTACTTGTAGCTTGTGTTTGATTAAACAATGTGAAAGTATAATCACCTCAAGCAGGTTCACAAGGTTGCAGAACCGCTCAACGTAGAGACGCTCTGAAAAATGCTGTAGTTGAGTCAGTCTCTGGGTCTAGGCCCCAGCTTGTGGTGCAGCTGTTGGGAGTGTTCATACTGTTCAGAGTTCTACTGTCCATGCAACAAAGGGTCGTCGATGCTGGGTAAGTTGGTCTTTACTCTGATGCAGCTACACTGGGGAAGCCTGTTTGCATGGCAGCCAGGTAGAAGCAATTTTCACAATAACATCAAAGCCACCATGAAGGTCTGCCTCCATTAACATTGACACATGGGAAGTGGATTCCCAAGCAGTTGAAAATGGCGACCTTTCATCCAAAATGGTCGTACGACCTTCCATTCGTTAAGAGCAGCCATCGAGAGAGCACGAGGAAGATGCAAAAAGAGGGCAGTGCTGACAACCGATGTCCTCACTGTAGGAAAGCCGGCGAAGGCTTAAGATTGGACTTCCAAGTCCCCTGTGGGCTCATGGCCAAAACCACACCCAACCTCCACCGAGCCACCCTGAGAAGAATCGTCCTCGAGACGAGGGATTACCAATGAATATGATGGACAACAACAAGAGGATTTCAGTCTGGTTGCTTCATTTATCTTCTCATATTTTTGCATAATGTGCAATATCTACCAGTACATAGCCAATAAAATAAAATGACAAGTGGGTTATAAAAGCAAAACTCATCTTGCAACTTGTGCTTTGATCTGAATTATAAATATTCAGTGAATCGACATCAATCGAGTAAATGAAATAAGCATTTAGAAATGTTATAACACCACTTATTATTCACATTGTAAACTCAAATAACATGGATTACATCGTCACAATATGAATTTCACACATTTTACAGATGACGTCGTGTATTTCTGAAACGAACGATGTTGAAACTAAAATAAATGAATCGTCATGTCTGGTGAATTTTAATTATGCTCATAATTATCTGCAAAAATATGATGCATCTTCATGATGTTTTGGCCAAATGTTTTCTCCAAAATAAATGCCGGTGGAATCTCATGTGCTTCACTCAACAACTGTGTATTGATTCAATGACAGCTCAGGCCATTTCGTTTTGAAGGTCTTATGGGATTGCTGCGGCTAATAGAGAAAATGTCCTGCTATGGTGTGCTGGCCAATGTAGTTTCATTCATGTTTATCTTGTTTTAAACATTTTTAACGCGATAGAGACAAATAATACTATAATATGTAACTTAACTCTTCGGTTTTAAACGGTTATTTAGCTTAGTTAATTCCTAATTGCATGTTTAGAATAGACTATTGTAAACCCTGACCACGTAGCCAAAGGTCCACGAGCTGAGTAACACATGGTTCTTTTATGAATCAGGCCAATCGATGCTCCCTTCTCTGGTTTCTTTGTACACGTTTTTATTAAACTGAATTATTTATTATTCTGTGGTTGTGGACCGATGATTGCTTGTCCGTGCATGAATAAATTGCCAATGGCACTCACGAGTCAGGTTCTCGTCTGTCAAAACAAATTGAGGATCTCAATGTTTCCCAACCACACATTTGACACTTTGTGATTTAAATTTAAGCCTCAGAATTCAGGCCATCTTGGAGAGTGTTGAATCCGGCTGCACCAGGCTTGTGTCCGACAGGACTTGATCGGCGGTAATCATATGCATATATATATATATATATTATATATATATATATATATTATACACACACACACTCCCAGATAACCCTGGTGGAAACCGGGCTGTCCCAAGGAAATTAGTTTCCCAACAGGGTGTGGAATAGTTCAGGATTTGCAAAGAATGTCCTTTGACCAATCTTAATAGCAGTGACCCACGGAGATTCCGCATGATGTAAAGATTGACTTCAAGTCCTCAACCTGCCCTCCCTCCTCCCATCCCCAAGTCCTCAAGCCACTTCCGCCAGCCTCAAGTTCTCAACCCAAATCTCAAGCCATTTCCCCACCTAAGTCCTCAACCCCCTCTGAGCTCTCTGTCCCCTTCCTCAAACTCTCTGTCTTCTCTAGTTTTTTTTTCTTCTTCTTCAGCTCTCCTGTAACATCTCATCCATCCTTTCCACAAGTCAATTTTGATTCCCACAAGCCTTTCTTAAATAACACCCGCTCTTGTTATGTAACACGGGCCGCCAACTCTTTCACCTCCTCAGCCAAACCACCCCTGGCACTTACAAAATCCCAATTCCTCTACCTGCTGTGCATTCTGGCATCCACACAAGCACGATGGTCCTCCAAGTCCTCATTTACTTCGTCAATTCTTTGATTTGTTGACCCATTTTCTTCTTCCAACTTTTCCTCCATTCGAACAGCTTGGGTTTACCCTCTTCTATTTTCAACGCCGTTTCTTCCCATTTTATCAAAAATTCTGTCTCAATTTCATCTCCATTTAATTCCTTTGTTATCAATTTCGCCCTCCATTCCACCAATTTGTCCTTGTAATCCCATTTCTTTCTCCCAAGATATTCTAGTTTATGCTTTCAACTAATTTTCTGAAATTTGTAGAATTTGTTTTTTCACTTGGAGGTTGTGGGTTATGATGTGTAAAAAAAAGTTTGAAAAAAAATCTAGTTTAATCCAAATTAATTCTAGTTATAAGGCAACAAAAAGGTGAAAAATTTGAAAGGGGTGTAGACTTTCTTTAGGCACCGTATGTGCTCAATTTCGGTCAGGGTAATTTCTGCTGGAAAAGACCGTTGTGGAGAAATTTAGTTCGTCTCTTATTGTGAAACTCTTGGATGGCCGGAATGTCAGGAGACATGTGGATCATGTGAGACTATCCACCGTTTGATTTAACCAGTGACATACCTGGTCCATAAGAACCATCCATTGGGGCTACCACATTGGAAAGGTTGGCAAATATTCCAGAGGGCAACATTGCAGAATAAGGCTTCATGAAGCAGCTTACCAGGGAGAAAGTGGTGCAGGGGGAGTGAACTCCTGCTGCGGGGGAAAACGAACTATCACCTCCTGTGGCATCATCAGAAGAGGGCTGCTCCATCGCTCTTCTCACTCCAGAAGACCTCCTTGCTGACTGGATTTGTGATCATTATTTAAAGGTCCCCTGACATGCAAAACTTTCTGGTTATTTATATATTAACATGACCTCCTAGTGAAGAAATCACCCATGTTTTATTTTTTTAAATCAAAAATGGGATAATTAGAGCAATATTTCGATCATTTCTGGTGCCTTTCACAACTTGCTATGCCCCGCCCCTAAAAAAGTTGACTTCAGCGAATCGCAGCGTTGACGTCACATACAGAAACTCGCACAGAATGGATTGAATCGAGATCTCTAGATTCTAGACGAGTCCGATAAATCCGTCGTCCGTCCGACTAGTCCGATAAATCCGTCGTCCGTCCGACTAGGCCGATAAATCCGTCGTCCGTCCGACTAGGCCGATAAATCCGTCGTCCGTCCGACTACGCCGATAAATCTGACGTGCTGTAGCTTTCTTTTATTATTCTCTTTTCTTATTGTTTTCTACTCTCTCTCTCTCTCTCTCTCCTCTCTCTCCTCTCTCTCTCTCTCTCTCTCTCTCTCTCTCTATTGAGTGCAGCCTATGGCTGGCTGGTTGCTCATTGGTTGGGATGCGTCTATGCCGCTGATGCAGCGGCTATGCCGCTTACCAGTACACTGGTGCTCATTTTGCCGACCTCGGAAGGATGACAGGCTGAGTCAACTCCTGGTGTATTTAATTCAGCGGCCAACGAGGCTTGAACTCAGGACCCTAGGATCCCAAGCTGCCACCCTCACCGCTAAGCCTAAGTCACATTTGCTCTACGGAGGATATGGCGGCCGTACGCCCTCTGAATTGACAGAAACGTGCAGCGGCCGCAGAGTTTCTGAGGTGGCCTCAGGGTGGCCCTACGCCGTATGGCTATAATTTTACAGGCCGTAGGGTCGCCGTGGAATTATAGGCGGAGTTATAACTTTTTCCATTTCTACGTTCGCCGCAGCAATTCGACAAGCCGAAAACAAAAGAACTGGTAAAAAAATAAATAAAAAAAAAGAACCCACTCGTTACCGTCCGTCTGGCCGCACGTTCGCCTTAGGGCCCCCCTGCGGTTGCCTTGCGGTCCGCCTTGCGGGTACCTGGCGTCTGCCTTGAAAATTCTATGGCCGCCACAGAACGCCCTAAGGTCACCGTGCGACATCAAATAAAAGATCGTACGGCACCCCCACACGTTTTCGGTCTCCACAATTTATAAATACGCCGTGCGGCTACCCGAAAAATAAAAACATATGTGACTGCTACATTGTGTGACCGTGGAAATACTGGCGGCCGCCGTATAATTGTAGTGGCCGTAGATTTTGGAGACCCCATGGCCGCCGTGGCAAATGTGATTAGGCCTAAGCCAACACAGGCTTATTGTTTTCTGCTGGTGCTACATGACAACAGTAGGAATAAAATAAATAAAAATGCAACAGAACGTCAGATTTATCGGACTACTCGAGACAATTGTGTCACAAGGTGTGTTCTGCACACAAGTTTTCATCGTATCCGGACAGCGAGATTGCTTCATTTTATGCGTGGAGAGATACGGCCGATGACATGCGGCCGGCCTTGCTTGTGATTTATTCGCCGCGGAGAACCATGTCCGCTGCGCTGGTCACGTCACCTCACTAAAATATTTCTGATATCGAGCAGTATGCAAGTCGAATTTACATTATTGAATTACAAATAGATTGTCTAACCAGTTGTTATTGCCAAGTCCTTCCTTCGATGTCCTCCCGATCATAATAAACGCCGGGAATTTCATCGCCATTTTCCTCTGCTTGTCCTGCTCAGGCTCGAACTGCTAAGGCCGTATTTCATTTCCAGCTGCCTGAACTTCACCTCCCGTGACTACGTTATCTGACAATTCTCCATTTGATTCAGACCAAAATCCTTAATTTCTCTCACACTCACTGTCGTTACCAGACAAATGAAAGTCCATGCCATCCATTATTCAAAAACAAATGTTCGATTTTTTTAAAGCAGAAATGAACGAAGCGATTGAGTCGACCAATCAAATGTGGAAACACACAGAAGCCAATAGAATCACGTAGACCACCAACCCAAGTAATTTACGTGCAGCCTTTGTAATCCTGTAGTTGACGTCATGTGGGTTACGCCCTTTCAGGAGAATTTTTAGGGGCGTTCCCGAAGAGGTTTGTGTTTTTAATTTTACATTTTACAGAATGAAGTATTGTGAAAAAACATTGTGAGATCTGAAATCACGATAAGAAAACTCCTACAGGACATATATAAATGAAATTTCAGTACTTTTGCGTGTCAGGGGACCTTTAAGCGTTCTGGCATTAACTTTCCACGAAGATTTGGTTGTATTATTTATAATTTTTCGCCATTATTGGTGCCAAAGACAAACTGCAATGGTTCGCCAAAGTAACACCTCCCCCATGCCAAAATAAATAAATAACAAATCTTCGAAAAAGCGACATCGCCGGGGTGCCTTCAGCGCCCAGTGATGCCGCCGTGCAGCAAATGGAGATGGAATTGGGAGGGAGCGATGTCCAATAATTGATTGTTAATTGCATAATTAAAATATATAAATAATAATCGTAAAATAATTAATTTCTTAATCAATTGGCTTATCTTGTACCAAACCACTACTGTTTCATCAGAATCTTTAACTGTTTGAAAATTAAGTAATTGATCTAAAAATGAATAATTAATTGATTAATTGATTAATCAATAAATCAAAAATAGGTTCAGACCAAAATATATATAACCAAAGCGCCGTCGGATTTTCGTTTTTGACAAAATAACGGATCACTGTGGTCTCATCGCCAGTGATCACTGTGTTGAAGAAGTTGGGATCGCTGTTCACAGTCTCAGCATGTCCTGTGCGATCTCCAAATGGAGTTGCTTCTGCTCGATCGTTAGCAGCTTTGGCACGAACTTCGTTGAGATTCTCCTTTAAGCCCAAATCCTCAGTCACAATGGAATGAACGGATCCAATGCTGAGGCCCGCCTCGTCTGCAAGTTCTCTGAACATGTATCGACGATCCTGCATCAGCAGGGTCCTCACTTGGTCAATGACGATCTCATTTCGGGAGGTTGAGGGCCTACCAGAACGTGCTTCACTTTCCACTGATGTGCGACCATCTTTGAAGCAGTTGTACCACTCTTTTATCTGTGTGGTGCCCATTGCTTCGTTCCCGAAGGCCTGTTGAATCTTGCGGATCGTTTCCACTTGGGAATCGCCAAGCTTTAACACAAATTTGATGCCGTAGCGTTGTTCAAGTTTTTCCGTCATTTTGTCAAAAACGAAAATCCGACGGCGCTCACTTACACTTCCTCACTCATCGGCGGTCTGTCGGCGACTGACAGCTTCTGCAGGCGGGAAAATATTCACGCATACGGATTAGGATAGCCTACATACGTGCACCAAACCACGCCTCCCTAGCTTCATTTGTTTACGCACGAAAAATTAAGGTTGGATACTTTTTGAACACACCTCGTACTCATCTCCTTACTAATGTATAAGTCCTGTCTCCATCGCCAACTACTCAAAGCTTCGTCGAGCTAGCCCTCATTTTGCTTCATCTAAAAAATTGGCTCTCGTTCGGGATTGTACTTCTATTTATATTGTCTTACGTCTCCTCTTCTTTAGGCCTAAGTCACATTTGCCACAGCGGCCGTGGGGTCTCCAAAATCTACGGCCACTAGCAATTATACGGTGGCCGCAGTATTTCCACGGTCACACAATGTAGCAGTCACATATGTTTTATTTTTTCGGGGAGCCGCACGGCGTATTTAGAAATTGTGGAGACTGAAAACGTGGGGGTGCCGTACGGTCTTTGATCTGATGTCGCACGGTGACCTTAGGGCGTCCCTGCGGCGGCCATATAATTTTTAAGGCAGACGCAAGGTAGCCTCAAGGTGCCCGCAAGGCGACCGCAGGGGGACCCTAAGGCGAACGTGCGGCCAGACGGACAGTAACGAGTGGGTATATATATACCAGTTCTTTTTTTACTGAAATAAAAATATAACAGTTCGGAATATACCAGTACGTGGTGCCCCCAGAATCCGAATTGAATTCGTTCCAGGAGGCTGTTCGGATTGCAAAAAGTTCGATTCCCAAACTATTTTCCCAATAAGAAATAATGGAGTGAATTAATCTGTTCCTGGACCCCAAGAAACCCACTTCAAGACACTTTCAACTGAAATCCCCATGTTTAAGGTAAAATAAGATGAGTAAATGACCTTCGTGGCGGTGTATTGTATGTAAACTGGTACAATCACCAATCCAAAGGTCCACACAGGCTCGAGCTCCGGCCTGGGTTCCGATCGCTTACGCACTCTGCGAGAGCGCTGCCCCAGGGCGGCTCATCAAGCATGATGCCCCAGAACCACAATCACTTTCATCAAACGCATCGGGCTGAGGTAATCATGGATATTCCAAATTACAACCGGTTTTTCTGTGAAATTAAATCCTTGCCCGACAGTCCGTCACACCACGTGATCGGATTGCTTTTTTTGTATTAATTAAAACACAAGATGAGTAAAAACAAAAAAACCAGCACAAATCAAGGTGAAAACACGAGGTAAAGTAGCGATCGAACACGAGAGATGCTTTCACGAGGACTTCCACCGACGAACTGGATGAACAAAGTGCGAAGATGCGGCTCGAACAGGTGGGGGAGACACGTGAACAAACATGAACGCTTCGTTGTGTTCGGTTTTTTAAAATGTATTCGGTTTTTAAGGGCAAAATTCATTTTTCATTGATAAGAGACTACGGCAGCCGCACGAATAACGCAAGCCCACCGTACGCCCTACGTACGGTCGACGTGGAACACAACTACGTCACAACTACGGCATGTCGAATTGCTACGGCCAACGTAGAAATGAAAAAAGTTATAACTCCGCGTTATAATTCCACGGCGACCCCTACGGCCTGTAAAAGATAGCCAAACGGCGTAGGGCCGCCGTACCTCGCCGTAGAGCAAATGTGACTTAGGCCTTACTCTCAGGTGAAAGCCCCTAGTCGTAATGTCACTGCCTATTACACTGAAGAACTCTTCTGCATTTATTTTGTCAAGAACATTCATTTTCTTTAAATATGTCAATCATATCCCATGGAAAATAATAGATGTATCTGTCGATTCGTTTTTCCATTCTCCTCACAGCATGGGGAAAACTGTGCAAAAGGTCGCAACAGTGGAGTGTCCCACACAATCAAATACAAACTGTACAGACCGCAGGACTCCATGTTGTGTCCAGTGGATGATTGGAAAAATAATAGCCTATCCAGCCAATAAGCACAGGCACAAGATCATCGCGTGCCGTGAGGAAAGATAAGAGGGATATATAGGTTGCAGCTGTGGCTGTGTGAAGAACATGCAGTGTGGAGAACGTGTCGTGGGGTGGAGAACATGCTACAATGTGGAGAACATGTTGTCATGTGGAGAATGCGCCACGGTGTGGAGAACGTGCCGTGGTGTGGAGAACATGGTGTAGTGTGGAGAATATGCCGTGGTGTGTAGAATGTGCCGTGGTGTGGAGAATGTGCCGTGGTGTGTAGAATGTCCCGTGGTGTGGAGAATGCGCCATGGTGTGGAAACACGCTGCAGTGTGGAGAATGCGCCATGGAGTGGAGAACATGTTGTCATGTGGAGAATGCGCCACGGTGTGGAGAACGTGCCGTGGTGTGGAGAACATGTTGTAGTGTGGAGAATATGCCGTGGTGTTGTAGAATGTGCCGTGGTGTGGAGAATATGCCGTGGTGTGTAGAATGTGCCGTGGTGTGCAGAACATATTGTAGTGTGGAGAATATGCCGTGGTATGGAGAACATGTTGTAGTGTGTAGAATATGCCATGGTGTGGAGAATATGTTGTCGTGTGTAGAATGTGCCATGGTGTGGAGAACCTATTGCATTGTGGAGAATATGCCGTGGTGTGTAGAATGTGCCGTGGTGTGGAGAATATGCGTGGTGTGTAGAATGTGCCGTGGTGTGCAGAACATATTGTAGTGTGGAGAATATGCCGTGGTGTGGAGAACATGTTGTCATGTGGAGAATATGCCGTGGTGTGGAGAACATACCCGCTGTGTGGAGAACGCCCCGCTGTGTGGAGAACGCACAGCAGTGTGGGGAACGCGCCGTTCGTGGAGAACGCACCGCAGATTGGAGAACGCACCGCAGTTTGGAGAACGCCCGCTGTGTGGAGAACACGCCGATAGTGGTGTGGAGATCACGCCCATAGTGGTGTGGAGAACACGCCGATACTTGTGTGGATATCACGCGCGATAGTGGTGTGGAGAACACGCCGATAGTGGTGTGGAGAACACGCCGATAGTGGTGTGGAGAACACGCCGATAGTGGTGTGGAGAACACGCCGATAGTGGTGTGGAGAACACGGCGATAGTGGTGTGGAGAACATGCCGATATCGGTGTGGAGAACACGCCGATAGTGGTGTGGAGAACACGCCGATAGTGGTGTGGAGAACACGCCGATAGTGGTGTGGAGAACACGCCGATAGTGGTGTGGAGATCACGCCGATAGTGGTGTGGAGATCAGTCGATAGTGGTGTGGAGAGAGCCGATAGTGGTGTGGAGATCACACCGATAGTGGTGTGAGATCACACCGATAGTGGTGTGGAGATCACGCCAATAGTGGTGTGGAGATCACGCCGATAGTGGTGTGGAGATCACGCCGATAGTGGTGTGGAGAACATGCCGATAGTGGTGTGCAGATCGCGTTGATAGTGGTGTGGAGAACAAGCCGATAGTGGTGTGGAATCACGCCGATAGTGGTGTGGAGATCACGCCGATAGTGGTGGTGAGATCACCCGATAGTGGTGTGAGATCACGCCGATAGTGCTGTGGAGAACGCGTTGATAGTGGTGTGGAGAACACGCGATAGTGGTGTGGAGACACGCCGTAGTGGTGTGGAGAACACGCCGATATGGTGTGGAGAACACGCCGATAGTGGTGTGGAGAACGCGTTGATAGTGGTGTGGCGAACACGCCGATAGTGGTGTAGAGATCACGCCGATAGTGGTGTGGAGAACATGCCGATAGTGGTGTGAGAACATGCCGATAGTGGTGTGGAGATCACGCAGATAGTGGTGTGGAGAACGCCGATAGTGGTGTGGAGAACACGCGACGACGATAGTGGTGTGGCGAACACGCCGATAGTGGTGTAGAGATCACGCCGATAGTGGTGTGGAGAACATGCCGATAGTGGTGTGAGAACATGCCGATAGTGGTGGTGGAGAACACGCCGATAGTGGTGTGAGAACACGCCGATAGTGGTGTGGAGAACACGCCGATAGTGGTGTGGAGATCACGCAGATAGTGGTGTGGAGAACACGCCGATAGTGGTGTGGAGAACACGCCGATAGTGGTGTGGAGATCACGCGCAATAGTGGGTGTGGAGATCACGCCGATAGTGGTGTGGAGATCACGCCGATAGTGGTGTGGAGAACATGCCGATAGTGGTGTGCAGATCGCGTTGATAGTGGTGTGGAGAACAAGCCGATAGTGGTGTGAAGATCACGCCGATAGTGGTGTGGAGAACACGCCGATAGTGGTGTGGGAGAACACGCCGATAGTGGTGTGGAGAACATGCCGATAGTGGTGTGGAAACCACGCCGATAGTGGTGTGGAGAACATTCCGTTAGTGGTGTGGAGAACACGCCGATAGTGGTGTGGAGAACGCGTTGATAGTGGTGTGGAGAACACACGATAGTGGTGTGGAGATCACGCCGATAGTGGTGTGGAGAACATGCCGATAGTGGTGTGGAGAACACACCGATAGTGGGTGTGGAGAACGCGTTGATAGTGGTGTGGAGAACACGCCGTTAGTGGTGTGGACAACACGCCGATAGTGGTGCGGAGAAACGCCGATAGTGGTGTGGAGAACATGCGATGTGGTGTGGAAACCAGCCGATAGTGGTGTGGAGAACATTCCGTTAGTGGTGTGGGAAACGCCGATAGTGGTGTGGAGAACGCGTTGATAGTGGTGTGGAGAACACGCCGATAGTGGTGTGGAGATCACGCCGATAGTGGTGTGGAGAACATGCCGATAGTGGTGTGGAGAACACACCGATAGTGGTGTGGAGAACGCGTTGATAGTGGTGTGGAGAACACGCCGTTAGTGGTGTGGAGAACACGCGATAGTGGTGCGGAGAACATGCCGATAGTGGTGTGGAGAACACGCTGATAGTGGTGTGGAGAACACGCCGATAGTGGTGTGGAGAACACGCCGATAGTGGTGTGGAGATCACGCCGATAGTGGTGTGGAGAACATGCCGATAGTGGTGTGGAGAACACGCTGATATGGGTGTGGAGAACACGCCGATAGTGGTGTGGAGAACACGCCGATAGTGGTGTGGAAACCACGCCGATAGTGGTGTGGAGAAGATGCCGTTAGTGGTGTGGAGAACAGACCGATAGTGGTGTGGAGAACACGCCGATAGTGGTGTGGAGAACACGTTGATAGTGGTTTGGAGAACACGCCGATAGTGGTGTGGAGAACACGCGATAGTGGTGTGGAGACACGCCGATAGTGGTGTGGAGAACGCGTTGATAGTGGTGTGGCGAACACGCCGATAGTGGTGTGGAGAACACACCGATAGTGGTGTGGAGAGCACGCCGATAGTGGTGTGGAGAACACGTTGATAGTGGTGTGGAGAACACGCCGATAGTGGTGTGGAGAACACGCCGATAGTGGTGTGGAGACACGCCGATAGTGGTGTGGAGAACAGTTGATAGTGGTGTGGAGAAACACGCCGATAGTGGTGTGGAGAACACGCCGATAGTGGTGTGGAGAACACGCCGATAGTGGTGTGGAGAACGCGTTGATAGTGGTGTGGAGACAACGCCGATAGTGGTGTGGAGAACACACCGATAGTGGTGTGGAGAACACGCCGATAGTGGTGTGGAGAACGCGTTGATAGTGGTGTGGAGAACATGCTGATAGTGATGTGGAGAAACACCCCGATAGTGGTGTGGAGAACACGCCGATAGTGGTGTGGAGAACTCGCCGATAGTGGTGTGGAGAACACGCCGATAGTGGTGTGTGGAGAACACACCGATAGTGGTGGTGGAGAACACACCGATAGTGGTGTGGAGAACACACCGATAGTGGTGTGGAGAACATGCCGATAGTGGTGTGGAGAACACGCCGATAGTGGTGTGGAGAACATGCCGATAGTGGTGTGGGAGAACACGCCGATAGTGGTTGGAGAACACGACCGATAGTGGTGTGGAGAACTCGCCGATAGTGGTGTGGAGAACACACCGATAGTGGTGTGGAGAACATGCCGATAGTGGTGTGGAGAACACGCGATAGTGGTGTGGAGACACGCCGATAGTGTGTGGGAGAACATGCCGATAGTGGTGTGGAGATCACGCCGATAGTGTGTGTGGAGAACAGCCGATAGTAGTGTGGAAACACGCCGATAGTGGTGTGGAGATCACGCCGATAGTGTTGGAGAACACGCCGATAGTGGTGTGGAGAACACGCCGATAGTGGTGGTGGAGAACAGCCGATAGGGTGTGGAGAACTCGCGATAGTGGTGTGGAGAACACGCCGATAGTGGTGGTGGAGAACACGCCGATAGTGGTGTGGAGAACACGCCGATAGTGGTGTGGAGAAACACACCGATAGTGGTGTGGAGAACATCCGATAGTGGTGTGGAGAACACGCCGATAGTGGTGTGGAGATACGCCGATAGTGTTTGGAGAACACGCCGATAGTGGTGTGGAGAACACACCGCGATAGTGGTGTGGAGAACACGCCGATAGTGGTGTGGAGAACACACCGATAGTGGTGTGGAGAACATGCAAATAGTGGTGTGGAGAACACGCCGATATGGTGTGGAGATCACGCCGATATGTTTGGAGAAACGGGTGTGAGACGGGATAGCACCGATAGTGGTGTGGAGAACCGCCGATAGTGGTGTGGAGAACACGCCGATAGTGGGTGTGGAGAACCGCCGATAGTGGTGTGGAGAACACGCCGATAGTGGTGTGGCCGATAGTGGTGTGGAGAACACGCCGATAGTGGTGTGGAGAACACACCGATAGTGGTGTGGAGAACACATGAATATGCACAAAGCTTGTGTATCTGGATTTGGTGTTTGTCAACACAGAGAGGAGGGACACATCTGGGCCTTGTAAATACACAGGTTTAGTCGAAGGTGATGATATTTTATTATTTATAATCATGTTGGGAAGAAGCTATGTGAGCTGAGAGGGCTCTTATATCTACATAAATATTCTCCACCAGTCTGTCTGTTTGTTTGTCCCTCAGTCTGTCCATTCACGGTTGGGCTTAAAAAATCAAATCGCCGCCATTTTGTTTGCTCCTTATATGTCTGCAATTGCACAGGCCTTTCTTGCAAGGCGCAAAATTTCTGACTTTCTCACAGCTTTATCATAACTGCAATTCGATATCTGATTTCAATTTTTCATCGTCACTAAGATTATTTAATACTCAGTTGCAAAAACGTGAAGAAAATCAGACGAATATTGATGTTTTCAATGGAAAAACGCATTTTAATAGCCGTTTCTGGTCAGTGTGATGCAGGGAGCAGAAGAGGGAGGGAGAGGAGAGAGGAAGAGAGAGAGAGAGTGGGAGGAGGGTAGGAGCGAGAGAGGAGAGAGATAAGGAGGGGAGGAGAGAGGTGGGGAAAGAGTGGGGGTGGACTGGGAGAGTGAGAGGGGGAGTTGGGAAGAGTTGGGAAGAGTTGAGCACGTTTTCACATTTAACATTGTGTGGTTGTTTTGTGGATCCCTGTGAGTAAAAATATTGTTTTTCATTCTGGGTTCACAAGATAAATTATACTAGATTTTTGCATCTATTGCTAAAAGGTGTGTGTGTGTGTGTGTGTGTGTGTGTGTGTGTGTGTGTGTGTCCACTGTGACCATTCACTTGTATTCACAGGAAATGATAGGAACTCCACCACCTCTCATTCTCATCCACGGACACGTTTCGTTACCTCCGCCAACCAATGGTGGACGGAGGTAATGTTTTGAGCAGGATATCTCAAAAAGGTATGGACGGATTCGGACAAAATCTGGTGGACGGGTTATGTGTCTGACAATGACGAATTGATTGGATTTTAGTTAAGATCCGGAACTGGATTGGAGAATTATTTTTTTAATTATTCAAGTGATTCTTCACCATTGGGCCAAAAACGATATATAACATGATATTTCAAAAAGTTGTGGGTGGATTATAACAAAACTTGGTGGATGAGTTGGGTAGGTAACAAGAACAAGGCGATTCGATTTTGATTATAGTTCGGATCATGCAGATCCTGCCTATCCGTGGGATACAAAACGTGAACTGTTCAGCCTGGAGGAGGTACGCACTCCACAGAGTGCCGTTCTTGTGTTGCGAATCTGGAAGCCATGAGCACACAACATA
>CM068963.1:23839425-23872001 GCA_035128595.1 Eptatretus atami | reverse complement strand
AAGGCGGAGTTCGGGGAGGAGCCGCGAAGCGGCCCTCGACCAATCGGCATCCAGCGGGTGGGGTGACCGCCACTCAGCCAATCCGGGCCCGCGACAGGAGAAACGGGGGCCGCGTGACGTAACCACGCCCCTGGGCCAATCGAGGGGTTTGCCGCCCGTTTTGGCCAGTGAGAGGGACGGTGAGGATTTTTGCGCAAATGGCCAGTGAGAGAGACGAAGAGCGACTTTGCGTGCCAAAACCAGCCAGTGAGAGAGGGAGGGTTGCGATGACCCCCCCGCCCCCCCTCCGAAGCGGGGGGTATAATTATAGGCGCAGTCTGCTCATTCGCGCGATTTAGTTCTGGGTCTGGCGTGGTCTGCGCGTTCGTCGTCGTTCTGGTCCTGGCAAGGAGTGCGCGCACGGGTTCTGGTTCTGGTGCTGGCGGGAAGTGTGAACATCTGCGCGGAGGGCGATTGAGTTAAAAGGGCGTCTGCGCACGGAGTGGTCGGTGCCGTGGAGGGTTTTCTCCCGCCGGCGTTCGCCTGGATCGTGCTGGGGGTCTGGTTCTGCTCCGAGGACCTGGTCCTTGAAGACCGCACGAAGTGGACAGGTCCGAGTTAGGCCTCAATAAAGACCATTGGTCCGATTCTTTGGGTGTGTGCGTATGTGTGTTCGTGGCGCCAGTCAGCTAAGTAGTGAATGGTATAAGTGCTTTTCACCTGTATATACGTGCCTTAATATTCGGTTTAAATCTGCTCTTCTGTGTTCCCTAGTTCCCCATTATTGTATAAATAAACCCCGTTTGTTCAATGTTTTCAGCTCATTCGTGTGCATTCTTGCATTGACTGAGCGTGTTGCATGTGAGGGATTAGCTGGCCATTGCCGTTGTAACAGGATAATTCGGACCGACGGTTCTCGGCGATTAAACCACTCGGAATCGCACACGGAACGAGCGCGCTAAGCGGCTCGTTTCCATACGAGTTCCGTCGAGGGTGTGAAGACTCGGTAGATCGCCACGTGGTCTCTTGGTATTTTGAAGATTTGGCAAATAACCCTGTACCACGTGGTGGAAACATTAACCCTTCATGGTCCAAAACAAGGACCCGTCGATTCCGGACTTATCCAGGGCGACGATCTGAATTCCGGGCGATCAGTCGAGCCGACTTGCGGCTCCATCCAGCGGACGGACCGCCGCCGACGTCCCGGCCCCGCAACACTTGTTCCCCATTACCTCTATTCTCGTGAGTTCGATTTGCATCGAGGAACACAACTGTGGTTAACCGTTTTCAAATTGCCACTTTTTCGTTTAAATGCTGTAAATTATGTTAAAAACACGATTTCACCGAAAAATTTTGCGTTAGCAACGGCAGGTTAAAAGTGCCCGTCAAGCAGACCCGAGTCACGGAAAACACACACACAGCGCATGCGCGCGAGGCCTCCGTAACGTTCACCCGCAAGTTGTCCGTGCCCGCACGGAGTCGGCATGGAGTCGGCAAAAACGCAAATGGCGTCTTCTGTCATCGAGCCGGCAAGCTGATAGCAACACCGCATTTATTGCCACATCTGATACAATTGAAACTATCTAATGGCACCGAGGTGCTCCATTTGAAACCGTTTGGTCCGATTCATGTGGCTTTTTGATCACCATCGTTTGAAGTTTATTTTTGAAACGTTTCTGTAAAAGCGAAAGCCTTCTTTACCAGTCATGGATACAACTTCAAATGTTTCCCTGATAATTCCCTCCAAACAAATGCAAGTGTACACATTATTTATCTACGGCTCCATTGTTTTTTCAATCCACATCAAAATGCAAATCAGACTGTAGCAATCCGTGTCCTCTTGCACATCAAATCTTGCACTTGCTCAACTGTCTGTGATTGGGATTCTGTGCAACCATCAGTCACTATGTGCTGCTTTGATGACGTCAAATTGAAGCAACACATCCCATCAGCTCATTTCCTCTCCAGCCTTCTGGCGTGTGTTTGGATGTGTCTACAAGGATGTGTTTACCATTGAGGTGTTATGTTGAAGGACGTCAAAATACATATGGTGTCAGTCGTCTGGAATACGGAATACATCGCCTGTCGCCCCTTGGCATTTGCAGTGATAAGATCATTTGCTGCCATCTATTGACACGTATGTGACAGTGAAATGATTCCACGATTCGATATTCATAAAAATGATCATTTACAATGTTCATTCAAAGATGTTAAAAAGAACCGGCTGAGGCCGCTGCATTCACTGCAACAGACCAAAATGTTTGCTCGAGGATCTTTCAGCATCGTTGGGTTGTTTGAAGTGCAATCCCTTCACTTTGCTGCCTTTTATGAAAGTTTCGGATGGAGAAGCGTCCAGTTTACTATGTTTTGCTCAAAGACACGTGGTCAAGTAAACTGCGGCACAAAGGGTTCCAGAAACCTTTGTCTTCGGCTGGGGAAGGTCGTGCACACGTTGCGCAGCGCTGCAGCGAGCATCTTCCCGCCCCTCCCGTTCCTCCCCTTCCTCTCCACTATCCAACCTTCCACCTTCTCCAAGCACCCTCCCCACCCTCCTCCATCATTTTGTCCGATCTTCTCCATCCCCTTAGATCCCCCCCCCCACACACACACACACACCCCCTCCCCATCCTTAACTCCTCCCCTAATCTTTTTTCCTTTTCCTCGTTCCTATGCTGGGTATGCAAATTCAGCGCATTGTTGAGGCAACGAAGACTCCTCCACTTGGACGCCATTGAGTTCCGCTTCTGCTAGCCTCGCTTACTCAGAAGCTTGAGCTGCACCCTTTGCTCTCGGCGCTGCCCCTTCTCGGTCGAAGCCCACCGTCCGACCGTCCACCCCTCTATCTGGCTCACAATTGCACTGCGCACTACAGTGTTCGATGGACTCACGGAGGGATCTAATGGTATCGAGCAAACAAGGTGGAGTGCATCCCGCGATGGGTGTACGCGCTCCACACCCACCCTGCTGCTGTGCCTTCCCGCCAACAGAATCTTCAGTAATGTATCCAGGGGACCTGAACACGCTCCCGAAGTGCGGGCCTCGGGGTCTCTCAATTTGTTCACCTGCTGCACATGTGAGCCGTGGACAGTTACCCCAAGCAAATGTAACACCCTCTTCCAGCACTCCCGCTGAGGTGGCCATTCCACACAGGTGGCTCACTCCCCAAGGAGCACATCCCACTGTGTGCTCGAGGTCTTGTGGTTGTCCTGTGCAGCAGAAGCCTGCAAACGATCGTGTATCTCGAGGAGGTATCAGCACAGTGTGTTTGCCATGGGAAGAGGAGAGGTACCACTCTTTCCCAACGGGTGCCATCAGCACTTTGGACAGCTCCACAAGGAGACTCGCATTCCCGGCTGTTGCTGGTGCCACCAGAGCTCGGAGTCTCCGTGAGGAACCCTCGGAGCGTGTGCAACCTTTTGCACGGGTCCGAAAGGGAGGGGGTGCCATGATTTACGGGACGTGTAAATCGGAGCCGAGTAGAATCGGGAGTGACCAGGCACAAGCGCTAAGAAAACTGGACTCTGATGCTTGCAGTAGCGGTTATGTGAGTGGGAGCGGGCGGTCCCACGGGAGGGACATGGGCAACACAGAACCAAAAGCGGTACAAGTGGGAACCCCCCTCGGAGTTAACCTGCGCCGGGCAGCTTCCGCAGCCACATCTGGGGCACGTATGTTTGGATCTCTGGAGGACTGTCATCCCGTCGAAGCCTCAGACAGCGTGCACAGTATAGGAGTGCAGACGGACATCAAAAGTGTGGATGTAGACTCGCAACGGTCTTCTATGGATGAAGAGGCACTTGACGGCATTCGTGATGACATTAGTGACATCTTTCGGTTCCTTGATGACGTGAGTGTTTGTGGTTCTGCCACTGGTCCAATGCCGTCACGCAATGACAGCTCTGCATCCCTTGCACGCCCTCTTCATTCAGACTCAGATGGAACCCCAGACAGAGTGCTCCGTGGTCGTGCACCTGTGGCACCCTGTGGTGCCCCTCCTCGCCCCCTTAGTGTGGCTCGTGCGCTGCACCCCAGAAATGTGGACATCATCGGCTCATGGGACATAGCACAAGACGACGAGCTGAAGGCGAACGTAAATCGGCTGGTACTTCGCATCGGGGAGATGGAGCGCAAGCTGGAGGACCTGAGTGGGGTGCGTGCTGAGATCTCCCAGGTGTTGGCAAAACTCACTCACCTGGATGAGAAGATCCTGCATGAGGTCTTACAAGCGTCCAGCCAGTCATCTGCTTCAGCAAACGGACAGGAGCATACCCTGAGGAGGCAGGACAAGGTCCTCATGCACAGCATCAATGTTACGATTCGTTACGTGTGGATCATCATGCACACCACCATCATAGGATGTACATGTTATGCTCCTCACGATCATTTAAGCCAGTAATGTTGTCCATGGTCATGCTTGGACACACACACACACACACACACACACACACACACACACACACAACAATGATGTATACAAAAATTGGACTGATCGTTTGAGAAAGCTTGTTGAGTGCAGAAATATCTACTTCTGGTAAATAGTATTTACTACTGTCAGTGTAATATTATCATCTGTTGTTATTTGCACAGTAATATAGATCAGAACAGTCTGACCCAATCGTAGTTTGTGTTTTCCTGCAATGCATGAAGGGTTGCCTTATGATCACCAGCATACACCTGAGCTGCTTCTTCAATCCAAACCTCACACACTGTGTTCATTATTTGATTAATCATTTCTGTTTCCCAAGTCTAGGCTCATGGAAGAGTGAGGTGACAGAGGGTCCAAAGCAACGCATTAGCATTGGAGTTAGTGAGTGATACACTATGTAGATGTAACAAGGAGATGGACGAAAACAGGAGGAGAGGAAGTAAGATAAAGAAATAGCAACCTGCAAACAGATTTGGAGAGGAGGGACAGGGAGGCAATTATTTTGATGGTAATGATCAGGGATATGGATGTTGATGTTGGGAGTTTCACAATGGGGGACGGTCGGGGGGGAGCTGCTAGAAGAAGAGTATGCGATCCGGGGGACTGGGGTGCGGGACAGAGGAAGAAAGAGCAGTTGGAATAAGACCTGAGGAGAGATGGTGGGAAAACAGAGATGGGTTTGTTGTGTTGTAATATTATTCTAATTCATTCAAAGGTATACTCATGTCTCATAATGTCCTTGCTATTTATATGATATGCATCCAGTTTTGAAATATTGATAGATCACTTTTAAAAAAAAGTATATATATATATATATGATGTTACACCCTTTGCTTTCGACAAGTTTACCAGCTGAACCTTTCTTTCTGTTCAAATGGTAACAAGTGTTGTGTTTCACCGGTACTGGAATCACTTTAAGTGGATCACTTACTGCTTGCTCTCTAGTATCCAGGCAAGAGTACAATGTTTTGATCCAAAAATGTCCACTTATTTTAGATTGGCCTTTCTCAAAGCACTTTAAGTCGTTTGAGACATCTTGTCACATCCCCCCCGGAGTTTTTCGTTCCATGTTTGCCATTTGGGTTGTCAAACCCTATTTTGTGCTGAGAGAATACTTTTATATACAACCGTAAATGTAGCACCCCTAAATCTCCACATGTATAATTCTATCTTTCCTCGGGTGAACTTTTCTGGCAGGGGCACCAGCCTCGAATTTTGTACAACTAAAAACATCCGTTCCTTTCAGGAGCATTGACAAGTCGTCCATCCCCCCCCCCCTTCGAGGGGGAGGGGGGAGATGGGAGTTCTGTTTTGTACCCATGACCTAACTCTGAGTACTACCAACACCTATGCAAAATTTGGTGGAGATCGGGGCAGCCCTGTTTTTTTCTATGATTTTCAGACGTACGTACGTACTACGTACAGAGTTGCCTTGTTTGTCCCTGACCGGTTTCACCGGAGGGCACTGTAGTAGGTTCGCTGTCCGTCTGTCCCACTTGTGGTTTTTCAGACTTTTTCCCCATACCCGTTCACATATTCAACAGAAACTTGGTACACGGCTTTATTGTGATAAGTTACAGAACAAGTTCGAGTTTCAGGGCGTTTCGTCAATTTTTCACCGAGTTATGTCCTTTCTGAATTTCCAAAATATCACATCGGCCGGAGACATGTATTGCTAAGCAATTCTCGCTCTTGTTTAACATAGTAGGATTTCAGGTTTTGCCCATCCCCCGGTTAGAGTACCACCAAAAGTGCAGCTGAGTTGGCAAGATAGTGCAGCGCGTCGTGTTGGCCGACTCGCTTTTGAGCGTTCTCCTCGTCGGCTTTGAATTCCCGGACCAAGTATAAAATGTCTCCCTGATGTTTCACATGCACAGTGTTGCATCACTGAGTGCACCGTCCCCCAGGTGGATGTGAAACTGGCCACTCCTCTTTTACACCGTGATCTGGTTGTTGGACGTGAAAGTTCGATGAACAACAGGGAAGTTATCACCGGCATCTTGGCCAAATTCCAATTTCCTGTAGGCACTGTTACCTACGCTCATATGGTCAATTGTCCAAAATGCCCATGGAAGAGCAGGGGGTCGGGGAGACGAGAGGGGGGGGGGGCAAGGTGCTCTGTGGACAGAACGAGAGAGATAGATATCGATATGAAAGTTCCAACAAGCAGTGGCTGTTGCGGTTATTTGCAGACACACTTCTCGCCTCCAGTTTCTTCCAATGAATTTTATTTCCAAGTGATAAAATATTGATTATTTTCAGCATACTTTTTCTCTTTCCACATTCACAGATTCCTGAAATCCCAAGCCTATGTTCCATTTGTAAGATTTACACGTCTCTCCACGTTTACACAAGAGCATTTATCATGTTCTCATTCCGTCAGTAAATGGGGTTGCATTTCAGGACATTTTATGTGCACTGGTTGTGAATATTTATGTCATTATCTCTGCGCATTTGGAGTGTCCTGCTTTAAAAACAATTAAATGAAATGCCATAAAGACAATTCATTTGAACACAATGAGATTATGAAAGGACAGCGAGCTGTGAATGATATATTTGAGGGAAATAACAACATTGCACATGTAATTCATAGATTACTTGATGTATGATGTATAGATATTGTCAACATCAAGGTCCATGAAGTGTTATATAAGGAGATGATCACCAGTGTATACCTGATGTTAAAAGTACCATGATCCGTGAAGGATGAATTAAGGATTTTGATAAGTGAGAAATCTAAACACAGTAATGACTTTATCCCTCTTTTTCTGAGTGATCAGGAAGAGAATACATCCGTGAGAGGTAGTTTGTCACTTTGGAAAAGTCACTTTAATTCGCCAAATTCATTTTCCTGCACATTTCTTTTTTCAATAATTCAAAAATAATTTTCTCCTTTTTATTTTATTTTTATATAATTTGGGTATTTTCGATGAACATTCACTTTTTCTTCTTCTGTTCCCTTGATAAGGTGTGAGGTCCGACAGTACCGAGCTTCTGTCCTCCCTCGACCATGATACTCCTCCACTTCCCCCTGTCTACAGCCAACTCACTCCACTCTCCATCCACCCGGCCTTATTGATATCCCTCCTCACACAATCTTTCGATTTTAACCACGATTTGTAAAGTGTCCAGCGCACTTTTTACCAATCTCCCTGTCAAGCTCATCTGCACACTAATCTCCACCCTCAGTTCATCCATCCATCCTTCTAGCCACCCTATTTACTCCCACAATACTCCAAACTCAGTTGTTCCATCCATTCAGCCATCCATCCATTGGGACCATACTCTGTACAGAGCATCAGTGCTCCCAAAGCAGTCTCCTTGGCTATTGGGAACAATCCTGGATAGGTCACCACTCCGGCACAGTATAACAGCAAGCTGTCACTCATTTTGCCAACCTCGGAAGGATGACAGGCTGAGTCAACCCCACCTGATATTAATTCAACAGATGAGTGGGATTTGAACTCAGGATCCTAAGATCCCAAGCCCACCACCCTAACCATTAAGTCAACACCAGGCACATAACCTCTGTTGTTGTCCCTCTGTTAATGCCACCGTTTCGAGACCGTTTGAATTTTTCGAGATTCCCCATTTATTATTATTATTTTTTAATTCTTCCACGTGAGTAAGGTGCAGTGAGATAGGAGCCACAGAACGACCCTGGCTGAAAAGGTGGGGTGAGATAACCTCAGTCCTGGTTATATGTTCTGCACTAGAGAGCTGTGAGTGATGGTATAGTGGGCAATTTCAAATGCAATGTTCAATATACCCAACAAAATGAATAAGTTGGGTGTATTTGTTGGGAGTGGGTGGGGTGGAGATTATATAGCCCCATCCTTACTGCCAGGGATGTTTTTAAAACACATCTAACTCTTATTCACTAGCCCTCATCACATGAACTTTGTTAAAACAATTAAAGTGTTGTATTAATTTCACAAATTAACAATGCACAAAATATACTATGATTGACTTAGTAGAGACAAGGGTGTTTGAAGGGATATGATAGTGTCGAAACATTTCTTGAACAGGCTTATTGGAATTCAACGTGTATGGAGATCATAATTAAAGGGCGTTTGAGAAGGTCAGTGGAAAAACAAGAAGTCGGTGTGATGTATGTGAATCAGTTAGCCACGCAAGTGGAATATGAGCCTTACGCCAATGCACACATAATAATCTGCCCGAACATGAACTTGAGTTTGAAGAGTTCTCATTGCATGGCCAGTTTATTGATTTTTGTTTTTTGATTCATCCACCAAATGACTAAACTTCGAATCTGTGAGAACAATATTGTGTTTTGAATCGCAGCTCATGTTAGATTGCAAGGTCGTGACCCTCACCGGGACTTGTTGCTTGGAATAAAAGCCATTTCCGAAGGTGGTGAATGTCCTGAACCTGCATAGTTTCCATAATTAATTGTGTGTGTGTGTGTGTGTGTGTGTGTGTTTGTGTATACTGTACATGTGTTCATACAAACACACATACATATATACAGCAAGGTTTCCAAAAATGAATGCCATCCATTAAACGAACATAAACTGATGTTGAGTCCCCCAAAATCATTTTACTTGATCACAGTAAATCCTGAAGTTGTAAATCGGTTGTAAACACAGCTAGCCCATAAATTCATGTTTGATGGAAACACCTGAGTTTAACAGGAAGTTGCAATCCCATGACTTGTGATGTCGAAGATTGGAACCACATAGAGCCAGAAAATACATGAAAGACAGATTCCCAGTGAGTTTGTGGTGCTTTCATGCTCTCAGCATGCTCTCAGTAAATGAAATGTGTATTGGCCCAACTGCCCACGCAAGGCCTGCAAGATAGTCCACGCATGAGAAACCAGGCCCCAAAGCTTTACCACAGGGCTATGTGGCGGGGTGGGGAGAGGGAGAGAAAATGCCAACTCAAATGGACAAGGAAAATGGCCATTCCCAACTGAGCCACACATAAACCTAAACACGACCACGCAATTTTCCTGCCTGGCACACCGTCGGTAACTGAACCCCTTCCTACTCCCCGCAACAACAACAACGACATGCCCCCCCCCATTACTCCCATCCTTGCGCCCACTGGACACCGCAGCACACTCACTTGCACAGCCCGGTTCACGGCTGTCAGTTCAACTCACCAACACAGCCGAGGACGGTCTTCGGGAACATACAGCCCAGCATGCTAAAACTCAGTTGCTTCAGCTACTTCAATGTTTTTATTCTGCACGGTGGCATTGGCACAGCAGAACCATAACTGTAATAAATTCATTTTGCAGGCGAGGCAAGTATAATCATTTTCCCACTGGCTTCGGTCAGCCACCTCACTTTATCAAGTTCCGATGGCATGTGGGGCTTGTGGGCGGAGGGTGCTGGCACTGGACTTCGTCCTGAAGAACTGGCTGTGTTGTGCGACTAATCTCAAATCCGAGCCCTTGACTGAACCATGATAGTGTGCATTGTGCAGCATCTGGAATGTGTGGAGGTGGGAGGGATGCAGGGTGTTGTGTGGTGGGTTTGAGTCTGTCTCCTGGCAATGCAAGTGGTAGAGATAGTGTTCTTGTGTTTATGTGTTGCACAATGAGCAGTTTCCTTGTCAGTTTCAGTTGGCACCGTTTTCATTCCCTGTGGAAGAGTGTGTGGGATCATGGCGCCTTTGATTCTGGTGGGTCGAGGTGGATGTGGACTGTGAGGACGGCAGTGGTTTGGAAATCTCATGGCCTAAGCCTCGTCCGCTACTGCACCACAAACTTCACGTTAACAAATTGATAAATATGGATTGCTGCAGAATTACATATCACACCTTTTTCCAAAATCGTTTTCACCTTTCCATTCGGCTTTCACATCACCAGTCATGCTGTTCCATGAGGCCACAAGTAGCTTCCATCCTAATGATGTAACACAAATATTAATGTGTTTGTTACCTCCACCACCGAAGGTGAAGGAGGTGATGTTTTCACCCCTTTCTGTCTGTCTGTTTGTTTGTTTGTGCGCAGGATATCTCAAAAAGTTGTGGACGGATTCTGATGAAACCTGGTGGGCAGGTTGGGTGTGTGACTTGGACGAATTTAGATTTTGGTGAAGATCCCAATACGGATCTGGATACGAGAATTATTTAATTTATAAAATGATTCTTCACCATTGAGAGAGCCACAAACTATATGTAGCACGATATCTCAAAAATGTATTGGGCCCGATATGTTCTCGTGGATCAGGCATTACGTGGTGGAAGTATGTGCTCTACCGAGTGCCCTTCTAGTTTTTAATGAAATGGGGTATTTGAATTTGAACAGAGGCCAATTCCAAGCAATAGATCATTGACGATCAAGGCAAATATTCGAATTGATACAAACACTAGCGATGATACAATGTTCCAGATGCAAATTTTGTAAAAGTAAATTACAAGTATGGTTCGAAATTTCCTTTAATGCCAGTCATCACTTTGGCTCTGTAACCCTCTCCGCAGAATAAATCAAAATTTTCAATTTCATTTCCGACCTCATCACCTTGCGGATGTCAAATACCTTCAAAAGTACACCCACTCACAACCACTATTTTGTTTTTATAAGTGTTCATAGTCAAGGGTTGTGGAAGAGCTAGATCACAGAACGGATCAGGACAATACATAACAAAAGGAACAGCAGTTTGAGAGAGAGGAAATGCCAGGGTGGGAGGAGAAATTAGACTGAGACGGACAAACAAGGCATGCAGATAAGATTGAGGGGTAGGGGGAATGCAAGAGGTGGACAAGATGGATGCAGAAGCAATTTTTTTTTTGGGGGGGGGGAGAAAGTGGGGTGATTACTGGGTTTAAAAAAGATCATGGTTTTCGATGGGGGATGATTTGAGATGGTGCTGAACAACTGTCTAGAAAACCTGGAGGGAAGAATGAGATTGAAGAGTGTGGAAGGTGGTTCCTCAGGTGGGAAGAAAGAGGAACGATGAGTGGAGGTGAGCAGTGTTTCTGGATTTTGGCAGTTTTACGAGGAGGGGGTTGCTGGTGGACCCGTGTGCGTCCTGCAGATACCTGGGGGAGACAAAGCATGGAGAAGGCAGAGGGTGCAAGACCAGAAATGAGGCAGAAAATGACAGCGACCACCGACCTGTTGGTGATGGCTATGTAATTGACCCATAGACGTAGCTTCAGTGTGGGAGGTTCCAGTGATCTTGAAGGCCTTGGTTTCCTCGTCGTAAAAGCCGGCAGTCAAGGCAAGTGTCAGTCATGAGGAGAGGGGCAGTGCTCTATCAAGCTGCAGACGAAAGCCTTGTAGGTATATTCAGGAGTGCCAAGGAAGGACTTTGCACGACAGAGAATACCCAGTCGGTGTCTGGCTTTGAAGGCCAACTTTGAAATGTGGCTTTCCCAAGCAAGATCATGGCTGAGAGTGAGACCCAGGATTGTCAATGATTAAACATCCTCAAGAGGATTGTTGAGAAAGTTGATAGGAGGGTTTGCCAGACGTTCCTTTCGAAGAGAGATCGTGAGAGTGTGAGATTTGTCAGGATTTAAAAACATGTTCCAAGTGTTTGACCAGCTTGTGATTTTGTCAAGGTCTGAAGAGAGGGAAGAGGCTGTTGCATGTCTGTCAGAAGGATGAGGGATGTCACCGCAGAGGGTCGATTAATCAACAAAAAGATAAAGAGGATTTTCCAGAATCAGATATCATTGATGAAGACTAGGAATTGAATGGGGCCTAGAACACTAAATTGGGGCCTAGAACACTAAGATTAGGAATCCAGCCTTGACAGCGAGAGGCGATGAAAGGGTTCCGTTGTGAGCCACATCTTGAATACGAGAGTGGAAGAAGTCAGTCACCCAAGAGTGGAGTTGGCCTTGGATTCCGTAGACAGACAGTTTGGAGAGCAGGGCAGGATGCCATTCTGTATCAAAGGCTCAAGATATGTCCAGAGAGACAGCCCAGATCTCATTTCTGACGTTGAGGGCCTCCATCCATTGTTGGGAGAGTAGAAGCAGCACAGCCAAGGTAGAGTGACCAGGTCTGAATCCAAATCGATGACCTGAGATGAGGGTGTTGGAGAAAAGGAATGATTTTATGTCAACTGCGATAATGGATTCCATGACCTTGTTGGTGATTGGAAGTAATATTGTCATTCTACTCTTCTTCTTCTGCTATAATAGTCTGCTATAAAAATAAGGATTATTCCCACGTTCTTGATGGGTCGACCAGGGGAACTTTGGCCAAGGTCTTTCACAAACAGGCTGGCTCGGCTTGACGTTTGACTAATATTAGGGCAGGAATTTGGAATTTATTCAGGGTTCCGGTGATAGCTCACCTTCTCTTCTCACCTTCTGACGTCCATTCAAGGAAAAGAACACACATTGATGAATCACCCTTAGTACCTGTGAAACACCCAGAGGACAGTTGAGTAGGGATTCCAACCCAGGCTACACAGCTTAGAGGCAAGTGTGCATAGCGCTTGGCCATCCTGCCAGCCCAATAGTGTCATTCTACTATCCAGTATAATTTATTTCACATCACAATAACATCATGTTGTTATTTTCTATTTTGGATGTCTTCCCACTTACATTGTGCAACCAGTGATCCCAAGGGTAAGGTGGTATCAATACACCTGCACTGTACCTTCAGCAATAACCTGACCCTTTTTTTCTCATTCAATTAGCCTTTCCTCTGTGCAACATTGCCAGCTAATGTGTCGAACGCTCCTGTATTCACATTGAGATTCACAAACTCTTTGTGAATGTCAAATTATTAACTCGAAACCTCTCAAAGTCTGAGCAGCATACGTTCACAAGAGGGGTTTTCGCTGACAGTGCTGCAAGTCAGTAAACTATCAACACAGCTGCCAGATCCGAATCGAATCGATGATTGAGAGCTGTCAATGTGAGTTGAATTATAAACAAATTGAAGTCAAAATCATCCCTCGGATACCAAATTGGGGACGTCAGGATAATCAAAGCTGTCTAAATTGATGCATCGTTCGGTTTGGAGAATGAAGCATATGGGCATCAATAAAGCCAAAACAGCAATCAGAAGACTGGAAATAATTTTTTTTAACGATGACCGACGTGTTAATATGAATTCCAGAATCAAATCTGTCTGCACGCATGATGAGCTTCTGTAAATGAAAGATTGTTTATGCCAGAGTGCATAATTGCTGTCAAAACAAGACTTTTATTTGTTTGGAACATAATGACCTTTTCTGGTTTTTTAAAACAGAAGGAACTACATTTTCTTTTTCTCTCATTGGGTGATGGCCAGTTCAGGAAGGGGGAAAAGGATGGTGGAGGGAGAAAGTAGAGGGGAAAGGATAGTGTTGGGTGAGTGGAAGTGCAAAGGAAGTGTTGTTACTAAACACACACCTTGTGGATTAGTTGTGGTGGAACCCTTTTGAAATATTAAACTATGTTTATAATCATTTCTCTGCCTAACCTGTGACATTCCCCACTTTCATCCTCAGGTTTTGTTTTCCCCTCTTTTTTTTCATTTCCAGTCATACAGTGTACAGTTGTTGCGTATAAGAATCCAGGCAAGTCCCTTTTCTCTGTATCCAGTGTGCAGATGTTGGTTACAAGAATCCAGGCAAGTCTGAAAGCGGTACAGAGTGGGGTTCCTCTGATGCGAGCGGTGGTAGTGTGAATGAGAGTATGCGGGTGAGGACACTCCGACGCAACACGGTCAGTTGTCCAGCATCCCACTCGCTCGTCGAATGCAATGGGGCAACAGAGGCCGAACCACCGGCGCAGCAGCGAAGAGAATGGCCAGACTCCACATCGGGTGCACGAGAACCATCGGGTAGGCTTGGAGGCCGAAGTTGTGCTGGGCCTGGATCCAGTCGAGAATACGAGAATCGTCTGCGGCATGGAAACATGCGCTTGAGTCCTGTGCAGGTGCGTGATGTTGTGCAGCATTGCCATGTGTAATCAACGAGGTTGTGTTATGCATGTGTAGGAAAATTATAGAAACCTGAAGAAAAATTCATTTGTAACAATTACTTTCCGATGAAAATATGGTGTTGAAAAAATACAGGCCTTGACTCTCGTGTTAAGAGAGTAATCTCTTCGTATTTGATCAATTTAAGCAATTTAAGTGAGTTTAAAAGTTTGATTTATGAAAATAAATGTTCATTATTTCATTGAAGTTAGCTCCACGACAAGCCTTAGATTCCTTTAAAAAAAGAAACAAAAAAAAAAACGACATCAAATGGCAAATCTGAAGGGGATCATGTAAAAGGCAAGGGAATATCAAAGGAAGGTGTATCTCTGTTTTATTGATTCCCAGCAGAGTAGCCAACCCTGGCTGTGTGGAGTTTGCATATTATTTGCTGAAAAAAAAGGTATCGTCTCTGTTATATATAACTATCTGGAGATGTTTGTGTGGCGTGAGCCTAAAAGGTTCTATATGGTCTAAAGGTTCTATAGGTTTAATGGGTACGTTCCAATAGCAGTTAGGGTCTAAAGGCTCGAAGGGATCGAAAGGGTCTGAAGGGTCTAATCTCGAAAGCATGTAAATGTCTCAGGGGTCTAAAGGGATCTAAAGTGTGTAAAAAGTCTAATTAATCTAAAGCTCTAAATGATCAAGGGTCCAAACTGTCTAATATGTCTGTAGGGTGTGAGGGGTCGAAAGGGAGTCGAGGGACTTAAGGGGTGTAAAGGTCGAGAAGGTCTGTGGGGTCTAAATGGTATAAAAGGTCTAAAGGCTGAAGGGTTATTAAGCCGTCGAAAGGGTGTTAAATGTAAAAGAGGTCTTAAGGGTTTTAGGGTTGCAAGGTGTCGAAGGGTGTGAGGGGTTTAAGGGTTCTAAAAGGTCTAATGGTGTCTATAGGGGCTGAGTGGTCTGCTTGGGCTCGAATGAGGTCGATAAGGTCTACAAGGATGAAGCGGTCTTAAAGGTCTTGTGCGTCTTTGTTGTATTGGGGTCTCAAGGGTCTTAGGGGTTGCAAGGGTCTCAAAGGCCTTAAGTGGTCTTCAGGGTCATAAGGGTCTCTTTTGTTTATCCATAGTGGAAGTTCGTCTGAAGGGTCTTAGGGAGTTTAAGGGGATCTTGAAGAGTCTTAGGTGTCTTCAACATATTGGGGGTCTTAAGAGTCTTTGGGGGGGCTTCAAGGGTTTTAAGGTTCAAGAGGGTTTCAAAGGAGGTTTCAAAAGGGTCCACTTTGCTTGTCAAAGTGGACATCTCTCTGGCTGTTATCAGAGAACAACCTCAGCGCCGTCGAGTCTGGCATTTCACTCAAGCCGAGTGGCAAGGTCTCCAAGCAGCCATCAAACTTATAGACTGGTCTCCTATCGCTACTTTCTCCAACATCAACTCATCCTGGGAATTCTTTCAAAGAAACTTGCTCTCCCTCATGCACAGATTTATCCCCTCTCGTCCTCAGGTGTCCTACCTTTCCTTCCGCCAATGGTTCACTGAAGCTTATGGTGAAGCAGTTGTCCTGAAACAACTTGCCTTTGCCTCATGGAAAGCAAACCCAACAGAGGGTAATCTCAGATCCTTCCATAAAGCTCGGAACAAGTGCGTATCTACCCTCAGGAGAGCCAGAAAACAACATCTTCCCAATCTCAAGTCTGAACTCTCAAACCTCTCTCCCTCCTCCAAATCATGGTGGCGTCTAACCAAATCTGTTTCTGGTGTATGTTCCCCCTCCACTCCCTCCCTGACCTCAAATGGCCACACTGCTGATGCCGCACGTGAAAAGGATGAATGCCTAAACCAGGTGTTTGCATCGAAATCCTGTGTCCGAAACCCGTCGCTTTCTGGACCCACCTTACCAACTGTCCCTGGACTCTGTGTCCTTTTCTCCTGACAAGGTGGAGAGCTTGCTGTCAAAACTCGCTTCAGATTCTGCAACCGGTCCAGACGGCATCAGCCCATGTGTCCCAAAACCCTGCTCCTCTGCTCTTGCTCACCCTCTCTCTGTTCTAGTCACCCTCTCATTTGCTCAAGGTCATCTGGCTCCATCTTGGCTTTGGGAAATCAGCAAAATTACTGCCCTGCAATAAAAAGGTGCAAAAACATATCCCTGCAACGACAGACCAAATCAGCCTTCTCCCAATCATCAGCAAGGTTATGGAATCCATCATCGCTTCAGTCATTAAATCCTTCCTGTTCTCCATGGCTTGATTTCCGATCATCAATTTGGTTCAGACCAGGTCACTCTACCCTGGATATGCTGCTTCTGTTCTCCCAACAATATATGGGGTACTCAATGCCAGACATGAAATCAGAGCCATATCCAGAGACATTCACTGCTTTTTGACACGGTCTGGCACCCTGCCCTGCTCACCAAACTCTCTTCCCATGGTATCCAAGGCCATCTCCACTCATGTCTCACAGACTTCCTCTCCTGTCACAGCCAACGTGTGGCCCTAAATGGAGTTCTCCATCCTCTCTTCCTATCCAGGTGGAGTTCCTCAAGGCAGTTCTGGCCCTGTTCTTTTTCTGGTTTTCATCAATGATCTCTCCGACTCTCTGGAAAATCTCTTTATTCTCTTTTGCTGATGACTCCACCCTCTGCCCTACCATCTGTCATCCCTCAGACCGGCAAGCAGCAGCTTCTTCGCTCTCTGCAGATCTGGATTAAATCACAAATGGTCCAACACGTGAAACATGTCTTTCAATCCTGACAAAAGTCACACTCTCACTATGTCTTCCGAAAGGACAGTTTGGAACCCCCCCCATCTACTTTCTCAACAATCTGCTTGAAGAAGTCCTTTCTTCTCAGCTTCTGTGTGTTCACTATCTGCCATGATCTTTCCTGGGAAGCCACATTTCAAACCTGGCCTTCAAAGCCAGTCGCCGAATGGGAATCCTCCATCGTGCAAAGTCCTTCCTCGGCCCACCTGAGCTCCTGACCACATACAAAGCTTTCGTCTGCAGCCTGATGGAGTACTGCTCTCCCCTCTGGGCTGTGCTGCTGCCTCTCACCTTTTTTGGCTTCATGCTGTGGAAACCAAGCATTTAGGATCATTGGTATCTCCCGCGGTGAGGCTGAGTCTTTGGGCTCTCACTCTCTCACCGCAGGCAGGTCAGTGGTATTTCTGTCTTCGACTATCTCCTCTCCGGTCTCGCCCCCCTTGCTCTGTCTGTGAAATGCCCCCCCCTATATTTCCACAGGGCGCTCAATGTCCACCAACAAACCCCTTCTGGTGTAAAACTACCAAAATCACGAATCACTGCTCACCTTCACTCTTTCATTCCTCTTTTTTTCCGCTTTTGGAATAAACTCCCACACTGTCTTCAATCCCATTCTTCCCTCCAGGACCTCAAAACAGGCGTTCACCACCACATCTTATCTTCCACCATCCAAATCCTCGATCTTTGCTAACCGGCCCTGTTAATCCACCCCAAACCACTTCCTTCAAATTCGCTGCTTTCCTTCCTGAAAGTCCCTGTAATGTCCATCATTTATACCCATGTTCCCACCCCATCCCTCTCCTTCCACAGATCTCCAAATGTCTCTGTTCCCCACGTTTTTAGCTCGCCTGTTCGAAGAACAGAGAGCTATAGCGATACCCCCGGCGTGAGCGTGAGCGTAAATGTTAAAGTTTTTGGTGCAAGTTATTTCCTTTCTCATGTTTTTATCTACCACACTATTTTTTACTGATTAATATATACAAATACATATATTGGTTTTAAATTATTGGATCAGACTTCATGCAATGCTTTATAAAAAATATTATTAGACTAGTCTTTTAAAAACGATAATGTATAAACAGGCGAGCATTGGGTGGCTTTGACACCAACTCTCTGGTTATATATACTAGCACATTACCATAGGGTGATTGCATCGCGTACGCGACACGCACAGCCACACGACAGCACCAGACAACACACCCACTATCGATCAAATCTCATTGCCTAGGCTATCGTACTGCAACTCTCTCACAAAAAAAGCCTTAGCCTCCTACTCCCAACTCTGTCTCATCTTCAAGTCCTTCATCCTCCCCCTCCCAACCCTAAGTCCTCACACTCAAGCCTTCAAACCTCCCTATACCCCCTTCCCACCAAAGGTCCTCAACCCTCCCCCCTTCCCTTTCCCCTTCCAAAGTTGTCCCATCTTTACAATCACCCTGTTCATTCAATTAAAAGCAAACAGGCATTCCCATGTCAATACAGTGGAATATGTAACATTTTCTGCTCCTCCATCATGTCATCTCCGACTTCGCAGAAACCCATCGACACAGTTGCCTGTTGAACTCATAATTTGAGAAAATAGTCAGAAATAATCGCAAACCTGCATAACCTCCACAGCAGTAAAAGCGCTGCTTGGCGAAAAGATAATTTTAAAGGGTTCTAAAGGGCAATTCTAAGGGGTTCCTAAATTGGCGGTCATAGTATAGAAATTGTGGGTGGAGTGAGGCAAACTGTCCAACCAATGGGTGGAACTTGCATGGACACACACATGACTCCTTTTGGAGTATAATAGATAGGAAAAATTTTGATTGTATTGTTCATGAATGTGGGACTTTCAAAGTGAATTATGAATGCTAATGAAGCCTTTCACACATGTGCTCCGTTTGCATCTTCAGCAACTTGCCTCATTGAGCTCGGGCATTTTTAACATGCCATTGCTAGGGCAACATCTTTAAGTAAAATAGTCTTTTTACCATAATTTTCAGCATTTAAACGAGAGTGCCAATTTCAACATGGTTAACCATAATTGTTGTGTTCCAGGATGCAAATCAGACTCGCTCTCCTGTGGTCCCTGAACCAAACAATATAACAGCCATCACATTTCCCGACCCCCCCTCCCGCCCCACCCCCAACATGATTATTAGGAAATATCATCATCTCAAAAGTTGATTTTAAACTTCCTCTGTGCATTCACAAGCCCCAGATATGTCCTTCCCATGGGTGTTCAGAAGCACCCAATCCAGGTCCACAAGCTTTGTGTATTTTCACATCATGAAGATGTCCTTTGCCAAAGATTTTTTTTTATCGTTACTTGGTAATAATGCACAGCATAGTCTTTACAATTGCACACGTTCATTAAATAAATCACCAAGTCTTGTTTGCAGGATGCATTCCCACAAGGTTCAAAGTCTATTCACTGGTAGCGATCCGTCCGAGGTTTGTGTAGCACACGTCCGTCCGCTCGGGCCTTGCACCAGGCTACATTGCCGGGAGTTTGCAGTATGGGTAGCTGCTCTTTCGGTGAGCTGAGATAGTTCTCCAACGATTTCATTGTGCAGAGGCACATGCCTTTCTCTCGGGTACTTTTCCAAGTATTTTCCACTTGTTTTAGAAGCTTTGTGGGCCATTTTAAGTCACAATCCTAATCTCACACACATGATATACTTTAGGTTGCCGCGACATCCGGTGTTCCGAGGGGTTTCTGGGCATGCGTGCTGTGCATTCTGATGTGGATAACATCATTTCAAAAGTCCTGCATTGATGTGGATTATGCTAAGAGAAATGGGGATGTCGGAGCATCTGATTGTCTGATAAGAAGCCGAAACAGTACCTTAAGAAAGTATTGACACCCATCGACTTTTGTCATTTTGTTGTGTTACAGCCTGAATTTAAAATGGATTAAATTTAAATTTTTGTCACTGATCTACACAAAATTCCCCATAATGACAAAGGGAAAACATGTTTTTAGAAATTTTTACAAATTCATTAAAATGTAAAGGTGAAATATTTTGCATCAATAAGTATTCAACCTCTTTGCTCCGACACTCCAGATTGAGCTCAGGTGCATGTAATTTCCTTTGATCATCCTTGAGATGTCTCTACAACTTGATTGGAGTCAACGTGTGGCCAATTACATGATTTAGAAAAAAAACACCTTTCTATATAAGGTCTCACAGTTTACAGTGCATGTCAGAGCACAAATTCCACCATGAAGTCCAAGGAACTGTCCGTAGAACTCCAAGATAAAATTGTGAGGAGGAATAGATCTGGGGAATGGTATAAAACAATTTCTGGAATGTTGAAAGTTCCCAAAAGTACAGTGAGCTCCACCATTAGGAAATCGAAAGAAGATGGAACTACCCAGACTCTTCCTAGAGCTGGCCATCTGACCAAACTGAGCAAGAAGGACCTTGATCAGGGAGATGACCAAGAATCCAATGATCACTCTGACAGAAATACAGAGTTCCTTGGCTGAGATGGGAGAACCTACCAGAAGGCCAATAATCTCTGCAGCACTTCACAAATCTCGGCTTTTTGAGAGAGTGGCCAGATAGAAGCTGCTCCTGAGAAAAAGCTCCATGACAGCATGCCTGGAGTTTGCAAGAAGGCACGTGAAAGACTCAGAGAGCATGAGGAAAAAGATTATGTGGTCTGATGAGACAAAAATTGAACTCCTTGGCCTGAGCATAGCTCATCACCCATCTAACACCATCCCTACCGAGAAGCATGGTGGTGGCAGCATCATGCGATGGGGATGCGTTTCAGCGGTAGGGACTAGGAGACTTGTAAGGATAGAGGGAACAATGATTGGAGCCAAATTCAGGCAAATCCTTGAGGAGAATCTGCTTCAGAGTGCAAAAGACCTGAGACCCCCGGTGAAGATTTACGTTTCAACAGGACAATGTTGACACTGGAATGACTTCAGAACAAGAACGTGAAAGTCCTTGAGTGGCCCATCCAAAGACCAAACTTTAATCCCATTGAGAATCTGTGTTACGACTTGAAGATATATATGTAAAAATACTCACCACTTTGTCACTGAATACATCATTGTTGGTACCTTTATTAAGGAGAAGGGTGTGGTTGGCAGGGTAGCCGAGAGGTATGCACATTTACCTCTAAACCACCTAGCATGGTCTTGAATCTCGGTCCAGATATAAATTGTCATCATGGAGTTTTGCAGCAAGGCGATTCATAAATGTGTGTCCCATCCCTCGGATGGATGTTAAACTTGGCGACCCATCTGCTAGCATTTGTTGGTGGATGTTAAAGATGTCCTTCGTAAAGAGTAGGCGAGCTATTGCTGGCACAGATCTCAATTTTGATATCTCTCTGAATGTTGGCAAGCTCTGAATTTGAATCAAAGTTGCCAAGCATAACCCTCTTGCATCAGCAGTACACTTGTGCCCCCCATCAAATGATGATACCAACAGGCATGAGTTGCATACAATAGAAAAGGAGGGTAAGGGTTATGCTTGCCAACTTTGATTCAAATTTTGTGTTCCCCAGCGAATTAACCGCTCAAGAGAACAAACATCAGGGAAGCCATTTTTAAAAACCTATAACCGGAGACCTGATGATGGACTATGGAGTTAATATTTGAAGTTAATCTTTAACGAACAAATAAATCCATCTATATTCAAAACTTTACCCAGTGTACCTTTTTAAGATCGTAAAATGCTTCATGAAATTGCCCTTCCATAGACCTCAGAGTTGCTCAAGGCAGGATAGGTGCAGGTGACATGTAATTATTTGATGGGAAGGAAAGACAGAGAGATGTCAAGATTGAGATCTGACTGAATCCTTCAGCTTACAGACTGCCTAATCTGGATTATCAGTTGGATGCCATCCATCGTGGAGGATTCAAAACCTAATTTCCCGAACCCCTCTGAATGGAAGGTCCACAACAATAGTTATGTCTGAAAGCTGCACAATCAAGTAGGGGTGTGTGTGTGTGTCAAAACAGGTGGAGTGTGACGAGCACCCTCCCTGATCACCATTGGACAAAGTCCTACACCAAAGCGTCACCTCCAGTCCAGCAGTTAGCAGGGTGGGGGGGGGGGGGGGGGGGGGGGGGGCTTGGGAGTCTACAGTCCTGTTTGCCACTAAATTAAAACCAAGGGGTTGACTCAGCCTGTCATCCTTCCAAGGTCAGCAAAATGAGCACCAGTGTACTGGTAATAGGAGCACTGCATCAGCAGCATAGCCACACCCCTCACCAATGATGCAACCAGCATCCAAAAGGCTGTGCAGGATCAGTACCTCCAATCCAGAAGCCTCAGGCCAGCAACTCTGTCAAACAGACCAAGATTACATGGTCAATATCAGTTAACCATCAAACAGAGCTGCCTATCCAGATTTCAGGATGAGTTGCTCCCATCAGGATAACATACAGATAAATATCGAACCAATGATGTCCACATTCGTCATTTATACATCAGACGCACCTCCTGACTGTTATGGTGAGCATCGCCGTGGATTACGTCTCACACGGGAAAACTGCATAATCCGCACAGAGCAACCACCCGTTTGCCACTCAGATGATTGCTCCCACTAATGTAAACCATTCAACCAGAAGGCACGTGATGCAATCGGCAGGTAAATTGAAGCATGTGAAGTGTGACAAGCACTCCCCCGATCTCCATTGGACATCGTACTACATAACCTCATCGCCATCACGATGGCGTCATGCCTGCAAACACAGAAGGGCCTGAAAACCCAGTTGGTCAAAGCTGGGAGAATTTCAGTTTCCATTGGTATATTCCCCGACTGCTTAATAACGATGGTGCTTCCTGGTTGTGATTGGTGAATGTAACACAATGTGTCCATGTGGCAGATGGCACTTGTTGGGGCCAAATACAATTGGACCTCACCAGTTACAGTCAGTGGGGCATCGAAAGTCAGTTTTTAAGCCTAAAATGCTTCAAAAGTCAACAGGTGGGTGAAACAGTTATATGTTGCCCTGATGATTTCCAATAAGGGCAAAACCAGGTCGAGAGCTTCACTTTTCATCTGCTTGATGACAGCTTTCGACTTTGCATTCATCAACTGCTCGATGCCCTTCAGGGTTTGCAGGAATGTCACTGTCATGATGAGGTCATCACGAGGTTGGTCTAAGTTAGGAGAATTTCAGAGTGTATATATATATATCTTCTATATATTACTAAAACTCTCATCTTGTATATATCGTATCGTGCATTGGTTACGACATTCTGGCCCACCCCCGCCGCGTCGCATTCGCCCACGTAACGCTCAAATCGCGACCACTCGCCCACCGGAACGGCAATTCAGTCGTGACCCTCCTGGGACACCGCCAGAAACCAGTCATGGTGGGGTTAACCCACCACCACCCAGTCCGCAGTCCACCCGCGCGAGATAGGGTAAATCGCCGAAAGTCGATATACCTATGTACTCGCACGGTAATTTGCCGAGGGATGGACCACGCCACAGGCCGACTCCGGACACGAACCGCTTAAGCGGTTCGTCCGTATTACAGGGATAACCGAGCGGAGTTATCATCGGCCTTGACGGTTCCGATTAATTACCGGGGTGCTTTAAACCCACTACTAATCCCTTACGTGATGCAGAATGGAGATTCAATTAAAGGAAAAGACGAAGCGAAAGGGGGAACAATTGGACAAGCAAGCACTTTTATTGCACACACACAGCCAAGCACGTATTCACAGTCAGCAACAGTTTTCATACAGTCAAAGAAAGAACGAAAGCAAGAACTACAACCGAATATGACTTACACGGGCACACGTACACAGTTCTACTTTACAAGACTGGCGCCACACACACACATACACCAAAAGCAAAGAAAAGAAAGTAGTGACTTCCTCGCGCGCTCGAGTCCTCCTCCCGCGACTCAGCTCCCAGCTCCTCCGGCGTGGTCGGTGAGCTCGTGCTTCGCGCCGGCACGTGTTGGCCGCTCGACGCCACGGACGGGGTTTCCGGCGCTATCTCAGCGCGATAAAAGGGGGAAACCGTTGATGCTCGGGGTCGGGAGGGGGAATGGCAGATGCCCGTCTCGCCAGCGGGGTCTCGGACCGCACCGACAGAAGACCTTGGCACCGACAGAAGACCAGACCAGACCACCAGGCGAGACGAGCCAAGACAAACGACGAGACCAGCTCCAGGACGAAGAGAGCGAACCACCCCGTGTGCGCCCTTTATAGACCGAGGGAGGGCGTGTATGCAAATTCCGATCAAAAAGCATTTGGAGGCGGGCCACGCCACCCTTGGTCAGCCATTGGTCGGGCAAAAAGGGGCGTGAGCCTCTTTTGATCCGCATTTCTGCCAAACGGATTCACATACACGCGCTTGGAGGCGGCCAAGCCGCCCCACACTCGCCCATTGGACGGAGGAAAAGGGGCGTGAAGCTCCCCCGATCCGTTTTCTCCCTCGGAAAGGCCGCCATTCGCGCTCGCGGCTCGACACGTTTGGCACCAATCGCCGAACGGGCCCTAGACAGCCCGACGTCAGTGTTCACAGGTGGTGCGGTTGCTGGTTGTGAAGGAGAAAGGCGAAGGTGGTGGGTGGTTTGCCGTGGTGGTTGGCCGTTGTTGGCGGTCGTTAGAGAATGGCGGGTGAGGCAGCTTGCGGGGTGGTTGTGGAGTGAAGGTAGTGCGGTTGGTGGAGTTGTTCGGGGGTGTTGTTGATGGTGGCGATTTGGTTGTTGGTGGTGTTTGGTCCAAAATAACGACAGCAAAAGAAAACGACTAACTGAAGAATCGCAGCCCGAATGAGTCACATATATTCCCTCTATACAACGGGTTTGGGCTAACTACACATGAATTACCGATATATCTCACCTGAGGACCCTTTATGGTGTAATGCGAATTTCCACAGCCGTAACACTACCCCTCCCCTTTTTACAGACTCGTCCCGAGTCGTCAAATTGTCTGTGGCCATCATGTGAGTTTGCCCCTAGTACGTTTTACCTTCGGATCCCTGAGCGCGACATTCAGTGTATTCGTGTCCCAAAATAAATAACCTGGGGGCTGAGTAACTAACAACAAACACACTCACTCAGACGACTAAATAATATTGCCGGGCTAGACAGACATGCCGGGGCGCACTCATATTTACAGTACATCTTAACCTTAACCTTACAAAATTTACACTAACCATGGCCCAGGATCAATGGACTCTGCAAAGAGAAAAGCAGTTAGCAGGGAGCCAGGCTGCTTAAGCACAGTCCCTGGCTCAGGCAATGCAGGTGTGGGGAATGTGGCCGGCTGCACACACGCAGTTCCGTCGTCAGCAGCTCTGTGCAGCACGCAATGAACACAACGGGCATGTATGGATGGACGGATGAATGGATGATGGATGGACGCAAACACGGTGCACGGGCCGCCACTGCAGGCCCGTGTTGTAGCTGCCAACAGGGCAGTCCTCGCAACTGCGCGACGATCCTGGCGCACATGGCAATGAACAAGGGGGGGGGCAAATCAAAACAGGACGGGGCAAAAGATGAAGAGGGCAGTAGGCATGGCATGGCAAAGGCAGCAGGCAAGGCATGGCAAAACAGGGCCGCTGTAGCAAACGCAGCCGGCAGTGAAGCTGACCGGCACAGGCCTTGCAGCAAAACAGCCAGCCAATGAAGTGGCCGGCACAGGCCTTGCAGTAAAACAGCCGCAGACGGTCGACCGGCACAGGCCTGCAGTAAAAACAGCCGGCAGCCGAAGTTGGCCGGCCTCCCGCCGTGCAGTGCAGTTTGTGGAGGGAGTGCGGTGGTGCTGGCCACTCAAAAGGCGGGCTCGGACCTACCTAACTGTCTCCCTCCCAACTATGCCTTTGCCTGTCTCTGTCCATACCCACCCCCTTAATTTGTAAAACCCAATTTAGACCCAACTTATTTTTTTTGTTTTTTATTTCTTATCTTTACTTCCCCACGAGAAATCGTCCCCTAACCCCCTTTATGTCTCTGTTCGGCTAACCTATCTCGTCACCTAGCCTACTTCCAATCCCTACGTTCCTTCCTGAAGGGAATCAGGGAGAGCTAGCGTCCTGTGTCGAGGCCCAACTCAAGCCTCAGGATGGCCTCCTCAGAGTTCAGCAATCTTTACCAAAGTGGTCCTGCGGCCCACAACGAGAATGAAGGATGGATGGTGCGGAGGGTACACTTCCTAATCTACCCTAACCATTATCACTTAAACTACCCCGGGCTTTCAACAAGCGCCTCTCGCTTAATCTACTGGTTCTATCAACCCAGATTCCCGTCGCCTGTGTTGGTGTCCTCACAATTTCGGGCCATGCCCCCCAATTTTCCTTCCGTGCCCTCACATGGTCTCATGGCTGGGACGCGTGGCTCCCTGGCAGGCACTACCCTCTGCCGATTCCCCAACAATGGCACCCCGGGCACTACACTGCCTCCGAGCCTACCAGCTCCTAAACACTGGGGAGTGCCCTCCATGGCGACTCCCTGAAACGCTCACGTGGCAGGCTGGCGCCCGGGCCCCTTCCCTGGGTGCCCGTGCCCAATGCACTGCCCACGCGGCTAATGGCGCCCCGGGCCCCCGCATCCTGCGGGCGCACCCATGCCCACTACGCTATCCTGGCCCCCATGGGCCCTTGGCCTACCGCGGCCGACTAGCCCGGTGCCCGGGTACCCACTCAGCGATACTCACCTTTCGCAGCCACGCTCCCAGCCCATCAACAGGGCTCCTGCACCCCTCCAAAACAGGTTTCGAGCCTACTTTCCCACCAACAACAACACGACCTCCATTTTGTCAATTTAACTAACCCACTAACTCACTTACTCTGACCCCGGGTCTCTTGGCGGGAGTCACTCCTCCCCCAATCACTCATCGCACCATGCATTCCCCATTCGCTCCATTCACACAGACCGCTGGTCTCACTCACTCAACATGTCTCCACCTCACAAATCACAACTCACACATCGCTGAACTCTGCCATCCTGCTCACTAAATCCCTCAACTAACTCGTGCTCCACCTCGTCCTTACCATATAGCACGTTCCTTTTAACACTACGTAGCTAAGCTACGTCCCACTACACACTCAAAGTCAGTCCATGTCTTCAAATCCAAAATCAATTCCATATTCCATCCTAAATCTCAACTAACCCTCTCCTAATCCATTCCACGGGCTCCATGAGGACTACCCCTGCCCATGAAGCCGGTCTAGCTAAGCTAACCTTCCCCTACCTAGTTCCATCCTGTGCACTGTTCACCGAAAGCGAGGCTTGCTTTTTTTTTTCTCGCGCAGCACCAGCGCGGCAACTCGCAACCTGCGCACCAGCGTGGCAATTCACAGCCGCGCACCTTTGGCGTGACGCATGGCAGCTGTTCGCGTCCCTCGTCCCTCTTGGACGGTACCATCCGGCAGGGATTCACACTCCTGCCAGATTCCAACCATACACGCAGCCATGACGTCACCCAGCGCATCAAAAAAACAAGCCTCGCGTTTCGAGGGGCTCCCCACACGAACACATGTGCTCTGCTCGTCAGAGCTTCACAGACACGCTCGCGTGGAGAACCCATCCGGTCCAAATCCGTTGTCCTAGCCTAACCTTTGTCCGTCGGGATCGGCAACATCCACCGCTGGAGTTTCCGGACCGGGTTTCACTCCCGCAGGGCGCACATGGCGGCCTCATGCGTACCACAGCACGGACCCGAGCGCACTGCTGTGCAAACCCGGCACGGTCCCCAAAATAGCTACGGCCGCTACTCGGCCCCTGTCCCTCTGTCGCCGTCGTCGCCCCATTCCATCCACGCACACCTGCGTGTCACGACGCTCACACACCACGACATGACATTCACCCGGGAGACGCGGCTGCATGTTCGCACATGCCCACCGTCATCTCCCTTACACACAGCGACCTTACACACGCTGCCCTCTCACACTCAGCCGCTCACTCGCACACGCGTGACACCCACACGCGGTGCCTCATCCATACACGGCGTGCTGGGAAGCACGCACTCCGGCCACTCGTAACCTCGCCACCATTTTCCTCACACACGCGGTCCCTTTCACACAAGCCTTTCACCCACGCTTGGCGCGCGTTGCCGCACGCATTCTGCCACACTCGTGAACACACACACAGGAACATTCACACTGGGGATTAGTGCCACTATAAGGGGTTCCGGGGCCTCTATACCCCCAAGCTCCTCGTGCACCCGTCCACAGCACTCGTCCCCTCAAACTCGCTTGACACGACCGAACCCACCTGGTCGTGATCAGCTTCAAGGGAGAATAGCGTCTCCCTCCGTTCCCGAAGGAGGCTATCCAGCTGCTCGCACCGGCCACAGAACAGTCCGCCAGCTCGCCCTCATGGTCCTCCACTACCTCGCTGTGTGTGTGTGTTCTGTTCCTTTAACCCCGTCTTTATCGTGCAGTCTCTCCTCTATTTTTCTATCTCCCGCGTCTCTATACATTTTATTTCTATTGTCTCTTCGTGTCTATTAGTTTCTTCCTGGATCCTCGTCTCTGTTTCCTCCTTCGTTTTATTTAATTCATTCTCGACTCGGTCTGTCTCCCGTGTCTCTGGCAATACTTCTACTTCCTTCTTTGTCTCTGTGCTTCCCTCTTCTCCATTTTATTTGTGTCTCCTTTATTTGGTGTTCCTAACTGTTCCTTCATCCGACGAGTGGTGTCGATCAAGTCCTGCACCACCGACATTGCTCCTTGTGGTGCTGTCACACATCCCACCTTATTGCGTTGTTCTACTTCCTGGCTCCTTCTGACGTTCCTCCTCTCGGAACTTCCTGAGTTCTTCGTTCTCCCTCGGAGTTTTTCAATCCCGTGGACTCCAATCTTGCTCTCCGTTTTAGTTGTTCAATTTCAAACCACATTGTTCTTGTTTTCTACCCACAGTTTCTCCTGCTCTTCATTTTCCAATCTCATCTTTCTTTCAATTGGCTCATTCCTTCCTGTGCTTCATTCGCTGTTCTCTCTCTACTCTTCCTTGTTTCCTCTCCTGTCCTTCCTTCTCCAGTTTCATGGTTTACTTCATTTGGTTAATTTCCCTTTGTGTTTCATTCGCTGTCTTTGTCTATCTCCTCACACCCAGCCTTGCCTTTTCTTCCAATTGGTCAACCTCAGCTTCATGTTCTTTTTGTTTTCTATCCCATTGTTCCTCTCGTTCTTCCCTCTCCAATCTCTTGTGTCCTTCAATCGCCTCATTTCCTTCCTGCTTCAGTTGTTCTTCCCTCATCATCCTCAACTCGTTTTGTAGTTCCCTTTCTTGTCTTCGTGTTTCTGTAACTCAGAAGCTTTCTCTTCTAATTCTTTTCTCATTTCCGCACACTCCGACCTTGCTTTGGCTTCTAACTGTTTGATTTGCACAGTGTGGTTCCTTAACATTTCATTCTCCGTTTTCGTTCTTTCCTCTTTTAACACTCTCAGTTCGTTTTGTAATCCCTCTCTTTGTCTTCGTGTCCAGTATCTCTAAGTTTTTTTCCATCCTTCCTCACTCTCTTCATCCCTTTCCTCGCTCATCTCATCCCTTTCCTTCCTCAATTGTCCCTGATATTCCTGTCTCTTTTTACCTCCTCCTCCAAGCTTTCCTTTTCCGAATGCCTTCTTCTACCTCTCGCTCTAGTTGCTTTATTTTCAAATCGTTTCACATTTTTTTCTCTTCCACTGTATTCCCTCACTCTCCCTCTAGTTCTTTGAACCGCCTTGCCCCCTCCATATTTTCTCATTAGTTGTTTTACTTCCAAATCGTGCTCCTTTTGTTTCTTTTCGAGCTCGGTTTTCCATTCTTCCTCCCATTGTTTCCGAAGCCCGCCAATGTCCGCCTGCCTCGCCGCCATGACCCGGTTTGAAACGGCTGTTGGAGCGCTCGCCTCGTGTCGCGCCCATAAATAGCCGCTCGCTCCGTGCTCGCTGAGGTGCGATCGCGCGCCATTATGCGACTCAGTTTGCCGGAAAGTCCGTGCTCAGAATATGGGTTGAGCTTCCCACGGATTGTAATTACAAGTACCGTCCTGGGCCATGGATCCACATTACTACACATATACATTTCTACTACCCCGGCTCCGCTCGCCTTGAAATGCCATCTTATTTCACGTAAGCGCATTAAATTTAAATTGCTCGTAATTTGGAGGGAATCGGGGGTCCTCCACTCACCCCTGAACCGATTCCCGTGAATTTAGCTTGGAGACGGGAGAGTTTGTTCCCGCTCGCTGACACCAGTGTTACGAGGAGGGGGATGAGTTCTATCCCACTCCTGACACCAGTGTTACGAATTCTGGCCGCCCAGCGTGCGATCGGACGTAACTCAAATCGCGACACGTCGCCCACCGGAACGGACAATTCAGTCTGACCCTCCTGGGACTACCGCCAGAAACCAGTCACGGGTGGGGGTTTAACCCACACCACCCAGTCTGCAGTCCACCCGCGCGAGATAGGGTAAATCGCCGAAAGTCGATATACCTATGGTACTCGCACGGGAATCTGCCGAGGGATGGGACCACGCCACAGGCCGACTCCGGACACGAACCACTTAAGTGGTTCGTTCCGTATTACAGGGATAACCGAGCGGAGTTATCGTCGGCCTTGACGGTTCCGATTAATTACCGGAGTGCTTTAAACCCACTACTAATCCCTTACGTGAGCAAGATGGAGATTCAATTAAAGGAAAAGACGAAGCGAAACGGGGGAACAATTGGACAAGCAAGCACTTTTATTGCACACACACAGACAAGCACGTATTCACAGTCAGCAACAGTTTTCATACAGTCAAGAAAGAAAAAGCAGAACGAAAGCAAGAACTACAACCGAATATGACTTACACGGGCACACTTACACAGTTCTACTTACAAGACTGCGCCACACACACACATACACCAAAAGCAAAAAAAAGAAATGAGTGACTTCCCTGCGCGCGTCGAATCCTCCTCCCGCGACCTCAGCTCCCAGCTCCTCCGGCGTGGTCGGTGAGCTCGTGCTTCACGCCGGCACGTGTTGGCCGCTCGACGCCACGGAAGGGGTTTCCGGCGCTATCTCAGCGCGGATAAAAGGGGGGAAACCGTTTATGCTCGGGGTCGGGAGAGGGGAATGGCAGACGCTCCGTCCCGCCAGCGGGGTCTCGGGACCGCACCGACAGAAGACCTTGGCACCGACAGAAGACCAGACCAGACCACCAGGCGAGACGAGCCAAGACGAACGACGAGACCAGCTCCAGGACGAAGAGAGCGAACCACCCCGTTTGCGGCCTTTATAGACCGAGGGAGGGCGTGTATGCAAATTCCCGGATCAAAATGCATTTGGAGGTGGGCCACGCCACCCCACGCTCGCCCATTGGACGGAGGAAAGGGACGTGAAGCTCCCCCGATCCGTTTTCTCCCTCGGAAAGCCCGCCATTCGCGCTCGCGGCTCGACGCGTTCGGCACCAATCGCCGAACGGGCCTTAGACAGCCCGACGTTCAGTGTTCACAGGTGGTGCGGTTGCTGGTTGTGAAGGAGAAAGGCGAAGGTGGTGGGAGGTTTGCCGTGGTGTTGGGCCGTTGTTGGGCGTCGTTAGAGAATGGCGGGTGAGGCGATGCTTGCGGGGTTGGGTTGTGGAGGTGAAGGTAGTGGCGGTTTGGTGGAGTTGTTCGGGCGTTGTTGATGGTGGCGATTTGGTGTGTGGGTAGTGTTTGGTCCAAAATAACGACAGCAAAAGAAAAACGGCTAACTGAAGAATCGCAGCCGAATGTATCACATATATTCCCTCATACAACGGTTTGGGCTAACACACATAACTTACCCGATATATCTCACCTGAGGACCCTTTATGGTGTAATGCGAATTTCCACAGCCGTAACAGTATGTATGTATGTATGTTCCCATGTTCCCGAAATACAGCCAAAATGGTACACAATAGTGCAAAAAGTTTAGTGCTATCATACTCACCATTCTCCTGTGGTGTGCAGTTTCAAGTTTTGTTCAAATCGGGCAACGAATAAAATTATTTTAATAATCAATTCCCGATTCATCAAATACTCTTCGGGATTATTTGATCAATGCAAACAACCTCAGTGGTATAGTTAGCTGGAGCTATCTTCTTTTTTTTTTGAAATGTTTTTTTATCAGTCACAACGGGAACCCAACGGGTTCACGGTTCGTCTAGTATAGATATAAAAAGACCCACCCACATCTCTCACCTGTGAATGGAGGGAATTGCCAATCAGATCTCACCTAATCGACTACGCCCAGTCGACTACGATTATATATAATCCTAGCCACCTGGGCGTAGAAAAGCCACTTGAATAATCCTCATATAATATTATAATATAATATATAATCCAAGCCACCTGGGCGTAGTCAATTAGGTGAGAGCTGATTGGCTATTCCCTGCATTCAAAGGTGAGAGATGTGGGTGGGTCTTTATTTATTGACTGCTTTTGACGATTGCACGTGGTACATGCTTTTAAGCCTCATTGGTGTGCATTGCTCGCTACGCTATCGCTGATTACTCACCAATAAGTGATGAAACTGGTCCGCTAGCTGAGGGGGTGTATAGCATTGGGATTCTCATGTGCGTACTGTGTGCAAACGTCTTCATAGTCAGGGCCGGATTTAGGCATGGGCAAGCTGGGCAGTTGTCCAGGGGCCTCC
>CM068963.1:23799816-23817663 GCA_035128595.1 Eptatretus atami | reverse complement strand
GTTTGACAGCAAGCTCTCCACCTTGTCAGGAGAAAAGAACTCAGAGTCCAGGAACAGCTGGGTGTGACTGGGTAAGCTGGGTGCAGAAAGCGATGAGTTTGGGACACAATATTTAGATGCAAAAATGGAGTTTAGGCATTCAGCCTTTTCATATGTGGTGTCAGCTCTGTGGCCATTTGAGGTAAGGGAAGGGATGGAGGGGCAAGATACACCAGAAACAGATTTAACTAGACACCACCAGGATTTTGGAGGAGGGAGAGAGATTTGAGAGTTCAGACTTGAGCTTATATAGATGTTGTTTTCTTTCTCTCCTGAGGGTAAACACACTTGTTCCGAGCTTTGCGGAAGGAACTGAGATTTCCCTCAGTTGGATTTGCCTTCTATGAGGCAAAGGCAAGTTGTTTCATTGCAACTGCCTCGCCACAAATTTCAGTGTACCATGGGCAGGAGCAAGGGTAGGACAACTGAAGACGAAATGTGATAAATCTGTGCATGAGAGAGAGAGAGCAAGTTTCTTTGAAAGAATTCCCAGGACAAGTTGATGTTGGAGAAAGTAGCGATGGGAGACCAGGCTCGACGTTTGATGGCTGCTTGAAGACCCTGCCAGTCGGCTTGAGTGAAATGCTAGACTCGACGGCGCTGAGGTTGTTCTCTAATAGCAGCCAGAGAGATGTCCATTTTGACAAGGACGTGGTCAGATGAACCGATTGGAGTTGAGGAAGAACAACAGATATTTTCAGGGAAATTGGTCAAAATCAGATCCAGAAGAGATGGAGTACCGTCGGTTGAGATCTGGGTCGGGAAGTTGACCAATTGAGTCGCAGAAGTATTTTGCTGAAGAGCCATGGCAGGTGAGAGAGGTACCCACACCCAACCAACTGGCATGATGGCAATTGAAGTCACCACATATGAGGAAGAGAGAATTGGGATGAGAGGATCGAAGTTGGTCCATGTTTTCTGATAGTGAGGTGTAAATGGAGTCATCACTGTTTGGTGGATGGTACAGTACACATATAAACATGAGATGGGAGTGGAGGGGAAGCCATAGCCAGAGGTATTCCTGGGTGTGTGGGGGCAGTGAGGGCAGTGCATGGAGAGTGAGGAAGAGAGTCTTTGATGAAGAGAGCAACAGTTCAACATAAAGAAATGTGAAGTTCTGGGGATATTTTAAGAATAATGAAAACAGGGATTACATAATGCAAAGGGCAGTGTTGGAGTGTGTCACACAGGAAAAGGATCTAGGGGTGCGAATACATATGGGAGATAAACAGACAGCACAAAGCCAGACAGCTATAGATAAACAAACAGGGTTTTCCATAGTATTCATAGGGGGATCAATTATATATCAAAGGAGGGAGTGTTTACACTGCAGAATAATTTAATGAGGCCCCATCTAGAACATTGTGTTCAATTTTGGTCACCACATCTGAGGAAGGACATCGTTTCCATGGAGAAGGTTCGCATGGAGCGACTCGATTGATTCTGGGGCTAGCTCGTCTAAGCTCTGAGGAATGGCTGAAGGAGACAGGATTTTATACTTTTGAAAGGAGGTGGTAACGAGGGGATTTGATTGAGAAGTTTAAGATAATGAAGAGTATGTCTGAAAAAACACAAGCGCAGAAGAGTTTTTCATCAAAATAGACAATGAAAGGACCACGGACCACCAAAATAGACAATGAAAGGACCACGGACCACCAAAATAGACAATGAAAGGACCATGGACCACCAAAATAGACAGTGAAAGACCGCAGCCTGAAAGTAAAGAATAAGATAATTAGCACAGTAGCAAGGCAGGGGTCTTTTCGTGAAAAAATTAGTTGATGCCTGGAATGGTCTCATTGAAATGTAGTGGCAACAGAAAGAGTACATGGGTTTGAATAGGAATGACATAGGTACTGAGAAGCATTGGGGATAGTGTGCTACAGGGTGTTGGCAGGACTTGAAGTTAACAATTTTTTAAATATACATAGTCGAGGCTCATGGAAGAGCTAGAATTAGTACACTGAATGGATCAGGGCACAACAGGACAAAATGAACAGTTGAGAGAAGTGGGAAACACCAACAGCAGTTGAAGGCAGATGATTGGTACAGAACAAGATGGATACAGAAGGAAACTCTCAGGAAGGAAAACTGCAAATTTGTAAGGGGGAGGGATTGGGATGGGGTTGAGAGGGTGTTAACCGTACAAAAAAAAAAATCATTGTTTAGGATTGGGAACGATCTGAGATCAGCTGTTTTGAAGATTTTGAATTGGGTGAACAGCTGTTTTGAAGACCTGGAGCAAAGAATGAGATTGAAGAGAGTGTGTAAGTTGGTTCCACAGGCGGGAGAAAAGAGGAACAAATGAGTGGAGGTGAGCAGTGATCCTGAATTTAGGTAGTTTACCGAGAAGGGGGTTGATGGTCGACCATGTGTGCCCTGTAGAAACTTGGGAGGAACAGAACCAATAGAGGGCAGAGGGTGCAGACCCCAAAGGAGGCGTTAGAATACAGAAAGGCAACCAACCTGTCCGCAATGCGAGCGGAACAGGTCTAGACACTCAACTTCGTCATGGGGCATCCCAATGATTTTGAGGGCCTTGCTTTGCACGGTGTCAAGAAGGGCAAGGTTTGAAGCAGGGGTGCCAGCTCAAAGGGGGAGAGCAGCATTCCATCAAGCTGTGAATGAATGCCTTGCAGTACTCCATCAAGCTCTTCCTCAGTTCTAATCTCCTTTGCCACTGCACTTCGTTCTGATGTCCTCTGAATTGCCTCTGTCACCTCCGATCTCTCTGTAAGATGATACTGATCCATTCGTTATTCTATATGGCAGCTTCTCTTTTATATTTTGCCAGCAGGGCAGAGTTTAGCTCCAACTACTTGTGTGATGTGCAACTTCATGCTTAAAGTCACAAAACTCCGTCAAGGCAAGGCTAACAGCACAAGCTCATTGGCTTTTTCAATAAAACTTGGACACCCACTTCCCCATACCCCTCCATCCCATCCCATTGCCCACCCCTACGCTCTGTGCACATAATATTTAATTCATGCGTATTGTAATTAATGTCGAATATTAATTGTTTTCGCTATCAACAACAATGTTTGTTTGATGCAGCTTTTACAGTGATGTCACATGGCCGTAAGATATTCCAGGCGATGAGTGACATCAATTCAACCTTTGTAAATTTTTTTTAACACCTTTTGACTACCATGCAGTTTTAATTGACAAGTCTTTTGTAACTATCATTCTGCTTTGGAATGATTTTTTTTTTAAACTGTTGAGGATTGTTCAAGAATCGATTTTTTTTTTCAACTTAATATCTTGTTAATGTTCGCCAAGTATTCTCTGAGAAGGTGTATTGAGGTTGCACAAGGAATTGGTATTCTCTGAGAAGGTAAGGTAATGTTAAAATTAGGTGCAAATTTCACATATTTTTCAGAATTGTTATAAACCCTTTTCCTACACAATTTCCATTGGATCCATTTCGATTATTATCAAATCTGATCCCATCCCATGAGACATGCATCCGAGGATTTTGTAAGTTTTTTTATGTGGCTATCCTCTCTTGTATTGTATTTCATCAGCGTCCTTGAGGCTATATGTTTATATAGCGTTTAAATTTCTTCCGCAATCTATCAACAAATAAATTAGACGACAGTAAGTCCTGAGATTGCTTGATTCAAATGCTACGACATTTAAATTGACAACCCTGCTCGCATGGCTCACTGTCCACCGCTCACTGTCTCTGACTTTGAAGAGCCAGCAAGGAGAGTGAAAAATAGTTTGTGTGAAACAGAAGAAATGGAAATAGTTTGGCACAGCTATTATCTTTCCTGCCACTGAAACAACCTCGGATGCCATTTAATTTGTTGGCTGGGTATTGTGTATGACCTTTGACAAGCTCGACCATGCCAAGTTTCCTGCTTGCAAAGCACTGCCATTTTTGTGGGAGAAACACAAACTGCGCCACAGATTGTTTTCCTTTATTAAACTCAGGCCACTAAAATAAATTGCCCAAAGTAAGTCTCACATTACCCAAATTAATAGAGATGAATTGCCCAAATTAAGGAAAATGAAATATCACTGATCTGGAAGACTTAATGAGCCTGAAGCAAAGGTCGCAGCCAACACACAGGTTAATTTTTCAGTTTGTGAAACTTGGGATAATTAATATTCAGGCAATTTTCTTGTGGCACTGTGGAATGAAAAACAGGAACACATGTAACATTTGTTGATGATGATTATGATAAACATGGCCACTAAGCTTGGGGGAAGTGCCGTCACTTCCCAGGGTACTTTGGGGACCAGCGACGTCACAGCAATAGCATCACCTTTCTTCCCACACTCAGTGTGGCATTTCCTCAGGATAAATTTCCTCCTCCCCATGAATGCCAACCGATGGTGATTGTCCGTGCTCTTATCCTTTTAAATGCAGAATGTCCAGCAAAGAAGCAGAATGTACCATTTTTTTTGTTTTTTAAAAGTCTTTGGTGTAACTCGGCCAGCGTTTTAACCACCGACCTCCCAGACTCGGAGAGGACGCTCCAAGCATTACTACACCGAGTCTTGTCACCTTCATGAGAAAAGCCAGAAGTGGAAGTGAGACTTAGCGTTGCTGAGGTGAAAAGTGAAAATCCAGAGGCAAATGCACAGTCTCGCAGTATTAAGGTGAAAGGTCAGCTCGCTTCCGTCACTGCCAGAAGATCAAAGGTGAAAGGTTATGGTGGTGCAAGTACACTGTTGGTAAGCGTAACGTACTGAGCACTTGGGGATCTGTGAGAAAAGCACCTCGACTAGCTGCTGGAAAATAGGCCATTGGGAGTTAATATGCATGGGCAAGCTTGAGTGTAGTGCAAGTGCAGTGGGCACTAGTTAGTGTTAGTAAAAGCCATTGTGCAAGTACAGTGAGAGCAAGGGAACAGGAAGCAGAGAGTGTGTGCCAGGTGTGGGTCATGTAACACTTCAGTACAGAACTATGGGCCACTCCCAGCCCCATAAGTTTCTGTGCTAATGGTAGACTGCAAGTACAGCAGATTGTTTCTCCACCTGGTCTTCCCTCCTTTTCCCCAAATCTCGTGTTTTGTTGATTGAATTTGCAAAATATTTCCACTGCCCGAGCAGAGTGAGCAGTTCTACATTGCAATTTTAATTGACCTGATTTTTATTCCTCCTCTCCTTCCTTATTTTTGCTGCACACAGCCTTTGCCGTTGGTGAGTGATTACTCTCTACTAATGTATAATGTCACATTAATCGATGGTATAATTTACTTTCCTCGTACCTGCTTAATTCCAACAGTTTCCCACTAATGGGTGCTTTACTTTCTTCCCGATAAATCTTCATTTCAGGTGCAAAGCCTATTTTGATCCTTATTTTCAGTTGTCTTGTCATCTCCATAGTGTGATTCAATTTATTCACCTTTTAATGTTTATAAATAACACTTGGAACATGTCTTTCAATCCTGAGAAATCCCACAAATTGACCCTCTCTCTTTCCGAAAGGACCATTCCGCAAACCCTCCCATGTACTTTCTCAACAACCATCTCAAAAAGGTTCAGTCCCTCAAACTCTTGGGTCTCACTCTCAGCCATGATATCTCTTGGACAAGCCACATTTTAAAGTTGGCCTCCAAAGCCAGATGCTGACTGGGCATCCTCCGTCGTGCAAAGTCCTTCTGCTGGGTTCCCACTGTCGTGCGATCCGTTACGAACGCCACGATTGGCCATTCGTGGCTGATCATGGAATTTCTCTGAAAGCTGTTCCCACTATCACGATGTGCGGCACGATTGAAATCGTGGTCTCACAGAGCGTGGTGTTTGTCTTGTCTAAGATCGACCCGATCACCACGATTAGGAAGCACGATTAGATGCGATCTGTCGCGCTTTGTTACGATGCAATACGATCTGATACGATGATCCCGATTGACAATTGATCGTGTTGATCGTAGAAAAATTTTGAACCGTTCAAAAATTTTCTACGATTAACACGATTGCCATGACTGACCTCAAGATCTGATAAGATCTGATAGGATCACCACGATTAGTCCACGATTAAGACCATGATTTCAATCGTGCCGCGCATCGTGATAGTGGGAACCTTGCATTCCTTGGCACACCTGAGCTCCGATCCACCTACAAGGCTTTCATCTGCAGCTTGATGGAGAACTGCCCTCCCCTCTGGACTGACTCTCCTGTCTCACATCTTGCTCAGCTTGATGCCATTGAAACCGAGGCTTTCAAGATCATTGGAGTCTCTCACAATGAGGCTGAGTCTATGGGCCTATCACTTCACCATCACTGACAGTTCGGTGGTTTCTCTGTCTTCTTCCGTCTCATTTCTGCTCTTGCACCCTCTGTTCACTCCATGGCACTCCCCCCCCCAAGTATCTGCAGGGATGCATGCGGTCCACCAGCAACCCCCTCCTTGTGAAACTGCCAAAATCTAGAACCACTGCTCACCTCCACTCATTTATTCCTCTTTTCCTACTTGTGGAACTGCTTTCCACGCTCTCTTTGATCTCATTCTTCCCTCCCAATCTTCAAAACAGCTGTTCACCGCCATCTCAGGTCATTCCCCATCCAACACCATGATCGTTTCTAAATCCGTTAAACCACCCCCACCCTTCCCAAAATTTTGTTTATGTATCCATCTTGTCCACCCCCTGCATTCTCCTATACCTCTCATCGTTACCTGCATCCCTTGTTTGTTTGTCTCCGTCTACCTTCTCCCTCCGCCTTGATACTGGCATTTCCCCTTTCTCCTGATGTTCCCTTTGTTTCGTTGTGTCCTGGCCTATTATGTGTCCGAGCTCTTCCATGAGTCTAGACCATGTCGAAATTTTTTTTAAAACAACCAAAATATACCATTTTGTTTGTTATACGATTGCTGAAAACTTACTTTGTTATTTCAGTTTTTTGTAATGGTCCGTTGACAGCACAAAATCTTTTTTATTATTACATGAAGTGCAAACCATCCATTCTATTTGTAAATATACGAAGTAAAAATCAAGTACAGTGCTTTTTATAAAACAGAAACGTCAACCGGTTTACATTGAAAATGCACAAAATTTTATGTTGTCCAATATAAATATAGCAGGTTGGTTGGTGAGAAGTCTGACACCACTTAAGCTATTCTGATCCCTTCCACTTCATGTTACATTACCCGAAACCCCAATATGGATCAGCCAGCAAACATGTATCATCATTTCAATATATTGTATCTGGCCCCTCATTGGAACCCATTGGAATTTAAACAAACGAGACAGCATCGAAACATATGCCATGAATAAGTCGTATAGTCACATTCAGGTGGAGCAATTCCTATACCAGAACAGCTTACACATCATCCAATATTTATCATACAACTTGTTTACCATGAACAGCTTTCTCAAGGACATCCCACAGGTGTTCAATCAGGGAAAGGTCCAATAACAAGGCAGGCCACAGCAGAGTGAAACTCTAAATGGACTAAAGAAAATCCCTCATTGTGATGGGTGATGGAGGCATGTATTACCCTCTCAGTAAATAATTTGTAAAAAGCCATATAACATTGTGAAAAGGCCTCTGCACTCAGCTGGAGAGTGTTACTGTTTTAGAATACACTTGCTACACATCAGATCATGACTTGGTCAGTTAAGGCCTACTCCTTGATGCCTTCCTACACTATCACATTAATTTGGGCATGAATATGTTACCTTACTGTGGGTTATCATCATATCTGGAGGTGTTATTTTGCTACTGGTGAAGTGCCCCTCAGAGATCAGGACAGGAATTTAGAATCTGGCCAAGGTTGTTTCTGAAAGGTGCTGGAGGATCTTTAACATCCACCAATGAATGCTAGCAAATGGGACAATTGCTTAACATCATAGAGCATACTCAATTCAAGACAGCATTACAGGATCATGCCTGCAAATCACCCAAATGCCAGCTTAGAGTTTTCATTTAAACAAGTTCAGGTGGGAGATTATTCAATTTAGCCAGACTCTGAGCAAAGTCCAATGGGCAGGAAGTTAATGTAAGAGTTATTTTTTGTGGAAGATTCTGGAAGACATTCTGCAGATCATTGATCATTTCATTGCCAACTCTGCAATTCACACGGGCTTATCATAAATCTGTGTTTGTGTTTTCATTGCCAATAATCCACTTGATTCAATCAATAAATTTTACCGTTTTAGCTGCCAACACCATTGAGGAGATGTCTAACCATGTTGAATCGACAATGAAGCCTTCGGTGTCCTCCAACATGGGGTCAAAGAAAGCAAGTTACAGAATTGTACCAAAGCTATCATGAAATGCAATGTTTCCTTCATATTTAAATAACTTATATTTTCTAGAAAAAAAAAGAATTTTTATACTCCACTAAACGGCGAAAAAAGAGCATCTCGCAAGTGTTCAACTTCTACTCTCAAGTCAACCCTTGGGAATAGCATGGAAAGGGCATGTGTGAAATGTGGAAGTGTTATGGCATTCCAATATGCCAAGTGTTGAATGTATCCTTGTCACTCAACTGCAATGCGCTGGTCATGTTGTTTAAATGTATTAAGATAAATGATCAAAAGCAGTATTATTTTGGAGAGATATCTTTTGTGGAAGGTGTCATGTTGGTAGCCAGCAGTTGCGCTATAAAAACATATATTAAAACTAGAGGGGGAGCACTCGGGAGAGTGCAAAACCTCCGCCGCCAATACTGCTGGGTCACTCAAGTGGAACCTTATATCCTTATTCATTAAATATGATGTCAACAGTGCTGACAGAGTTATAGTCTTTTCTCAACATTTTTTTTGGGGGGGGGGGGGGGGGGGTTGGAAATCACTTAAAACATGTAGAAATGCAAAAAAAAAATTTTTTTTTCTCTAAATTTTTTTTGGGGGGGAGGGGTTTGGAAATCACTTAAAACATGTAGAAATGCAAAAAAAAAAATTTTTTCTCTAACAAGTTTTTTTTGGGGGGGGGTAACAATTTTTTTTTGGGGGGGGGTTGGAAATCACTTAAAACATGTAGAAATGCAAAAAAAAAAATTTTCTCTATTTATTTTTGGGGGGGGGTAACAATTTTTTTGGGGGGGGGGGTTGGAAATCACTTAAAACATGTAGAAATGCAAAAAAAAAAAAAATTTTTTCTCTAACAATTTTTTTGGGGGGGGGGGGGACCAAGTCCAAAATTTAATGGCATGATCCTTGGACCATACCTAACCCCCCACCAAGTTTCGTCGAAATCCGTCGAGGAGTTTTTCCGTAACTGTTCACAAACAAACAAAACTGAGGTTACAACAACAAACAGAAAGGGGTGAAAACAGTAACCTCCATCCATCTTCGAAGATGGCGGAGGTTAACAACTCAAAGAAGCAAATATCCCCTTTGAAACTCGGGATAAACGATTTCTCACCTGATCATCAGTGATCCTTAACAAAAAGTAAGAAAATGCAGACATCATTGACAGAAAACTTGAGAATACATAGAACGCCTTACAACCATGCATTCTTGAGAAACAAGGACATGGATGGGGTCTGCAAGCACAAATTTGATTGGTGGTGATGACGTAAAATGCCACAATATTCTGTCCAGGTGCTGCTAAACGGAAGTGTTTTGAATGTGCCAAGAAGGTGATTTGTGTTCTACAGTATTCAAATATATAATTTCACTTAAATAAAATAAACATTTTAAAGGTCGTAGAAAAAAAATTATTTTGGAAGTTTACCACCATATTGGCCTGTCATCCTTCTGAGGTCGGCAAAATGAGTGCCAGCTTGCTGGTATACTGTGTCGGAGTGGCGACCCGTCCAGGATTGTGCCCAATGGCCAAGGAGACTGCTGAAGCAGCACCAACACTCTACACAGAGTATGGTCCCAATCTCCTCTCCTTCTCCACCATATTGCTGCAGAATCTTTTACACCACCTTATTTAACATGTTACATTAGTTATTCGTGCCTATTGTTTGTGTCCTTTATGACATCCTTAAAGAACAGCAAGTTTCCTGTTTGGAATGATTTTCAATGTTGTTTCACCGTCAGACAGGCAAACAGACTAAAAGTATTCTCTCACTCCTCTCTATGTATGCACAATCAGGACAAATTCAGAGCCAAAGTATTGTTGAACTACAGGTTTGTTTTCTGACTCATGGTCCGATTAGTGTTTAAAACATAACATTCAACTGAAATTAAGTTGTTCCTCGATCATCAACTGGCATTTGTAGACAGGCAGACAGACAAAGTGAACCAAGTGCATAACCCCGCTTTTCGCTACGGGCATGCTACGTAATTATCTGTGATGTTGTAATGATGCTCAAAATTCACAATCCTCCATCATCTCTTGTCAACATTGCAACAGGGACTTCACCACTATGGTTGGGCTTGTTTCTCAATGCTGATCTGCACACCATGGCTCTGCTCTTCACTAGTTAACATTATTTCAATAGGCAGTCTAACATTCACACTGACCGTTGACAATGACGATCTCAACAACTTTCAGCAAAAATAACCAATGTCCTCATCCCACTTTAACAGTGGAATCAATCTGCTCTGCTATCAAGCAGGATGCAAAGGCTTTGTTTGACAAAAAGCAAAATTACATTTATGGGGGATTTGATATAAACCAGACATTTTGAAGATTCCGCAACTTAAGTCAAAGGACAAGAAACATGCAAATGCAGCAATTTTCTTGTGTAATGCACTAACGATAACAAATGCAAGTATAAATGAATGAAAGAATGATGTCAAATCTTGTTTGTCAAATCAAAAAAGGATTTTTTGCAGTTTGTAAGTGATATCTTTGATAAGTGCAAATGCAAGGTGAGTGTATAAGCAAATAATGTATTCCTTGATGGCTGGTGATTCATTTTCTTCCACAGATGAAAGTGTGCTATGCTGCTTGAAATAGGTTTTATTATCATTTAAAATAATTAAATTAACAGTTATTAGGGCTAACAGGATGGCCTGGAGGTACACAAACTCACTTCTCAGATGTCTAGCCTGAGTTTGCATCTCGGCCCAGCTATAAACTGTCACCCTGATGTTTCATCAATGTGTGTGCCATCCAGTGGATGGACGTTAACCTTGACATCCCATCTGCCAGTATTAGTTGGTAGACATTAAAGATGCCATGGTGTCCTTCACCAAGATAAGGTGAGCTATCACCAGAACCCTGAACAAATTCAAAATTCCTGCACTAACTACTGTGGGGAAGGCAATGGCAAACCTCCAAGTATAACCCTTGCCAAGAATCTGTTTCAGCAGCATTGATGCTCTGTAACAGAGTATGGTACATCAGAATCAAAAGCCATTATTATGAAAGATTTACGTAATTTTCCTGGTAATATTCAGAGTAATAATGGAATAATCACCCACTTCAGGTATGCTTTGGACATTGCGTTTCCTTTTACCACATTGCAGGACTCACTGAACCCGAATAACTTGGAGTACTGGATGGAGGAAATCTACACACCTGGTTATGACACACTGCTGAGGCGCAAGGAGGCTGAGTTCCGTCGCGCTAAGCTCTGCAAGATCGCCACACTCATATTGGTGGCTGTGTGTACTGTAGTGTTGGTAATAGTTGTACCAATCTGCACTGTGCGCACCTAAGCCACAAGCATTGAGAACTTGAGATGGACCCCCTCTTTGTTTCTTTCCTGGTAGCACTGCCTTTTTCACACACCCACAACTTGGTGGGTTCCCATTAGAGTATGACAGCTTCCAGAACTCGCTCAGTAATGTTCTTATCGAAGGGGTGCATCATTCTCTTGTAAGTATTCGTTAAGGTTGTCTTTCTTTCGAATAAACATATCATAATACATCGTAAAATGCATTGCATTCTTAGGTCGGATGCCGTATTGGAAAGTGTCATTAAGTAATATTTTCAAAGGTCCACAGAAAAAAAATAGGAACACCATGGCCATTGATAGAATGGAACTCCAATATAATTGGAAGGGCAGTGAAGGGGGTTTGAGGGCAGGTTGATGGGATATTCACTTCTAAAATGATATCATAGAAAGAGATATTGTAACGAACTGGACAATAAAGGGTTCTGGTGAAATTCCTTATGGACAAGTAACATTAATGAAGTTGCCGAGAAACCAGGAAAATAAAATTCTTTGAAATTAAGTTATGCCCTAAAATAATTAGACACGAGCAGAGGAAGAGATCTTTAACTTAATTTGTTCCAGTTTTAATGATGTGTGGAGCTCTTGATGCAAAGCAGGTGCTTAAACTAAAAGCATTAATTAAAAAACTATAAAAGAATTAGAAACACATTGTAAGTAGTGAGTCAATGATGATTATAAAAGCGATTTGCAAAATAAGGTATTTGCCAATTTTAAGTATCTTAAGAAATCTTATTAATGTTGAGACTGCATAGCCTCACAGTGGTTGCACTTCTCCAGGCTTTAATCACGAATGAAGAGCAAAGTAAATCAAGCTTTTATAATACCTACTGTAGATGGTTATTTTATTTCCTCAATCAGTATTTGATGGCTGCAGAAGCGATCTCGTATAACCATGAATTAAGCAATTATTTCGCCTTGTTGAGAACATTCCATTTCATTGCACCAGCATTGTCATATCTGCATTCCTTGGCCTGCTCTGTTTTTTGTTCTTTACATAAGTGAGGTTCAGAGAAGAGCAAAGTACATTTGACAGTGTGACAAACATCAAGGGAATGAACGAACAGGATACGAGGAAAGGGAGGAGGCGAGGAAACACTGAAGCTAGCCAGTAAGGTGGTTGGGTTGAGAAAGGTTAATGGGGTAATAAAGATCATGGGATATAATTGGGGATGATGAGAGATGGTGATGCACTGCTTGCTTTGCAAGCCCTGGAGGAAAGATTGAGACAGAACAGCCTCTGGAAGGTGATTCTATAGACAGGAGAAGCAAGGAATAAAAGAGTTAACGTGTGCAGTCAGCAATTTTGGAGGTTTAACCAGGAGGAGGTTACTCGAAGAACGTGTGCATCCTGGAGTTGCTGGGGAGGGTCAGAGGACAGAGAGCAGAGGAAGCAATATGGGAGAAGAGGCAGTTAAAAAACAGACTATCAACCTGCCTGTGATATAAAAGCAAAGAATGTGGTAAAGTAAAACATCAGCTAAAGTTTTGATAACTCAGAATTACTAAATCTGATCATGACCTTTTTAGTTTTCTTTTACCTTATTATATTTCAACAAGAATGACCACACTGTGGTCACAACCTGCAACAAAATCCGGTAATGGGCCGAATGGGAAACACACATATAAAGCACTCTTAAAAGATGAAGAGCACGATTGGGAAACACATTTAATGCGCTTTTAAAAGAATAACTCGTCAGGTCAGGTATGGGAGCATGCGCCAGAGCAGCGTGTCGCTGCATCCACTTTCCGCCGGTACTCCAGTGGCCTCCATCTGGCCATCCCCCAGGCAGATGCCGGGCCCATCCCCATCTCCATGAGATGCCGATCAACCTGCTGCAACCACGAGGCACGTGGTCGGCCCATTGGCCTCTTCCACTCACGAGACTCCCTCACTGAGAGAATCTGGTGAGCAGGATCAGCGTCAGGAAAAAGGGCCACATGTCCATACAGCCGCAGCTGACGCTCACAGACTATGCAGTTAACAAATCTCATTTGAGTCTCTCTCAGCAACCGCTCGTTGGACACAAAGTCCAACCAGTGATAGCCAAGGATTCGCCGAAGAGACCTGGTACCAAAGGAATGAAGTCTCCATCTCAGATCTCTGGTCAGAGTCCAAGTCTCACATCCATAGAGTGAGACTGGAAGCACCAAGGACCTGAAGACTCGGACTTTCCTGCTCCTGCACAGTTACAGGCAGCGCCACACCCCATGATCCAGTGAATCCATGACTCCCCAGGCCTGACCCAGACTTATGTTGACCTCTGACTCACAGCTAGCAGAGACATGAATATCACTGCCAAGGTTAGTGAATCTCTCCACGACCTCAACATCCTCACCACAAATAGGCACAGACAGGACAGCAGCATCCAATATGTCATTGAAAGCCTATATCTTAGTTTGGACCAAAGAAACCCATATTCCCAGCAGTTCCGACTCCTCATTCAGTACCTCGAGGGCCCCCAAAAGGATATCTAAAGTCTCCGCAAAGATGACTGCATCATCTGCGAAATCAAGATCAGAGATCTTGACATTCCCAAACGATGCACCACAGCTTGATCTCTCCGACATCCTCCCCAGAATCCAGTCCATACAAGTGCTGAAAAGTGTGCGGGACAGTACACACCCCTGACAAGCTCCAGTAACAACTGGAAATAAGTCAGAGATGGTACCACCACCACGTTTTTGTCTTGCATTATATTTACAGGTAAGGAAAGGGAAAGTATGTTGAGGGTTTGGTGGGAAAGGGTCAATACAAGTCAACAAATTTAAGATAACAATGCACCACAGCTAAACAAAACATCAAGCCTGGTGGTGGCTTAGTGATTAAGGTGGCTGGCTTGCAACATAGGATGCTATGTCCAAGCCCCTGTTTAATCAACATCAGGTGGGGTTGACTCAGCCTGTCATTCTTCTGTGGTTGATGAAATGAGTACCAGAGTACTGGGGTAATAACCATTTGGGGTAACCTGCATCAGAGTGGTGATCTATCCAAGACTGTACCCCCTTGCCAATGAAACTGCTTTGGCAACAAAACATCATGCACTCCACACCAACTTACTTATTCTACAATTCTGTTTAACTACCTGTCAATTACAATCTTGTAACTTTGACTTTTAAAATTCATCGCCTTAAAGTACCTGATAAACTTCCCTTTTCAACATTTCTATTGTCTAAACTGTTATCACCCTTCTTGGAATACTATGGGAAGTCTCAACCACTCTTATAGGGATGTACACATACCTTGATTCTGTCTAATTACTGGAGAGGAACAAATTACTTACTCAGCTATCATTTTTCCTGTTGCTCTTTTTCACTATTTAAAGCTCTACTGCATTTACACTATCTGTATTTTCATGAAGCTTAGTGGTGGCTTAATGGTTAAGGTGGTTGGCTGAGAATTTTAATATCTTGAGTTCAAGTCCCAGCTCTGCCATAATAATAATAGATGGGTTGACTCAGCTTGTCATCCCCCTGAGGTTGTGGCAAAGTGGGTACCAACTTTCTGGGAAAAGTGAGACAGTTGAGTATCTGATGTTAGAGTGGTGATCCATCCAGCATTGTGCCCCCTAGCCAATGGAACCTTGGCAAGCTTATGCACCTGGTGGCAGGAGATGATCATCCATCCATTCATTTCATTATATTAAACAGTTTTTATTACATCCACCTCCTTTTCACCTTCACTTGTTATCATCCACCTACTCTTCCTTCCCAGTAATATTTACTTTTAGGATGTGCACATCCCTTAGTTATACTTCAAGGTAAAAGGAACCTCACAAGTTCTGTAATCAATCTGGTTGCAATGTGCAGAACTCCTCAATCGTTACCATATTCCTCCAACATGGAGTGCAAAACTGCACGCAGTAATTTAAGTGAAGTTGAACTATATTCGGCAGAGTGATGACTCTCCTGGATTCAAACTCTACCCAAGAAGCTGCTTCAGCTGAAATGATGCTCTGTATATAACTGGTTCATCTACATCAACTTCAAATATGATGATGCTAACTATATTCCTACTTAATGGCAAAATTACCTCTACATTTTATACTGTAGATGGTTCTCTTGTTAAGACACTTTTATAATCCTCCACTTTTCATTTGTCTGCCTAATCAAGTCCCTTATCTACACCTCCTTGCATAGGTTTTTCTCCTTTGTATTATATGCATTGTTTGTTGCTCACAAAGCTTTCCAGGAACGTTTAAAATGATGCATTCTAAGCATCACCTTCAACAAAAGTTTTTAAGCTAATTTTTGAAATTCGTAAATTGCTAAACCTAATGTACGTGAATGCACTTTTAAGAATACAAAGAATAATAAAAAAAAAACCTTTGAGGCTCAATGAAAACCTTTCAACAAAATCACAATATAGATGGATGATAAATATCAATAACGAAATGGATATTATGTTGCATAGTAACTGGAAAAGTAATACTTTGAATTAAAGTATTTTATCATGTTTTTAAATATTGTAAAAATGTAAAATACTGTAATTTAAAAGAACACCGATGGTTGTAAACAATGATGGTTAATATAGCCATCAACAAGGTTCACAATGTTCAGGCCTTTATGAAAAGGTGTAACGGGGAAACAAATACAATTTTTTTTTTTTTGCCAAAGGGAAACAAAGATCATGATGTACGAGATATTTTTGCCGAGTAAAATAATAATTCACATTAATTTATTTTTCATTGTTGTTTTTGTTACCAAGCAGGTTCGTATAATTGTTTCATGAAATAAACACTCACTAAAACAGGGCATGTACATCATTTCCACATGACATTGAACAGTTTGCATAAGTGAAATTATTTTCTTATTACAATTGACTTGAAACAGCATTTTGAATGAACAAAATTGTGTTAAATTTTTCTGAATCCACAAAAGGTGATCACAGACTTTGGGCTTCGATGTATGTACCTGTGTCACTGTCGGTTATTAATTTTTTTTTTTTAAATAAAGGTAACATATTTATGGCTTTGGTAATGCATTACTGTGGGATGAAGGTACAACTGGTACAAAAGTGACTGTTATTTACAATCGTTTAATATTACTTGATGAAAAGAATAGCACAGAAGAGAAATTGTATTGCAATTAAAAGTTTTGATTCAATTGCACATCATCATTAGCAATTACTACTGAAAGTTGAGTGGCGATATGATTTACTTAATCGAGAAGAAATGCAAATATATATTTTTATTTACTTTGCCATGCAATATTTCAGTCATAGCTCTGTGCTTATGCCATCGACTTGGCTGAGTGAATAATGTTTAATTATCAAGATATAGCCAGGCCAGACATCCACTTGCCCTTTCTTGTTGTAAATAAACCAGAAGAAAAGAAATGAAAAAGCCCATTGAGTTGGCTGATGGCAAAGTGAAGTGTTTACCAACATTATTGTACATTTTAAAACAATTGGGCATAATATTGTACACACTGTTGGTCAGATATGAGTTATCAGTGATTTCCTCGGACATAACAAATATAGGTAGGCAAAGTTTGATACTAGGAGATGTTGATACAGTGCTTACTGTATAATGAACATCACGAGTGGCTTATGAAGCTCTGGGTATTATGGGCAAAGTAAATAAATATTGAATCGTAGTAATAGTCAATCCACGTACATTGAGCCAAATGCAATCCCAGTTGGGATTTAATACTCTTAACTACCAGATACGAACAAAAACAAAAAGAACCACTTCGACAGAGATAATGTTAAAAATATGACTGTTAAGCTTTCATCATTTTAACTTCCATAATGAAGCTTCTCTTATGCTTTATGGTTTCTGTACAGTTGAAAGAATGTGCCTACGACAATGCTGTCAGCTTGTACGCTGTTGTGCGTGGTTACCGTAAAGAGATTTGCAATGTCTTTTGTCATGGAAATATATAAATCAATGAGAATCCTCTCACAGCCTTTGTACCACCTTTGCTTGTGATTGCACGGAATTTATAGTTCTCCCGAGCCCGAGAAACCTCATTGTGCGAATGGCGCATATCCGCAGCAAGGCAACAAGGTATGCAGTCACTTTCATCTCATGCAATTCTTCCTATAATGTGACATGACAGGTGCATTTTCTGGTGCAACGACGTCAAAACATGCCAATTCGACGATGTTATTGCTGTTGATAGAAACGTTTTCCAAATGGCAGAGCTTTGTCCATGCATTGTTGTCTGGATGAATAAAATAATGACATCACTTGTCATAGCCTGTGTGCATTTAGTTCTGCTGAACACAACACTTTTGTATTCATGGTTTACACAAAGGAATTGGAAGGGGG
>CM068963.1:23782216-23793740 GCA_035128595.1 Eptatretus atami | reverse complement strand
GTTACGTTGCAGTCAGCAATTTGAGGTTTAACCAGAGGATACTCGAAGAACGTGTGCATCCTGAGTTGCGGGAGGGTCAGAGGACAGAGACAGAGAAGCAATATGGGAGAGAAGAGCAGTAAAAACAGACTATCAACCTGCCTGTGATATAAAAGCAAAGAATGTGGTTAAAGTAAAACATCAGCTGAATTTGAATAATCACGAATTACTAAATCTGATCATGACTTTTTAGTTTCTTTTACGATATATTTCCAACAAGAATGACCACACTGGTGACGTCACAACCTGCAACCAAAATCCGTGTAATGGCCGAAATGGGAAATACACACAAAAGCCACTCTTAAAGATGAGAGCATCTGATGATGGAACACATTTAATGCGCTGTTAAAAGTAATAACTCGTCAGTCAGATATGGAGGAGTGCGCGCAGAGCAGCGTTGTCGCTGCGATCCACTTCCGCCGGGTACTCCAGTTGCCGTCCATCGGCCACCCCCCAGGCAGAGTGCGGCCCGATCCCATACTCCCAATAGATGCGATAACCGCTGCTGCAACCACGAGGCACGTGGAACGCCCATTGGCTCTTCCATCACGAGACTCCCTCACGCAGAGAATCTGAAGTGAGCAGATCAGCGTCAGAAAAAAAGGGCCACACCATACAGCCGCAGCTGACCGCTCACAGACTATGCAGTTAACAATCTCATTTGAGCTCTCTCAGCAACCGTCGTTGGAACACAAAGTCCAACCAGTGATAGCCAAGGATTCGCCGAAGAACCTGTACCAAAAGAATGATCCCATCTCAGATCTCTGTCAAGAGTCCAAGTCTCACATCCATTAGAGTAGACGGAACACCGAGGACCCTGAAATCGGACTCTCTCTGCACAGTACAGCAGCGCCACACCCCATGATCCAGTGAACCATGACTCCCAGGCCTGACAGACTTATTTGACCTCTGACTCACAGCTAGCAGCAGACGATAAATATCATTGCCAGGAGACTCTCCCCGACCTACATCCTCACCACAAATAGCACAGACAGGACAGCAGCAATCCAATATGTCATGAAAGCCTTATATCTTTAGTTGACCAAAGAAAACCCATATTCCCAGCAGTTTCCGACTCCTCATCAGTACCTCTGAGGGCCCCAAAAGGATATCTAAAGTCTCGCGCAAAGAGACTATCCATCTGCGAAATCAAGATCAGAGAATCTTGACATTCCCAACGATGCCACCACAGCTTGATCTCCCGACATCCTCCCCAAATCCAGCCATACAGTGTTGAAAGATGGCGGACAGTACACACCCGCTGACAACTCGAGTAACAACCGAAATAAGTCAGAGATCGGTACCACCACCACGTTTGTCTGCATATATTTACAGTAAGAAAGGGAAAGTTATGTTGAGTTGGTGGAAAGTCAATACAAGTCAACAAATTTAAGATAACAATGCACCACAGCAAACAAAACATCAAGCCTGGTGGTGCTTAGTGATTAAGGTGCTATCTTGCAACATAGAGCTATCCAAAGCCCCTGTTTAATCAACATCAGTGGTTGACTCAGCCTGTCATTCTTCTGTGCGTGATGAAATGCGACCAGAGTACTGGGGTAATAACCATTTGGTAACCTGCACAGAGTAGGTGATCTATCCAAGACTGTACCCCCTTGCCAATGAAAGCGCTTGCAACAAAAACATCATCACTCCACACCAACTACTTATTCACAAATTCGGTTTAAAACTACCTGCTCAATACAATCTTGTAACTTGACTTTTAAAAATCATCGCCTTTAAAGTACCTGATAACTTCCCTTTCAACATTTCTATGCTAAACTGTTATCACCCTTCTTGAATACTATGGAATCTCAACCACTCTATAGGAGTACACATACCTTGATTCTGTCTAATTACTGGAGAGGAACAAATTACTTACCAGCATCATTTTCCTGTTGCCTCTTTTCACTATTTAAAGCTCTATCATTTTACACTATCTGTATTTCATGAAGCTTAGTGGTGCCTTAATGGTTAAGGTGTTGGCTGAGAATTTTAATATCTTGAGTTCAAGTCCCAGCTCTGCCATAATAATAATAGAGGGTTGACTCAGCTTCAGATCCCCTGAGGTTGTGGCAAAGGCGTATAACTTCGGGAAAAGTGAGACAGTTGAGTTATCTGATGTTAGAGTGTGATCCATTCCCAGATTGTCCCCCTAGCCAATGAACCTTGTCAAGCTTATGCCACCTTGCAGGAGATGATCATCCATCCATTCATGCATTATATTAAACAGTTTATTACATCCACCTCCTTTTCACCTTCACTTGTTATATCCACCTTACTCTTTCCTTCCAGTAATATTACTTTTAGATGTGCACATCCCTTAGTTATACTTCATAGTAAAAGAACCACAATCTTAATCAATCTGGCGTGGCAATGTGCAGAACTCCTCAATCGACCATATTCGCTCCAAACATGGAGTGCCAAAACTGCACGCAGTAAATTAAAGTTGAAGTTGAACTATATTCGGCAGAGTTGATGACTCTCCTGATCAAACTCTACCCAAGAGCTGCTTTCAGCTGAATGATGCTCTGTATATAACTGTTCATACATACAACTTCAAATAGGATGATGCATAACTATATGTCGCTACTATATGGCAAAAATTACCCTACATTTTATACTGTAGTGGTTCTCTTCTTGTTAAGACACTTTTATAATCCTCCACTTTTATTTGTCGCCTAATCAAAGTCCCTTATCTTACACCCCTTGCAGGTTTTTCTCCTGTGTATTATATGCATGTTTGTTGCTCAAAAGCTTTCCAGAACGTTTAAAATGATGCATTTAAGCTATCACCTTCAACAAAGTTTTAAGCCTAATTGAAAATTCGTAAATTGCTGAAAACTCTAATGTACGTGAATGCACTTTTAGAATACTAAAAAGAATAATAAAAAAAAAACCTTTGAGGGCCTCAATGAAAACCTTTCAACAAAATCACAATATAGAGGATGATAAATATCAATAACGAAATGAATATATGTCCGCATAGTAACTGGAAAAGAATACTTTGATTAAAGTATTTTATCATGTTTTTAAATATGTAAAAATGCTAAAATACTGTAATTTAAAAGAACACCTATGTTGTAACAATGATGGTTAATATAGCATCAACAAGGTTCACGATGTTCAGGCCTTATGAAAAGTAACGGAAACATAAAGTTACAATTTTTTTTTGCCAAAGGAAACAAAGATCATGATGTACCGGTATGGTCCGGGAGTAAAATAATAATCACATTTAATTTATTTTCATGTTGTTTTTTACCAAAGCAGTTCGATAATAATTGTTTCATGAAATAATACACTCACTAAAACAGGGGCATGTACATCATTTGCCACATGACATTGAACGTTGCATAAGTGAAATTATTTCTTTATTACACCATTGCACTTGAAACAGCATTTGAAATGAACAAGGAAATTGTTTAAAATTTCTCTGAACCACGAAAAGTGATCACAACTGGCTATCATGTATACCTGTGTACTGTAGGTTATAATTTTTTTTTTTTAAATAAAGTAACATATTATTGGCTTGCAATCATTACTGTGGATGAAGGTACAATACAACTTGTAACAAAAGTGACTGTTATTTTACCAAATCGTTTTAAATGACTTGATGAAAGAATAGCACAGAAGAGAAATTGTAGTTGAATTAAAAGTTTTGATTCAATGCACATCATCATAGCAATTACTACTGAAAGTTGAGTGGCGATTCATGATACTTAATCGAGAAGAAATGCAAATATATATTTTTATTTACTTTGCCATGCAAATTTCAGTCATAGCTCTGTGCTTATGCCATCGACTGCCCCTGGCCTGCAGTGAATAATGTTAATTATCAAGTTAGCAGCCAGACATCCATCATGCCCTTTCTTGTAGTAAATTAAAAACCAGAAGAAAAGAAATAAAAAAGCCCATTAGTGGCTATGGCAAAGTGAAGGTTTACCAACATTATGTACATTTAAAAACAATTAGGGCATAATATTACATACGTGGTCAGAATGAGTTATCAGTGATTTCCCGACATAACAAATATAGTAGCAAAAAAGTTGATACTAGGAGATGTTGATACAGCTGCCTTACTGTATATGATGAACATCACGAGTGGCTTAGAAGCCTCTGGATTATGGGCAAAGTAAATAAATATTGAATCGTAGTAATAGTCAATCCAGTACATTGAGCCAAATCAATCCCAGTTGGATTTTAAATACTCTAACTACCAGATACGAACAAAAACAAAAAAACCACTTCGACAGAGATAATGTAAAAATATGATGTTAAGCTTTCATCATTTTAACTTCCATAATGAAGCTTCTCTTATGCTTTATGGTTTCTGTACAGTTGAAAGAATGTGCCTACGACAATGCTTCAGCTTGTACGCGTGTCGGGTACCGCTAAAGAGAGTGCAATCTTTTTCATGGAAAATAATAAATCAATGAGAATCCCCTCTCACAGCCTTTGTACCACCTTGTTTGATTGCACGGAATTTGATAGTTACTCCCGAGCCCCGAGAAACCTCATTTCCAATGGCGCATATCCGCAGCAAGGCAACAAGGTATGCAGTCACTTTCTCTCATGCAATTCCCTATAAGTGACAGACAGGTGCATTTTCTGGTGCAACGACGTTCAAAACATCCAAATCGACGATGTTATTGCTGTTGATAGAAACGTTTCCAAATGGCAGAGCTTTGTCCATGCATTGTTGTCTGAGAATAAAATAATGACATCACTGTCATAGCCTGTGTGCATTAGTCTGCTGAACACAACACTTTTATTCATGTTTACACAAAGGAATTGAAGTGAGGAGGGGGGGAGGAGCTGAAGATCTTCAAAAACGTTTCTTTTAAACAGATTGAAGCCAAATTGTCAACACAAACGAATGATTTATCAGGTCAGGATGGTAAGATTAACAGTTTAAAAATCTGAGTTGAGAATGTTAACACAGGGTCAGAGCCCGCAGCACAAATGCCATGACTGTATTGAAGATGTGTGTACACCCACAGCTAGATGTAGCAGTGTAAAGCACCGCAGTATGAGAAAAAAGCATTTTGGACAGATGGTACGATGGGATCAAAGTAGTTAAATAGAGGTAATGAGAGTTGTGAATTTGGCGGAGTACGTGATGAGGCTGCTAGAATAGGGAGTCTGCAGAGCACAGTTTAAAGTCTCCGGAAACATGCAGGAGGGAGCAGACACGCATGCGAGCAAGTGAGGTGACGCGTTGCGTGACGCGTGGGACCGGTGTCTCATGTTAATGATCCCGCGTCGTGTATTGGAGACCGTGCGGTCATTGGTGGGGGCCGTGTATTTGTGCAGTGGGGGGGGGGGTCAGTGGTTTGCTGGGGGGCCCATGGATCGCCCACGCGCTTGGCGACGTAGACTGAAACATGTGAGCCCATGGTGGACATGGGACACGGACTACACTGTGGGGGCAGACAGAGCATGCGTGGGGCAGTTAGCATGGGGCAGGACATTGTGGGTACACCACAGTAACATAGTACCAGGTATTCCGCTTGATCTATAAGAAAATTATAACAACTATATTGAGCACTTTAGGTCCCTTTGACACAGCTGATTTGAGACTGCCGTCCTTATTCATCATTTTTCCCTTCCAGGGCAGACGATAGTGGGGACACACAGTAACATAGTACAGTTATAGTATCCTGGTCTTAATCTATAAATGAAAATATAACCAACTTATTGAGCACTTTAGGTGCCCTTGACACAGCTGATTTGAGACTTGCCGTCCTATTCACGTTATTCCTTTCTAACTTCGGCTGGGAACGTCAAGAAAAACCAGTCCAGACTTCCTGCCCCATTGTAAGCAGTTAGTTGTCATGCGGGCAAGTGCAGCTGAAGACAGTCTCACATGTCAAAGCTGTCCTAATTAATACATCACCTCTTCGCTTGGAAGAGCTGGTGAGCTATAGAAAGCTGGGGAAGTAGTTCATTCCATCACATATGAATACCTGTAATGTTCAGCATCGGAATGAAATTTTCATGACCATCGAACATATATGTGTAAAGGGATCATCTCTTTCTAAATTAGGAAGGAAATGCTCGTCATTTCATATGATCAAAGGAGCAACTCAAGCACTGGTATATTTTTACCCTTCCGAGAGGAGAGGTATTATTTCGGTCCGCTTATGTACAGAATAAGATTATCGTGTTAATTACACTATAATAAAAAAAGAGCTGCGGTCTCATTGAGTCGTCTCCTTCCTCCCTGCCCTCCTCCGTTCGTTGACTACATGCCAGTATTATGACTTTGAATGTACCTTTGACCTCTTGACTGCTGAGACCCCTTAGGAATTTGAAGACCCTCTAACACCCTGAGCTCTTAAGATCCAAAAAGACGCCCAAAAGCCCCCAAAAACCCGAAACCCCAAGGACCTCAAGACCCCACAATACCACCAAACACCTTACAAGACCTGCAAGACCCAAACCATGAGAGACTCCCAAGACCCCCATACCCTCAAGACCCCAAAACCTCAAAGACCTGCCAAGCGACCAGAAGACCCACAAGACCCCGAATACCCCCCAAAGACCCCCAACACCCTGAAGACCCAAAACTCCACACCCCAAACACCCACAAGACCCCCAAAGACCCTGCAAACCACCCAAACCATCAAGACCCATGACCCAAAATGACCCTCAAGACTCCAAAAACCCTCAAAGGACCCCCAAGACCCTGAATACCCAGAAGACCCCAAGCACCCAAACACCTTCAAGCCCCTGAAACCTTGAAGACCCCCAAGACCACAAACACCACCCAAGACCCTGAAGCCCCCAAAACCACCACCACCCTGAAAACCCAAAGGCCCAGAAGACCCTTAACCCCAAAGATCCACCAAGACCCAAAGGTCCCCAAAGACCCCGAAGACCCCATAAACCTACAAGACCTCCCCACCAAGGCTGAAGATCCCAAGACCCCTTAGACCCTAAATATCTCACAAGACCTTAGTGTTGACCGCAAATATCCCCAGGCCTTCACTCATAACCTCACGAGATCTTCCCATACAGGTTGCCACTGACAAAACCAGACATAACTGCGACAGAAACTTTCCTCCTCAAACATCTCTGACTCCCACGTATCGCTCCTGATTACTCCCTCCTCCAGTATACAGGACCTGAGCCTCTCCTGGCGACGATTCTCTCTGTATCAAAGAATCATATTCCCCATCACCTCTATGCACTGCCACTCACTCCCCCCACACTCCAGGAATACTTCGGCTACAGCTTCCCCTCCACTACCACCTCATGTGATATGTGTACTATACCGTCCACCTAACAGAGAGACTCCATTACACCTCACTGTCCGAGAACATGGAACCAACTTCTATCTTCTTTTCATCCGAACCTCTCTTCCTAGCTATGTGATGACTTCAATGTCATCATGCCAGTTGGCAGGTGGGGTACCCTCTCACTGTCAGGGCACCTTCAGCAAAAGGACATCTGTGACTCATTGGAACGATCAATCGTCAACTTTCCCGACACCGGATCTCAAACCAATGGTACTCCATCTCTTCTAGGATCTGATTTTGACTAATTTCCCTGAACAATATCTGCTCTCTTCTTCCGCTCCAATCGGTTCTTCTGACCACGTCCTTGTCAAAGGACATCTCTCTGGCTGCTTAACAGAGATCCACCTCACGCCGTCGAGGCTGCATTCACATCAGGCCGACTCAATGTCCCAAGCAGCCATCCAAACTTCTAATGTCCCATCGCTACTTTCTCAACATCAACTCATCCTGGAATCATTCAAAATAACGTTGCTCTCCCTTCATGCACAGATTATCCCTCTCGTCTTCAGGTCCTACCCTTCCTCCCACCCATGGTTCAATGAAGCTTGTGGCGAGCAGTTGTCCTGAAACAACTTGCCTTTGCCTCATAGAAGACAAATCAAACTGAGGGAAATCTCAGTTCCTTCCATCAAGCTTGGAACAAGGTGTGTAGTTCCCTCAGCGAGAGCCAGAAAACAAGAATCTTTCCAAGCTCAAGTCTGAACTCTCAACCACCTCTATTCCCTCTCAAAATCCTTGCGTCTAAACAAATCGTGTCTGTGTATGTTCCCCTCATTCCCCTCCCTACCTCAAATGGATGCCACTGCTGACACCGCACATGAAAAGCTGAATGACCTAAAACCAGGTTTGCATTCAAAATCTTTGTCCAAACCGATGCTTTCTTACCCACCTTACCCAGTTGCAAACCCAACTGTCCCTGCGACTCTGGTCTTTTCTTCTCGACAAAGTGGGAGAGCTTGGCTGTCAAACCCACTCAGATCTGCAACGTCCAGACGGCATCAGCCACTTGCCTCAAAGCACTGCTCTGCTGCTCTTGGCGCACCCTGTCTCTCTTCTATTCCACCCTCTCATTTCCAAGTCATCTGTCATCTCTTGGAAATGGCAAATATTAGCCCTGCCAAAATAAGGGTAAAAACAGGATTCCCTGCAACTGCAGACCCAATCATCCTTACTCCCAATCATCAGCAAGTTATGGAATCCATCATCGCTTAAGCTATTAAATCCTCTCTTCCCAAGGTGGCTTGATTTCTGATAATCAACTTGGTTTCAGACGAGTCACTCTAAAACCTGGAAATGCTGCTTCTGTTCTCCCAACAATGGATGCGACGTCCGGTCAATGCCACATGAACTCAGAGCCATATCCCAAACATATTCGTGCTTTGACCTGTCGGCACGCCTGCCCTGCTCACCAAACTCTCTTCGATGGTATCACCATCGTCCACTCCATGGCTCACAAACCTTCCTCTCCTGTCGCAGCCAATATGTGGCCCTAAATGGAGTTCTTTCATCCCCTCTTCCTGTCCAGCGGAGTCCCTTCAATGGCAGCATCTGGGTGTCCCATGTTCTTTTCTGGGTTTTCATCAAAGATCTTTCCAACTCTCTGGAAAATCCTCTTTATCACGTTTGCTGATGACTTCAACCTCGCCGTACCCATCTGTTCATCCCTCAGACCGTGCAAGCAGCAGCTTCTTTCACTCTCTTGCATGATTCTGGCGTATAAATCCACAAACGGGTCCAACCACGTGAAACCATGTCTTTCAATCCTGACGAAATCTCACCACTCTCACTATGTCTCTCCGTAACAGGACCGTTTGGAAACCCCCCCCCCACCCCATCTACTTCTACCACTTATTGCCTCTGAAAAGTCCTTTCTATTCAAAGCTTCTGGGTCTCACTACCTGCCATAACTTTCCTGGGAAAGCCACATTCTCCAACCCTGGCCTCCAAAGCCAGTCACTGACTGGGAATCCTCCATTGTGCAAGATCCTTCCTCGGCTCACCTGAGCTCCTGACCACAACAAAGCTTTTGTCCGCAGCCTAATGGAGTACGTCCCCCCCCCCCCCTCTGGGCTGATGCTCCTGCCTCTCACCTTTCTCGGCTTCACGCTGTGGAAAACCAAGGCATTTTGGATCATTGGATCTCCCACAATGAGCTGAGTCTTTGGACCTCTCATTCTCTTCACCGCAGGCAGGTCAGTGGTCTTTATGTCTTCTACCATCTCCTCTCCAGTCTCGCCCCCCCCCCCCACCACCTGCTCTGTCTGTGATTTGCTCCCACCATATTTCCGCAGGCACTCAAGGTCCGCAACAACCGCCTTCGTGTAAAACTACACAAAATCACGAATCACTGCACACCTTTTGCTCTTTCATTCCCTCTTTTTCCCCGCCTTTGGAATAAACTCCCTCACTCTGTTCAATCCCATTTCTTCCCTCCAGGCCTTCAAAACAGCTGGTCACCACCACCTCTTATCGTCCCCATCCAAATCCTCGATCTTTCTACCCCCATTAATCCACCCCAAACCACCTCTCAAACTCCCCTGCCTTCCCCCTGAAAGTCCCCTGTAGTGTCCATCTTGTATACCCCGTTGTTCCCCACCCATCCCTCTCCTTTCCACAGATCTCCTCATGTCTTTGTTTCCCACTGTTTTTGTCCTTCCCACCACCCCTGTCTCACGCCCTTTGCTGTGCGTTGTGTGTTCGCTCTCTAACGATCTTTACAAGGTATACAAAAAAACAAGGACCCCAAAGACCCCCAAGACCCCCTGGACCCCAAAACCCTGAAGACCCCCAAGACTCTGAAGACCCAAAGACGCCCATGACCCAAAAACCCAAAGAACCCAAAGACCACCAAGCCCTGAAGACCCCCAAAACCCCAAAGACTCCCAAGATCTCCATGACTCTGAAGACCCCCAAGACCCCAAAGATCCAAAGACCCCCACAACCCTGAAGACCCAGAAGACCCCCATGACCCTGACAACCCCAAAGATACTGAAGACCTCGAAGACCCCCATGACCCCGACAACCCTGATGACCCCAAAGACCCCCAAGACCCCGAAGACTCCGATGACCACCAAGACCCCAAAGACCCAGAAGACCCCCACAACCCCAAAGATCCCAAAGACACATGAAGAACCTCAAGGCCCCAAAGACCCCCAAGATGCCAAAGATCTCCCAAGACCCACAAGACTCCAAAGACTTAAAAGACCCCCAAGACCCCAAATACCCTGAAGACCCACATGACTCTGGAGATGCCCAAGACCCCAAAGACATCAAGACCCCAAGACCTCCAAGACCCCAAAGACCTCCAAGACCTCGAATACCCAAAAGTCACTGAAGAACCAAAAAGACCCTGAAGACGCATAAGACTCCAAAAACCCCAAAAGGACCCAAAAGATCCAAAAGACCATGAAGACCCAAAAGACACTGAAGACCCATAAGTTGCAGAAGACCCCAAATTTGTAAAAGACCCAGAAGTCCCAAAAGGCCCCAAATATCCCCCCAAAAAAGACCCTTTAGACCCCTTTGAACTAAACACCATTTCAACCCCTTACACCCTTCTGACAGATGAGACAGCTTAGACCATCGACCACTTAGACCACTTGGACACTTACTGTATATCACAAATGAAATTTCAAATAAATACAATATCAGCAGTATTACAAATAAATTTGTAGAAAATAAATGTTTGCATTATGATTGGTGTAAATCATGCCAACACAGCAAATCTGTGACGTCAATCTCTGCAACGACATGTGGAGAGGCTAGCGTAGCAAGCGAACCACGCTAGTACTAATGAAATGATAATGATACACAACAATATTGTTACGGTTCTAGTGAACCGTATGTATACAAACATACAGGTGCCCCGAAGTTAGTTATGCGTTAAGTATATGTGTAGACAGAACCCCTCCTGTGTTTAGTGGAAATCAAAGGGGTGTGCTTGGCGATGTTTTTTTAATTCAATTAATAAATCATTATATCCCATCCACGACGACCCACGTACCCCTCTGCTGCTCGCACCTTCATCTCGCTTGCGACTCTCACATGGGCTCGTGTTCACCTACTCGCCTAACCGGCGACTCGCTTTCCGAAGCAGAATCTCTGCAGTAATTCCTTTTTGGCGAGTCCGAACACGCGGTGAGTGGGCGGGCTTCCTGGTATGGCTGAAACCCCGCCCAGAAAGG
>CM068963.1:23735957-23744381 GCA_035128595.1 Eptatretus atami | reverse complement strand
TCTGCCTTTGCAGTTAAAAAATATTAGTGATGTCATTATGGATTTACATGCATTGTGATTAATGATGTTTTGCAGAGGCTTACATGTGACTCCTTTTTAAAGAGCAGTTCCACATCGAGAACCGACTCATGACATCTTTCGAAGATCAAGCAGTATAACATCCAGGTAAATACCCCTGATAGGAGATGCATGTTTACAGTGAATGTGGTCTGATCGTCGGAAAAACCCCCTGATATGGTCTGATCGTGGTCAAGGAAAACCATGCGTGCAAACGAGAACATGATGGCATACAGTGCCTTCAGAAAGTATTCACACCCCTTGACTTTTGTAATATTTTGTTGTGTTGCAGCCAGCCATCATAAAACCCTTAAAACCTGCAAAACACAAGAAAAACGCAAAATAATTGAAAATCCACTCCGTGGGAGTAACTTCTGTGCAGCTTCCCTCCGCAGGGCAGCTCACCAGATGACAGAATTGGGGCAAAGCCTTCAGGATCCTCACTCTTTGATAACAGGAGGAAAACCACGGGGTAACCTTCCCAGGTCAGATTGGGGTTGTGTGTGTCAGCGTGGTGCTGAGGTATCATCCACCAGACAGGGGTCTCCTTGGGTTAACCTGAGGAGGACCCTTAGGGTGGGTGCCTGGAATGTCCTATCACTAAGGGAGGATGATCACCTGTCTGTTATCATCTGAGCTCAAGTGTTTGAATATCGATATTGCTGCACTCTCTGAGGTTCAGAGATCGGATAGTGGTGAGATCATGGCGGGTGGTTACACCTACTATTGGACTGGTCGCACTGATGGTTATCATACCCAAGGTGTTACTGTAGCTGTGTCCAATAAGCTGACTCCAATGATAATTGAGGTAACACTTGTCAATTAGCGTTTTATGAGACTAAGGATTCGTCACTCCTTGGGTGTCATTTCCCTGGTCTCTGTATATGCTCCGACTGAGGGTGAGTGATCTCACCGTGAAGGAAGCATCATTCCATGCCACGCTCGAGACTGTGTTAATCAGTGCCCCAGGCGAGATACTCTTCTCGTCTTGAGGGATTTCAATGCATCGACTGGAACTGATAGGATAGTTATGAGACATGTGTTGGTCCCCATGGGTCTGAACTGTGAACCAGAATAGCACTAGGTTCCTTGACTTTGCAAGAAGTCATGGACTTAGGGTGGCTGGTTCATGGTTTCAGCACCCACAAAGCTCATCGCTGGACTTGGTACTCCAATGCTGGCGGTGTGGCAAAGGAGATTGACCATGTGCTCGTTGATGGTTGATGCAGCATGATCCAGAACTGCAAGGTCGACCAGAGTGCTCAGGTCCTCAATACCGACCACAGGCTTGTTTTAGCAACTCTGTAGTTGCAGCTTAAATCCAGGAGAATGGTACCATTCCAGCCTAGGCTGGATGTTGTCAAGCTCAATGATGAGAGGGTAGCTGAGGAGTTTGCGAACAGCCTGAGTGGGGATTTGGCGGGGGGGGGGGGAGGGGGGTCTGGGTGCTTTGGGGATCACGAAGAGTTGTGGAGTGCCTTCAAGACCACCACCCTTGAATTTCTGGTGGATGTCTTGGAACTCACCGTAGGGTTAAGAAGATTTTTGTCTCTCAAGGGACCCTAGATTCCATTGATCAGTCACAGGGCCAGGCTTAATGGCAGAGCTGAGCTATTCGGGAGTTGAGGTGAAAAACTGTACGTGCACTGAGGTGGGACAAGGAGGCCTTTGTATGAGAATCTGCTTGACGGGGGAGAGCATCACCTGTGGTCAAAGTGATTCTCATCCTGCTTACAGGGGAATTTGTGCATTGCGTTCCTCCAAGCCCGTCCCTTGATCTACTGCAGTTAGAGCAGAGGGTGGTAGGCTCCTGACAGAGGAGTCCGGAGTGATGGCCCACTGGGCTAGTTACTTTGAGCGGCTGTACCATGCTGATCCACCAGCGGTTCAGTTGGATGTCAGGGGTGTTAATTTCCCTATTGCTTACCCTCCATTCAACTGTGATCCACCTTCGTTTGTGGAAGTACTGGCTGCGGTGAACCGGTTCAAATGAGGTAAAGCTCCTGGAATCTGTGTGTCATCCATGCTGAACTTCTCAAAGGTGGTGGAAATGCTGCACTCATGTCACTACTTCCAGTTCTGTTAATTCACAGGCAAAGGTACCCTTGTTGGCATGTACTGACATTCTGCTAAACACAAACAAAATACTTCATATTTTCTTTGTAATAACTGGTGGATGGGTCAATGTACAAAGTTCATGAGCCACATGCCTGTGTTGCGGCTCTGCGATGTCGTGCGGTGCCTCAGCGTCATCTGGTCCGCCCACTGAAAATGTTGACCTCTATGTCATCCGGTATAGCAGTTCCGAAATGAGCCAATATCTTATCAGCTAGGGGTTGAACTCTATGTTCTGGACTGTCAGTTCCTAAATCAGCCAGTATCGGTTTATACAGGGCATGGATTGAGGCCATGAGTTTGGCATGATTGTCTTTTATGACATTTTCTTTCACATGTTCAGCAATGATTTCAAATGCTTTAGTATGAGTATCTCGAGACTCTCCATCGTCAATCTTCGTGTGATACTTGTTTGGTGCACTCTACCTTCTGTGTGCGCGATTGTGTTTATTGTATTTTCTCCATATTACCATCTCTTTATATTTTACCTATTCTTACCTAATCTTTAAAAAAAAAGAAGAAAAAATAATCTTTATTCTTTTTACTTCTCACCTTCCACCTCCTCGAACCACATGTTTCTCTATCCCCTCTTCTTCCTCCTGTAACTTTCGTCGAACTACCAGCTTCCTTCTGTGTTTAACAATCCAAATTCACCAAACACTTACATGACTTTTCTTCAACCTTTCCATTTCCTAATCTTATATTTATCAAATTTTTTTTAAAAAATGGTCTCTTAAAATGTTTCAACTTTCTCTTTCACACGTGTGGTTCTCAGTATTGTATCATAATTCACTACTCTTTTTCTTCTTCAAAAGGCTGTTTTCAATTCGACGTTTCCTCCATTCCGTGTCTGAAAAAACCCACTGTTAGGTTTATTTTCTCCATTCTCTTAATTCTCCTTAATGCATCCCTCACGTAATGTCTTTAATCGCATCTCTGACTGAATTTCGAAAAATCCCAGTTTGCAATGCATAATCTGTGTTCCATCAATCGTCCTTTTTTTTCCAACTTCAGTGCCAATTCACGCCACCTCCTTAAATCTAACTCCTCCTAACCCCTCACCTGTTATCCACTCTCCTTACCCCTCCTTTCTTGCCCCTCATCCTACCTCCACTCTTGGCATCTCTTCACTGTCTTCTGATTCAGTACCAGCTCTTCCTCTGTTGTCCCAAAGTGTGTGGTGTTCTAACATCTGTGGGCAACATTCTAACCAAAGAAATATCTCACACTCTCAATCGGTGCACTCATCACCACAAACATGCTCCTTCCTTCCTCTCATCACACCTCCCCCTCTTCCCAACTCCTCAAATCTTGAACCTCCCCCTGCCCACTCCCTTATTCACCATACCTCTACCATGTCTCATCCTTCCCCTCTCCCCAGTTTCCTCATCATCTTCCTGCACCTTGGCTGTGCCAGCTCTCATCGTCTCCCCTCCCTCTCAAAGCTTCTCTCTCAACCCTCCCTCTCAAAGCAACCTTCACACTCTTCCCCCAACAAGCTTCCCTCTCACCCTTCTCTCTTAACTCTCGCCCCTCACCCTTCTCCCAGTTAGAGCCCCGACAAAAATCCAATCGAAAATCTGTGGCATGACTTGAGGATTGCTGTCCATCAACGTTCCCCACGCAACTTGACTGAGCTTGAACAGTTTTCTACAGAAGAATGGGCAAATATTTCCCAATGTAGGTGTGCAAAGTTGGCAGAGACCTATCTCAGCTGACTCACAGCTGCAATTGCTGTCAAAAGCGCTTCCACCAAGTATAAACTCAAGGGGGTGGACACTTATCCAACAAAGACATTCTAGTTTTGTATTTTTAATTAAATTTCTGAAACTTGTAGAATTTGTTTTTCACATGGAAGTTGTGGGTTAGGATGTGTAAATAAAGGTGGTAAAAGTCAGATGTAATGCAATTTATTTCCAGGCTATAAGATAACAAAAGGTGAAAAATTTGAAAGGGGTTGTACACTTTATATAGGCACTGTACATAAATCTATCCTGATGTGTGTCAGTGTGGTCATTGTTTCTCCTCCTTAACTTCAAAACAATGAAACCTGGCAGTCTGAAACTTTGCATGCTTACGAAGAAAACTCCAAGGAAGTGCATGACTGAAAATTGGGTGTTTGGTTTAATTAAAACATCCCTTTTGAAGATAATTAACGGTCTTATTTAATTATATCCTTTATCAGGCACGTCTTCAGTCACAGGTCTCTATGGGATCTCAAGGCATATCCGAGATAACCTCACTGGGGTCTGAAGCTGCCATGTTTTTTTGGCCGGCTCAACCATGCTTTGACTTAGAACAGGCCGCAACAAATTCTTAACGATTAAGTTTTTTTTCACTTTCCTCATTCATATTATCAAATGTGTGTTCATCATAGCTACGAATTGCTTGGTACATTGCAATGCTTATAAACGCCCGGAGACGGCAGCGTTCGTGGCTTTATTTCATTTTAGCACATGCGATAACCTCGAGAATCTCTAAAACTAAGCAGAATTTCAAAATTTCAACTTTTTCACTAACTTCAGCAGTCCTTCCAACTGATAAAAAGGTGTTTGTTTGTACAGTTCCGGAATTTTTGTTGTTGTTGTTGTATGCAATGTCGACGCTTGTATAAGAGCTAACACGCAGAACGTAAAACAAGTGGAACAGGAGACGAGGGGTGGGAGAGGGAAGCAAAAAACATTGGGGAACAGAGACAGGAGATCTGTGCAATGGAGAGGGATGAGTGGGGTACACAGGGTAAACAAGATGGTACTACAGGGACTTTTAGGAAAGAAAACAGGAAATTTGAAGGAGGTGGGGTTGGGGTGGATTAACGAGGGTAGCAAACATTAAGATTTTGGTGGGGAAAGATAAGAGATGGTGGTGAACAGCTGTTTTGAAGACCAGGAGGGAGGAGTGGGATTGAAGAGTGTGGGAGTTTGTTCCAGAGGTGGGACAAAAACGAGGAATGAAAGAGTGAATGTGAGCAGTGATTCTTGCCTTTCGTAGTTTCACCAGAAATGGGTTTTTGGTGGACCTTGAGTGCCCTCTGGAAATATAGGGGGGACAGAGTACAGACAGAACAGGGGTGGCAAGGCCGGATAGGAGACCGTAGAAGACAGAAAGACCACCGACCTGCCTGCTGTTAGATAGTGAGAAACCCAAAGACTCAGCTTCATCGCGGGAGATAACAATGATCCTAAAAGCCTTGTTTTTCACAGCATGAAGCGGAGCTAGGTATGAGGCAGGAGCACTACCCCAGAGGGGAGAGCAGTACTCCATCAAGCTGACATACCGGGCGTCACTGGGTGTATTGTGTTTATTCGACCGATCGGCGATCGCTAATCCCTTCCCAAGCCAGCCGTTTCTTATCAACCGTTTCATTTTCGTGCTTCCTTGAGTGCTTAAGCCAATTTCCAAGCGCTCTACAATATTCGCACTGTCACTGAAAATATAGATCGACTTTCACTTCAGCATAGATACATACATACAAAAAAAACTTAAACGTGTCGTTTTAAAAAGTTTTTTTCAACAGTTTCATTGGAGTGCTTGCTTGAGTGGAGTGCTTAACATCGCTGGAGTAAGGGAGGCAAAATAAATTGGGTAATTACAATGAGTAAAAAGTGTTTTCAGTTGTGACAAAGCAATGAATGTTGACATCACAGGAAGAATAGCCGAGAGGTATGCGTGCTCACTTTAAGGTGTCTGGCCTGGGTTCGAATCCCAACCCAGTTATAAACTATCACCCTGGTGTTTTGCAGGCAGGGTGATTCATCGATGTGTATGCTGTCTCTGAGATGGACGTTAAACTGGATGTTACATCTGCTGGAATCTATCTGCCGGCCGGAATCCACCCCCCACCCCATTCCTCTCCCCTCCTCTCTCTCTTCCACCCCTCTCCCTCTCCTTCCCCTCTCTCACACCCCTCCTCTCACACCCCTCTCCCTCTCCTTCCCCTCTCTCCCACCCCTCTCCCTCTCCTTCCCCTCTCCCCCTCTCCCTCTCCTTCCCCTCTCTCCCACCCTCTCCCTTCTCCCACCCTCTCTCTCTCTCCCACCGCCCCCCTCCCTCTCTTCTGGACCCCCCCTTTCTCTCTCTCTCTCCCACCCTCTCCATTAGTTGGTAGACGTTAAGTAGAGTACTGCTAAGACGAGCTATTGCCGGCAACATGAACAAATTCCAAATTCCTGCCCCAACCTACAGAAGGCACAGCATACTTTACTGCTTGCTCAGCATCTTTTGTTTCACAACTACTATGCTTAGGAATTCAACGTTTCGATTAACTGATTGTTTTACGCCCATGATCGCAAAACATTTATGGGTAGTCTGAAATACCCCTGCTGAAGTAGTTTCCAGATGGTGCACTTGCGATCACAAAACTGTGCTCGGAAGTTGCTTTGTTGTTTTTGGGTTGATGTCACCTGAATTCTGTCCAATTCTTTCCACCGCAGTGAGATTTTAGTAACAGCAGCTGAGATAGCCTTTTTTTTTTATCTAGGCAAGGTGTGGGCCACCACACACTGATACTGTGATACATATTTTGAGTTCACACTGAGCATGGACTTCAAAACGTTTGACCATGACTCCTTGTCAAACGGCTTGATCTCAGTCTTATTGGATTGGCCGGTCTGCAGGATGAAAGTACGTCTGGTTCCCCCATCAACTACAAAGCGAAAAAGTGGTTAAAGTAAGTTGTGCAGTGCCATAATGATGTGCTACAAATGCCATGGTACATGTGAGAGTTTTGATGTTCCAGAAACTCATTTTTGTACTTTTGCCTTAATACAATGATAGCTATTGATTTGAATTAACATGTAGTGGTCTATAACACATTCTGCATGGAGAAAACCCAATTCATGATGATAATAAAACACCTTTCTGTAGATTCATGACAAATTTCACGGAAATCGTAGCATTTCTCCTTCTCTTTTGGGGCAAAGGAATCTTCCTGTATTATTAATATCCCAGTGTATTCATCAATATTAATATACCATTGGAATTATTGTTTTCGAAATATTCAAGGAGACTGGAAGATGTGATGTTTCATTTCATATCAAGGAAAAAGTGTTATTTTAAAACACTCCATGTGGAAATGTGACCCTATTTTCTTTATCTTCAGGGACGTTTCATTAGATGGAACCAGCCTCGTAAGCGTGCCAAAGTCTGAAGCCTCGGCCTAGCGTCAGGTGTGCTGATATCTTATTTATTTATTTATTAGACATCCTATGGACCGAGATGAACACTCGTTTTACTCTGCATGTGTTACACATCACGTACAGTGAATTTCACCTCCCTGCACCTTGTATTTATTGTTTAAAAATATATTTACACCGCCCAGGAGGCCCAGTTGCATGTCACCATCTACAAGTCCAAACGAAGAGACGTAATTACTCTTTAATGAAAAATGTTTTTCAGGTTTTCTTTTTTTTTTAATCCTGAAAAAAAGACCGTGGTGAACACACAATCGTGTTAAAAGATTGGTATTTTAAAACCCATCTTAAATCGTCCTGATGAAGGGGGCAGACAAATATACAATTGCACAGTGTTTTATATAGGTAGATTTGCATGTCCTTCAGGTAATTGCCTTCATTTGAGTAGCTGCCATAGTGTTACGAATTTGGAAGTTTACTGCACTCAACATACAGGTCCTATAGATCAGTTATATCGGTAAGTACGTGTTGCCAGTTAGGGTCCCATCCCTAGTCTAATGGGTAATTCAATGTTCCTGCGCTGTGGAGTTATTTTAATAGTCAAGGTTTTCTTTTCTTTTCTTTTTACACCACCATCAACGCCAGCGTCATCTTCCCCTCGCTCTGCTCGATGCCATTGTCTACGTGTGTTCGATCACGTTACGGGGGCGGAGATTTCCTTCACACTCAGATCGAGACTCCGCCCAGAGGGCAGGGGCGTGTCCAACCAGGAACCTCATCACCTCAGATCGAGACTCCTTCCAGAAGGGCGGGGCGTGCCCCTTGTCCAACAGGAACCTCATCACCTCAGATCGAGACTCCTCCCAGAAGGGCAGGGGCAAGCCCCTTGTCCAACCAGGAAACTCAGCACCTCAGGCTGGCTCCGCCTTAGCCAGATAGAGTGTTCGGCCCCGGCCAATCGGGAGGCCGCGACAAGTCGTCCGAGAATGGAGCGTCCAATGAGGAGGCGAGTGGCGAAAAAAGGAGGTCTCTCGCGCCTGAGCACAAAAAGGAGGGGTGGTCTGGACAGAGAAAGAGAGAGAGAGAGAGAGAGAGAGAGAGAAGAGAGAGAGACAGTGTG
>CM068963.1:23714262-23733432 GCA_035128595.1 Eptatretus atami | reverse complement strand
AATAATAATTCCATACTGGTACATCTCCGTCTGTACAGTGTACGCAATTACATTATCAATCTGTTAAGGGCCTAAGGGCCACGGGCTACAATGCTGTAAGACGCGCCCTGCCTGCCCACACCGTATTCCTTCCTCTCATGCTGCTTGTACTCTCCCTCACCGCTACCTTCCATTCCATCAGCATTGCCTTCCCTCCCCTCCCTATACACTTATGCTCCTCGCAAAACTTCCTCCCATACATCCCCAATGGACATCTCCTGGCAGTCTCTGGATGCTGTATTATTGTGCTGTTTTAAACGTACCACATTTTGTTCAATCCGTACTACTCAACCCTCCCACTCCCCCTTCTCCACAAGTCCATTTACATGGAACCCGTGGTTAAAAAGAAGATGTTGCTGTCTCGGCGCATTTTATCGCCTTTCCCTTACTTTCCTCATGTTCTTCTCTTCCCGCCCATCAAGACCGCCTTCCTTCCCTCATGCTGCCTCTCTTCCCTCTCCTCTCGCTGGGCCTTCTTCACCCTCCCCTCATGCTTACATCATCCAAAGCTCTCTCCCTTCCCTTCTCCGCTCTCTCTCTCCTCCCTCCCTTTTACACCACCTCCCCCATAATATGCTGTCAGCAAAGTGACAGGTGTATTTGTGAGTCCTTAAGTAAACTACAGAATGCTCACTTGACAGGGCACATGCCCTCCTCCAGGCAGAACAGTTTACGTTTTGTATCCCAACTGATAGGCCCGATATCTCGCATCCAGACCTAAACCAATCTAATCAGCTTGTTCTCTTGTCACCTACTCAAGTCAGCCCCAAGTTTTGTCATAATTCGTGTCCACCAACTTTTTTGAAATATTGAGCTATTGGCTCTATCTCTCAATGGTCGAAATACTAGGCCCTATCTCTCAACGGATGAGAATCGACTTTAGAAAAATAAATATATTCTCGTATAGATTGGATCCTTCACCAAAATTCGAATCAGTTTGTCAAGTCACACACCAACCTGTCCACAAGTTCATATCCGAATCCGTCCCTGAACTTTTTGAGATATCGTGCTAATTTTAATTTTTGGCCGATCACTCAATGTAAAGAATATTAAAAATTATGATCCATATCAAGTCTTCATAAAAATCGAATCATTAGTTCCTGTCACACACACCCATCTTCCACCAAAGTTTCATCTGAATGCCATCCAATAACTTTATGAAATATCGTGTCACAACAGCAAAAAAACGAACCATACAGGGGTGAAAAAATAACCTCCTCCACCTTCGATGACAGATGTAAAAACAGAAATTGAAAATGAGAGTAAACTGGATTTAGATTCCACGAGAGTGCCTCATGAAAGAACAGAGGGAATATTATTATCAGGCTTTTCAATTGAGTGTGGATGCTGTTTATGAAGGCCAAGGCCTACATGCATGGATAACATCAGCTTCGCCAGAAACAAGCTTCTCAGCGGAAAGGCGTCTGAAATAACTAACATACCAACTCGTGAAAAGTCAAGGCGTATTTTTTCAATGTGGTCGTTGCTTCATTTGGGGCTTAAAGGTCTCTATTTCCAATGAATTGTGCTGAGCAAAAAAAAAATAATCTTAATAATGCAATGTTGTGTCTTCAAAACACATTTTGGGAAGACCTGCCCATCGTCAAATTGAGCTTTTGTGTACGAATCCAAAGTCAAAGATCACTGAATGCCATTTTCTACTCAATTTGTCAGGTCTGCAACCTGATTTGATTGTGAAAGCATCCGGGTGCTCGAATTTGGAGAAATGATTTTAAGGTAGCAAAGTCTCCAATGTACAATTTTTTTCACTTCTTGTCCAGCTGTTTTAATATCAACCTCCTTTTCTATAAATATTGTATGTATGAAAAATCCAAAATCAATGCACGTCGTGTTCCATCTCGTAATTTCTTTATAATTTTACATTTATTCAAGAATATTCTTCTTCTCTAAAAAACTCTGTCTAACTCATTTATTTGTTGTTGTTGCATCCAATTTCTTCCGAATTTTTACTTTTTTTCATTCCCTCTTCACTTAACAAGTTCCTGGATCCGACTTTTCCCTTGTGTGTTTACCTTTCTGCCGTAAGTCAGAAACTTCTATATATTCATATCCTTTCCGTTCATGACCATGCATGCATCTCTTTTCCAAGTGCTTTTGGCATTACCGCGAATAAGTCATTTCCATTGCCTTCCCAGTTGTCAATTTAGGGAGGGTGCCAGCCAGCCATATCAAGGCCTACTATTTTTGGAAGGTTATAATGCGATTTTTATAACATCCAACCAGCAATGGTGGCAGATATAACATTCAGTCAGAATCATTATCAAGCATGATTCACAATGGGTGTTGATACCATAGAATACAACAGATACACAGAAAACAAAATTTTTTTTTTAAATAAAAGCTCTACCCTTTATGCGGATTAAGGTGTTGGCTGACGTGTGTGTTAGCTCTTAATAGAGAATGCAAAAATTAAAAAAAATGAATGAAGGGTTAAGGTTTTCAAAACGATTCTCAAAAGGTTTGAACAATTAACATCAACTTTGAGTTTGATCAACATCCATTGCTACACTTTGGATTTTTCACTGAGAATTAATATCTGGCCCACCTGACAACCACATAATGTCACCGAACCCAGTCTAATCCAGGCTGACCTGGAATTTCCATCTTTCCTTTCGCAGTTAAAAAATATTAGTGATGTCATTATGGTTTACATGCATTGTGATTAATGATGTTTTGCAGAGGCTTACATGTGACTCCTTTTTAAGAGGCAGTTAACACATCGAGACCGACTCATGACATCTTTCGAAGATCAGCAGTAATAACACTCAGGTAAATAGCCTGATAAGTAGATGCATGTTATCAGTGAATGTCGGTCTGATCGTCTGAAAACCCTGATATGGTCTGATCGTTGGGTCAAGGAACCATGCGTGCCAAATAGAAACATGATGGTAGTGCCTTCAGAAGTATTCAAAGGTTACTGAGTACAAAAATACCCTTGACTTTTTGTAATATTTTTGATATAGAGATATAGAGAGACAGCCATCAAAAAAACCTTAAACACCTGCAAACAAAGAAAACAGCAAAAAAATTGAAAAAAATCCGCACTCCGTGGGAGTAACTTCTGTGCAGCTTCCCTCCGCAGAAACAGCTCACGCAGATGACAGAATTGGGGCAAAGCCTTCAGGGATCCTCACTCTTTGATAAAGGAGGAAAACCATGGGGTAACCTTCGGCCAGGTCAGATTTTTGGGTTGTGTGTGTTGGGGTGGTGCTGTGGTGCTGAGGTATTCATCCACCAGAGGGGTCTCCATAGATAATAGATGAGGAGGTCCCTTAGGGTGGGTGCCTGGAATGTCCTATCACTAAGGGAGGATGATCACCTGTCTGTTATCATTGAAATATAGTTTGAATATCGAATATTGCTGCACTCTCGAAGGTTCGGAGACGCGGATAGTGGTGAGATCATGGCGGGTGGTTCACACGCTACTTTAAGAACTGGTCGCACTGATGGTTATCATACCCAAGGTGTTACTGTAGCTGTGTCCAATAAGCTGAACTCAAGATATGAAGTAACACTTGGTCATTGGTTTTATGAGACTAAAAAGAGAATCGTCACTCCTTGGGAATCATTTCCCTGGTCTCTGTATTCTCGCGACTGAGGTGAGTGATCTCACGTGAAGGAAGCAATTCATGCATGCTCTGAGACGTGGTATAATCAGTGCCCCAGCGAGATTCTCTTCTCGTCTTGAGGGATTCATGCATCGAACTGGAACTGATAGTGGATAGTTATGAGACATGTGTTCGGTCCCCATGGGTTCTGGAAACTGTGAACGCAAAAGCATAGGTTCCTTGACTTTGCAAGAAGATCATGGGACTTAGGGTGGCTGTTATAAGATATAGAGCTGCATCGCTGGACTTGTACTCCCAATGCTGGCGGTGTGGCAAAAGGAGATTGACCATGTGCTCGTTGATGGTTGACTGCAAGCATGATCCGAACTGCAAGGTCGACCAGAGTGCTTCAGGTCCTCATACCGGAACACAGGCTTGTTGTAGCAACTCTGTAGTTGCGCTTAAATCCGGAGAATGGTACCCATCCCAGCCTAGGCTGGATGTTGTCAAGGCCTCCAAAATGAATGGAAGAAGGGTAGCTGAGGAGTTTGCGTTAACAGGCTGAGTGGGATTGGCGGGGGGAAGAGAAGAGAGAGAGAGAGAGCGGGGGTCTGGTGGCTTTGGGGAATCCACGAAGAGTTGTGGAAGTGCTTCAAACCACCACCCTTGAATTTCCGGTGGATGTCTTGGAACTAAGAGATAAGATAGAAAGATTTTTGTCTCTCAAGGGACACTCGATTCCAGTTGATCAAGAGTCACAGGCCAGGCTTAATGGCGAGCTTAGCTATTTAGGGAGTTGAGGTGAAACACTGTATGTGCGCTAAGGCTGGACAAGGAGGCTTTGTGTGGAGGAATCTGTGAGGGGGAGAAGCATCAAACGTGGTCAAGCTGATTCTCATCATGCTTAACAGGGGAATTTGTGCATTGCGTTCTGCCAGCCCGTCCCTTGATCTTATGGCAGTTAGAGCAGAGGGTGGTAGGCTCTTTGACAGAGAGTTGAAGTGGATGGCTCCCTGGGCCGTTACTTGAACGGCTGACAATGCTGATCCCACCAGCGGTTCAGTATGGATGTCAGGGGTGTTAATTTCCTATTGCTTACCCTCATTCAACTGTGATCCACCTTCGTTTGTGAAGCACTGGCTGCGGTGAACCGGTTCAAATGAGGTAAGCTCACCTGGAATCTGTGAATATAATGCTGAAAACTTCTCAAAGGTGGTGGAATAAACTCCAATGGTCAGCTACTTCAGTTCTGTTAATTCACAAGGCAAAGTCCCTTGTTGGCATGCATGACATCTGCTAAAGCACAAAGACAAAATATATATTAAATATAGGATAATAACTGGTGATTGGGTCAATGTAAAAGTTCATTGAGCCACATGCCTGTGTTGCGGCTCTGCGATGTCGTGCGGTGCCTCAGCGTCATTGGTTCCGCACTGAAAATGTTGACACTCTATGTCATCCCCGGTAATGCAGTTCCGAAGAGCCAATAATTATCAGCTGGAGGTTGAACCTCTAATGTTTGGACTGTCAGTTCCTAAATCAGCCAGTATCGCGTTTATACAGGGCTAGGATTGAGTCATGAGTTTTGGCATGATTGTCTTTTATGACATTCTTCATATATATATAGATTAACAATAAGAACTTCAAATGCTTAGTATGAGTTCTCATAGACTCTCCATCGTCAATCTTTGTATGGATTACTGTTTGGTGCACTCTCCTTCTGTGTGCGCGATTGTGTTTATTGTATTTCTCATATTACCATTCTTTATATTTTACACTATTCTTACCTAATCTTTAAAAAAAGAAGAAGAAAATAATCTTTTTCTTTTTACTTATCACTTCCACCTCCTCGAACCAGCATGTTTCTCTATCCCTCTTCTCCTCCTGTAACTTTCGTCGAACTACCAGCTTCCTTCTGTGTTTACAATCCAATTCACTTCAAACATCTTAATGACTTTTTCTTCAAAATATTCCATTTCCTAATCTTACTATTTAATGCAATTTTTTTTTAAAAAAAATGAGTCTCTTCAAATGTTTTCAACTTCTCTTTCACACGTTGGTTCTCAAGTATTGTATCATAATTCACTACATAATATTTTTCTTCTTAAACAAAAAGCGCTGTTTTCAATCGACGTTTACACTCCATTCCGTGTCTAAAAACCACACTGTTAAGAATAATATAAATAATATACATATACTCTTATCTCCTTATGCAACTCACGTAATGTTTTAACGCAATATAGATAGAAAGATTCGAAAAATCCCAGTTTGCAATGCATACTGTGTTCCATCATCGGCCTTTTTTTTCCAACTTCAGTGACGCCACCTCCTTAAATCTAAGCTCCTCTTACCCCTCAACTGTTATCCCCTCTCCTTACCCTCCCTCATTGCCCCTCATCCTACCTCCACTCTTGGCACCTCTTCACTGTCTCTTGATTCAGTCAAGCTCTTCTCTGTTTGTCCCAAAGATGTGTGGTGTTCTAACATCTGAGAGAGCATCTCTAACGAGAAATATCTAAACACAACATCTCAATAGGTGCACTCATCCACACACAAACAATGCCTTCCTTCTTTCCTCTATCACCCCTCCCTCTTCCCAACTCTCAATCTTGAACCTCCTCCCTGCCCGGCTCCTTATTTACCATAAATACCTCTAAGCGCATGTCTTCATCCTTACCCTCTCCAAGTTTTCCTCATCCTCCGCACTTGGCGTGCCAGCTCTCATCGGTCTCCCCCTCTCCAAGCTTTCAATATAATATCAAAGCAACTTCACAAAGCTCTTCCCAGCAACATAGCTTCCCTAATTCTCTCTTAAGCTCTCGCCCCTCACCACTTCTCCGCAGTTAGAGCCGAATCCAATCGAAAATCTGTGGCATGACTTGAGGATTGCGTCCATAAACACGTTCCCCACGCAACTTGACTCGAGCTTGAACACGTTTTTCTACAGAAGAAATAGAAAATATTTCCCAATGAAGGTGGCAAAAGTTGGCAGAGACCTATCTCAGCTGACTCACAGCTGTCCATTGCTGTCAAAGTTGACTTCACCAAGTTAACAACTCACAGGGGTGGACACTTATCCAACAAAGACATTTAGTTTTGTATTTTAATTAAATTCTGAAATTGTAGAATTTTGTTTTTTTTTCAACATGGAAGTTGTGGGTTAGGATGTGTAAATAGAGATAGATAGAATGTAATGCATTTTTTCCAGGCTATAAGAATAACAAAAGGTGAAAATTGAAAGGGGTTGTACACTTTATATAGGCACTGTACATAAATCTATCCTGATGTGTGTCATGTGTGGTCATAGTATACCCCTTAACTTTCAAAAACAATGAACCTGGCAGTCTGAAACTTTGGCATGCTTTACGAAGAAACTCCAGGAAGTGCATGACTGGAAAATTGGGTTGTTTGGTTTTTAATTAAAAACATCCCTTTGAAGATAATTAACGGTCTTATTTAATTATACTCCTTTATCAAGGCACGTCTTAGTCACAGGTCTCTATGGGATCTCAAGGCATATCCGGATAACTCACTGGGTCTGAAGCTGCATGTTTTTTTTTGGCCGGCTCAACCATGCTTGACTTAGAACAGGCCGCAAAAATTCCTAAGCGATTAAGTTTTTTTTTTCACTTCCTCATTAATATTAATCCCATGTGTGTTCATGCATAAGCTTACGAATTGCTTGTACATTGCAATGCTTATACGCCTCGGAGACGGCAGCGTTCGTGTGGCTTTATTTAATTTTAGCAACACATGCGATAACCTCGAAATCTTAAAACTAAGCAGAATTTCAAATTTCAACTTTTCACTAACTTTCAGCAGTCCTTCCCAACTGATGAAAGGTGTTTTGTTTGTACAGTTCCCGGAATTTTTTGTTTGTTGTTGTTTTAGTGCAATGTCGACGCTTGTTAAGAGCTAACACGCAGACGTAAAACAGTGGAAACAGGAGACGAGGGTGGGAGAGGGAAGGGCAAAAAACATGTGGGGAACAGACCAGGTGAATCTGTGAATGGGAGAGGGATGGTGGATGGACGGACAGGAAGACAAGATGGACATCAGGGACTTTCGGAAGAAAAGCAGGGAAATTTGAAGGAGTTGGGCTGGGTGCGATTATCGGGGGTAGAAGATTAAGATTTTGGTTGGGGAAGATAAGGAGTGGTGGTGAACACTGTTTTGAAGACCGGAGGGAGGAGTTGGGATTGAGAGTGTGGGAGTTTGTTCAAGAGGTGGGACAAAAACGAGGCTGAAGAGTGAATGTGAGCAGTGATTCTTGCCTTTCTGTTTACCAGAAATGGGTTTTTGGTGGACTTGAGTGCCTCTCTGGAAATATAGGGGGGACAGTAGTAAGACAGAACAGGGGTGCAAGGCGGATAGGAGACCGTAGAAGACAGAAAAGAAGCACGACCTGCCTGCTGTTTTAGATAGTGAGAACCAAGACTTTCAGCTTCATCGCGGGAATAACATGACCTAAAAGTCCTTGTTTTGACAGCCATGAAGCGGAGCTAGGTATGAGGCAGGAGGCACTACCCAGAGGGGAGAGCAGTACTCATCAAGCTGAAATACCTGGGCGTCACTGGTGTCATTGTGTTTATTCGACGATCGCGATCGCTAATCTTCCCAAGCAGCGTTTCTTATCAACCGTTTCATTTTCGTGCTTCCTTTGAGTGCTTAAGCCAATTTCGCAAGCGCGTCTACAATATTCGCACCTGTCACTGAAAATATAGATCGACTTTCCTTCAGCATAGATACATCACATACAAAAAAAACTTACCGTGTCGTTTAAAAGTTTTTTTCAACAGTTTCACTGGAGTTGCTTGCTTGAGTGAGTGGCTTAACATCGCTGGAGTAAAGGGAGGCAAAATAATTGGGTAATTAAATGAGTAAAAAGTGTTTCCAGTTGTGCAAAGCCAATGAATGTTGACATCACGAGAATAGCCGAGAGTATGCGTGCTCACTTTAAAGTGTCTGCCTGGGTTTCGAATCCACCTCAGTTATAAACTATCACCCTGGGTGTTTTGGCGGCAGGCAGGGTGATTCTCGCTGTGTATGCTGTCTCTGAGATGGACGTTAAACTGGATGTTTACATTTGCATGAATCTTCTGCCGCCGGAATCCACTCCCCACCCCATTCTTCCCTCCTCTCTCTCTTCCACCCCTCTCCCCTCTCCTTCCCCTCTCTCACACCCTCTCTCAACCCCTCTCCCTCTCCTTCCCTCTCTCGCACCCCATCCTCACCTCTCTTCCCCTCTCTCCCACCCCTCCCCCTCTCCTTCCCCTTCCACCACCCTCTCCCTCTCCTTCCCCCTCTCTCCCACCTCTCCTCTCCTTTCCTCTCTCCCACCCCCTCTCCCTCTCTCCCACACCTTCTCCTCTCATCCCACCGCCCCTCTCCCTCTCTTCTGGCCCCTTTCTCTCTCTTCTCCCACCCTCCCATTTAGTTGGTAGATGTTAAGTAGAAGTACTGTAAGACGAGCTATTGGCCGGCAACAATGAACAAATTCCAAATTTCCTGCCCAACCTACAGAAGGCACAGATATTTACTGCTTGCTCAGCATCTTTTGTTTCACAACTACTATGCTTAGGTTCAACGTTTGATTACTGATTGTTTTTAACGCCCATGATCGCAAACATTTTATGGGTAAGTCTGAAAATACCCTGCTGAAGTAGTTTCCAGATGGTGCATGCGATCACAAAAACTGTGCTCGGAAGTTGCTTTGGTTGTTTTTGGGTTGATGTCACCTGAATTCCTGTCGCATTCTTTCACCGCAGGAGATTTTAGTAACAGCAAGCTGAGATAGCTTTTTTTTTATTCGGCAAGTGTAGGGCCACCACACACTGATACTGTGATACATATTTTGAGTTCACAGAGCATGGACTTCAAAACGTTTGACATGACTCCTTGTCAAACGGCTTGATCTCAGTCTTATTGGATTGGCCGGTCTGCAGGATGAAAGTCACGTCTGGTTCCCCATCAACTACAAAGCGAAAAGTGGTTAAAGTAGTTGTGGCAGTGCATAATGATGTGGCTAATACAATGCCATAGGTACATGTGAGAAGTTTATGATGTTCCACGAAATAAAACTCATTTTGTATTTTGGCCTAATACAATGTAGCTATTGATTTGAATTAACATGTAAGTGGTCTTATAACACAGTTCTGCATGGAGAAAACCCAATTCATGATGATAATAAAACACCTTTCTTGTAGATTCTCATGACAAATTTTCACGGAAATCGTAACATTTCTCCTTCTCGTTTTGGGGCCAAAGGAATCTTCCTGTGTATTATTAAATATCCAGTGTATTCTAATATTAATATACCATTGGAATTATTGTTTTGAAATATTCAAGGAGACTTGGAAGATGTGATGGTTTCAATTTCATATCAAGTGAAAAAGTGTTTTTTAAAACACTCCATGTGGAAATGTGACCCTAGTTTTCTCTTACTTCAGGACGTTTCATTAAGATGCGCAACCACACTCGTAAGCGTGCAAAGTCGAAGCCTCGGCCTATGCGTCAAAGGTGTGCTGATATTCTTATTTTTTATTTATTAGACATCCTATGGACCGAGATGAACAGCTCGTCTTTACTCTGGCATGTGTCTGCACATTCACGTACAGTGAATTTCACCTCCTGCGCCTGTATTTATTGTTTAAAATATATTTTACACCGCCCAGCAGGCCCAGTTGGCATCGTCACCAATCTTACAAGTCCAAAGGAGAGACGTAATTACCTTTAATGAAAATGTTTTCAGGTTTCTTTTTTTTTAATCCTAAAAAAAGACTGTGGGGTGACACACAATCGTGTAAAAGATTTGGTATTTAAAACCCATTCTTAAAATCGTCCCCTGATGAAGGGGGCAGACAAATATACAATTGCACAGTGTTTAATATAGGTAGACTTTGCATGTCCTTCAGGTAATGCCTTCATTTGAGTAGTAGCTGCCATAGTGTTAAGAATTTGGGAAGTTTACTGGCACTCAACATACAGGTCCTATAGATCAAGTTTATATCGGTAAGTACGTGTTGCCAGTTAGGTCCCATCCTAGTCTATGGGTAATTCAACTGTTCCTCGCGCTGTGGAGGTTATTTAATAGTCAAGGTTTCTCTTATTCTTTTTCTTTTTACACACACCATCAACGCCAGCGTCATCTTCCCTCGCTCTGCTCGATGCATTGTCTACGTGTGTTCGCATCAGTAGGGGGCGGAGATTTCCTTCACCTCAGACCGAGACTCCGAACCCTGAAGGGCAGGGGCGTGCCCTTGTCAACCAGGAACCTCATCACCTCAGATCGAGACTCCTTCAGAGAGGGCGGGGCGTGCCCCTTGTCCAACAGGAACCTCATACCTCATCGAGACTCCTCCAGAAGGGCAGGGGCAAGCCCTTGTCCAACCAGGAACTCAGCACTCAGGCTGGCTCCGCCTAGCCAGATAGAGTGTTCGGCCCCGGCCAATCGGGAGGCCGCGACAAGTCGTCCGAGATGGAGCGTCCAATGAGGAGGCGATGGCGAAAAAAGGAGGTCTCTCGCGCCTGAGCACAAAAGGAGGGGTGGTCTGGACAGAGAAAGAGAGAGAGAGAGAGAGAGAGAGAGAGCGAAGAGAGAGAGACAGTGTGCTTGCGGCAGCAGCATTCGCGAGTTCGGAAGGATCGTGGGTGTGAGACATCCCTGGTGGGAGGGGCGTTTTAGTCCAGCAGTTTCGAACCTGGGCATCCAGGGCCAGTGAGTGGTCGTCGACGAGGGCCCTGAGACGGTCGTGGTTGTGGGTCGAGTCCCATCCCCCCAAGATCGTGAAGACCACACGAGGTGGACAGGTCGAAGACAGGCCTCAATAAAGACGCTTTTGGTCAGATTCTTTGGGTGTGTGCGTGTGTGTTTTTGTGGCGCCAGTCCAATAAGTAGGAAATTGTTAAGTGCCGTGCAGTACATACGTGCCTTCTATATTCGGGATAACTCTGCCCTTACGTGCTCCCCTCATTTCCTATTGTGTTTTATAAATAAACCCATGTGTTAAATGTATCGGTCGTGTTGTTTTCTTCTATTGGTTTAACACGGCGCATGTTGGAGAAATAGCCAGGCTGTGCTGCTGTAAAAGGGACATTTGGACACGAAGCTCGGTGACCACCGCTCGGGTCACACACGGTTCGAGTACGCTAAGCGACTCGTTCCGTACGACGGCATCGTCGAGGGTAGAATTTCCCGGTAGTTTGGACCACGTGGGTATTTAGGTAAATTGAAATTGGCAATCGACCCTACCCAACGTGGTCGATATATTAGGCGAACTTCGCTCCGTATAAGGGACCCGTACTTTTCGGGGTTTTCCGAAGAGGCGATCTAAATTCCGGGTGATCGGTGGAGTCGACCCTAGCAGCTCCATCTAGTGTCGTGCTCGCAGCCGATACCCGGCCGCAACAATAGTTCCATGTGTAAGTATATATCTCAGTATAGCTGTGATGTCGGAAATTTCTAGCGTTAAAACATTTCGGTGTGAAATAACATATTGCATTCTTCCAACAAAAGGTCAGCAGCAGCAGCAGCTGTGGAAATTAAGAAATGGATTTCAGAATGGCACAGAATTCCGATTCAGAAACAGCTGTCAAATCTTTTGGCTTCAACCAAGTCATAAAATTGTGCCGTAACTATGGAGTACTACTTGACAAGTTTAAGTTTAAAATCTTTGTCAGGCCAGCGGTTCGTGAAAGACTTGGGCCAACTTCTCCTCTCTCCCCCCCCACAAACCCAGGAGAACGTGTGAACAAGAATATTGTGGAGAAGAAGAAGAAAAGAAGACTTAACGACGTTTGCAGAACGGTTCGTCAGCTCATAGATGGTGATTAATTCGCCTCAAGCTGTTCCGACCTGGGTTCGAATCCCGACCCAGCTATAAACTGTCATTCCGGATCCTGGTGTTCACAGGCAGGATGTGTGTGTGGTGTGTGTGTGTGTGTGTGGTGTGTGTGGTTCATGTGTGGTGTATTTGTGTAGTGTAGTTATGTTTGGTAATGTGTGTTAGAGGTGGTGTAGTGTGTGGTGATATGTTAAGTGTTATTGTATGTGGGTTGTTATAGTGTGTGTATGCTGTATGTGTGTATGTGTATGTATGTGTTGTATGTGGTGTGTGTATATGTGTGTGTGTATATGTATGTGTGTATGTGTATGTATGTGTGTGTATTGTGTGTGTATGTGTGTGTGTATATGTGTGTGTATGTGTATGTGTGTGTATATGTGTGTGTATGTTGTATGTATGTGTGTGTATGTGTGTGTGTGTATATTATGTGTGTGTGTATCTGTATGTGTGTGTGTATGTGTGTGTGTATGTGTGTGTATGTGTAATGTGTTGTATGTTTATGTTGTTGTATGTTGTGTGTGTATATGTGTGTGTGTAATGTATGTGTGTGTGTATGTGTATGTAGTGTGTGTATGTGTGTGTGTGTGTATGTGTGTGTTGTGTATGTGTGTGTATGTGTTGTGTATGTGTGTGTGTATGTGTGTGTGTTGTAATGTGTGTGTGTATATGTATGTGTGTATGTGTGTGTGTTAGTGTGTGTGTGTATGTGGTGTATGTGTATGTGTGTGTATGTGTATGTGTGTGTGTATATGTGTGTGTATGTGTGTGTTGTATGTGTGTGTATGTGTGTGTGTATGTGGTGTATGTGTGTGTATGTGTGGTGTATGTGTATGTGTGTGTATTATTGTGTGTGTGTATGGTGGTGTGTGTGTGTGTGTGTGTATGTGTGTGTGTATGTGTGTGTGTATGTGTGTGTGAGTGTGTATGGTGTGTGTGTGTATGTGTATGTGTGTGTATTGTGTTGTGTATGTGTGTTGTGTATATGTTGTGTGTGTGTATGTGTGTGTGTGTGTGTATGTGTTGTGTGTGTGTGTGTATCTGTGTATGTGTGTAGTGTTGTATGTATGTGTATGTGTGTGTATGTGTGTGTATGTGTGTATATGTGTGTGTGTGTATGTATGTATGTGTATGTATGTGTGATTATGTGTATGTGTGTGTATGTAATGTGTGTATATGTGTGTATGTATGTGTGTATATGTGTATGTGTGTGTATGTATGTGTGGTGTGTGGTGTGTGTGTATGTGTGTGTGTGTGTCGTTCCTCGGATCGAAATTAACGTTAAACGTGCGCCCCGTCTGCAAGCATGAGTTCGTGGATGTTAAAGATCCCACCATGTCCTTCCCGAAGAATAGACCAGCTATCCTGAACAAATTACTGCCCTGACTACTGGAAAGGCAATGGCAAACCATCCAGCATAACCCTTGTCAAGAACCTGCTCCGTCATTACCAACGCTTCGTTAAGAGTATCGTACAGCTCGTCTGAATAGGTTCACAAGATACATCATGATGGACTTGATTCCAAGAGGTTAATCCCCATCGGGTGGTAGGAGGGAGGGAAGACGTGGAGTGAGGGAGGGAATGGGTTGGGGGTGGGGATCAAGAGGGAGAAGGGATGGGGTAGGGTGGGATGATGCAGGGGGAAGGGTGGAACGAGGGAAGGGAAGGTGCTGGAGTAGACTTCCGGCGTTGCCTGGCAACGGTGGGTACCTTTGCCAGTCGCCAATATAGACAACTTAATGACGGGCAAGCAAGCTATCCTGCGCCCAAGTTATGATTGATAATTATTGACTGCACTTATTGTTGTCGGATTGTGCAGCTGCACTGTTGGATTTTTTGGCTGTCGTTTGAATGCGCCTTGCTCCCATTATGGTGCTCGCCTGAAGCGGTGTATAAGCTTAAGCTGTTGAAAGATGCTTGTCGTTAAATATTTGTTGATAAGCAAATTACCACGATACATGGATGACCGATACCACAATGGAATAATAATGTAACGCGGCTATCCCTCGAACCTCTGTAAATTCAACAATCAGTACAATTGTGATGTCTTCCCGCCCAACCTCGTCACGTGTCCCTTTCGTGGTAAACTCTCGTGTCGCCGCCTGCTGGAGAGGAAAGCGGCTTCAACCGGAAACCTGGGGAAACGTCTCTGGTTTTCGTGCTCGTTCGACCAATAACTCGTCTTCGGCCTGGGGGGGTCGTTCACGGCTCGTTCGGCCCGTGAGGTGCTGAGGAAGTCTCACTGGACCTGAGGTAGGGGAGCTTCGTGGTGCAGGCCCAGCATTGTTTCTTGGCTCAATTGGTGTTTTATACCGATCGGATTGTCGGGGACCTTGGTCAAGGCTTGGTAATCTGTACTCTAATCGCTTGCATTGGTGCAACGGGCCTGCTAACCTGGTTAATACGGACCGAGCTCTCTCGTAATGAAGGAGATTTGTATTTTTAACGAGGCAGAATCCTCTTTCCTTTGAGACGAGAAAGATTTATCCGTTTGATGAAATTGCTCCCGTCAGTCTCTGTCATCGGAACCCGAATGATACTGATGTCACGAGGCGGCGGTTAAGGGAACCTGTGGCGTGAAGTACACTGTACAGTACAAGCTGCAGAACTGACGAACTTCAACTCGTGTGTGTGTGTGTGTGTGTGTGTTCGATGTGTTGTATCGTGTGTTACTCGTGTGTGGTGTTCGTTGTTTTCGTTGTGTGTGTGTGTGGTTCTGTTGTGTGTATATCGACCGTGCTGCATCATGTGTTTATGTTTCGTGTGTGTGTGTTTCGTGTTGTGTGTGTGTTCGTGTTCTCGTGTGTGTGTTCTCGTGTGTGTGTGTGTGTGTTCTTCGTGTGTTGCTGTCTGCTCCGCTGTGTGGTGCTGTGTAGTTTCTCGTGTCGTTCTTCGTGCTGTTCGTGTAGTGTCCTACAGCATGTGTTGTGTGTGTGTGTTAAACAGTGTGTATGGATAGAGAAGTGGAGGAAGATATGAATGTTTGCAGGGTGGAGGAGTTCAGGTATTTGAACCCACACCGGCTGTCACAAATTTCGACAAATTTTAATGGCTGGTTGTACCCGATTTATTTATTTAGTTATTTATTTAATTAATAATTTCCCCCACCACCAAAGGGTGAAGGAGGTTATGTTTTCACCCCTTTCTGTCTTAGGCCGGGGGCCAGTGCGGACCTACCTTGCACCACCCCCCCCCCCCCCCCCGCGACAATTTTTCACTGATACCACAGTGTTCATATACAGTGGGGGAGAACAAGTATTTGATACACTGCCGATTTTGCAGGTTTTCCCACTTACAAAGCACCGAGAGGTCTGTAATTTTTATCATAGGTGCACTTCAACTGTGAAAGACGGAATCTAAAATAAAAATCCTGAAAATCACATTGTATGATTTTAAAATAATTAATTTGCATTTTATTGCATGAAATAAGTATTTGATACATCAGAAAAGAGAACTTAATATTTGGTACAGAAACCTTTGTTTGCAATTACAGAGATCAGACGTTTCCTGTAGTACTTAACCAGGTTTGCACAGACTAGAGCAGGGATTTTGGCCCACTCCTCCATACAGATCTTCTCCAGATCCTTCAGGTTTCGGGCTGTCGCTGGGCAACACAGACTTTCAGCTCCCTCCAAAATTTTCTATTGGGTTCAGGTCTGGAGACTGGCTAGGCCACTCCAGACCTTGAGATGCTTCATACGGAGCCACTCCTTAGTTGCCCTGGCTGTGTGTTTGCGGTCGTTGTCATGCTGGAAGACCCAGCCACGCCCCATCTTCAATGCTCTTGTTGAGGAAGGAGGTTGTTGGCCAAGATCTCGCGATACATTGCCCCATCCATTCCTCCCCTCAATACGGCGCAGTCGTCCTGTCCCCTTTGCAGAAAAGCATCCCCAAAGAATGATGTTTCCACCTCCATGCTTCACGGTTGGGATGGTGTCTTGGGGGTTGTACTCATCCTTCTTCTTCCTCCAAACACGGCGAGTGGAGTTTAAACCAAAAGCACTATTTTGTCTCATCAGACCACATGACCTTCTTCCCATTTCCTCCTCTGGATCATCCAGATGGTCATTGGCAAACTTCAGACGGGCCTGGACATACGCTGGCTTGAGCAGAGGGACCTTGCGTGCGCTGCAGGATTTTAATCCATGACGGCGTAGTGTGTTACTTATGGTTTTCTTTTGATACTGTGTCCCAGCCTCTCTTCAGGTCATTGACCAGGTCCTGCCGTGTAGTTCTGGGCTGATCCCTCACCTTTCTCATGATCATTGAGGCTCCATGAGGTGAGATCTTGCATGGAGCCCCAGACCGAGGGAGATTTACTGTTATCTTGAACTTCTTCCATTTCTAATAATTGCGCCAACAGTTGTTGCCTTCTCACCAAGCTGCTTGCCTATTGTCCTGTAGCCCATCCCAGCCTTGTGCAAGTCTACAATTTTGTCCCTGATGTCCTTAGACAGCTCTCTGTCTTGCCCATTGTGGAGAGGTTGGAGTCTGATTGATTGAGTGTGGACAGCTGTCTTTTATGCAGATAACAAGTTCAAACAGGTGCAGTTAATGCAGGTAATGAGTGGGAGAATGGGAGGCTTCTTAAAGACAAAACTAACAGGTCTGTGAGAGCCGGAATTCTTACTGGTTGGTAGGTGATCAAATACTTATTTCATGCAATAAAATGCAAATTAATTATTTAAAAATCATACAATGTGATTGTCAGGATTTTTGTTTTAGATTCCGTCTTTCACAGTTGAAGTGTACCTATGATAAAAAATTACAGACCTCTACGTGCTTTGTAAGTGGGAAAAACCTGCAAAATCCGCAGTGTATCAAATACTTGTTCTCCCCACTGTATATCCCAAGTATCAGAAAAAAGATTTTCCCCAAAAATAAACTCATTTGCACTCTGCTTTATTAAACTGTTTCCATGGCAACCAATCAATAATAGACGAATCTCTCAAAGATCGGCAAAATGTCAATATCTCCTGTCAAATATAAACATAAAATCACAAAATTGGTGTCAAATTTAAAGCTTATACATTTACGTATTAAAATATATATTTGGTTATGCTAATTAGCTCATTTGAATATTAATTAAATTTGATTTAAAGACAATAATTCCCTCAAAAATGCAAGAATTTCCATTTTCTTTCCTTGTAATTAAACACACACACTGTCAGTTTTTTTTGTCAAAAAAACATTACTTAAGTGTTGCCAGGTTGGCAAAAAATATATTAAATTTTTGAATTTTTTAAGTAGGCTAATTAGCATAAAATACAAAGCACAATAAATCGTTTGAAAATCATGTGAAATCAGATTAATCAATAGAATTAATTACCTGGGCCTGATATAATACATAACTGTGACTTATGATGTCTGTTGGTGTTTAAGGGAAACATAACTATTTTCTGTTTGAGTAAAAGTAGTGGAATAATTTTAAATGCATTGATGTGCTAATTAGGATCCGCCATTATGGAAATTCTCATTTTCGTAATTATCTCAACTTCTGGTACATGGAAATTTGTAAAAGGAATCTACACATATGTTTGGAGGGTCAAGGAATAAGGTGAACATATTTCCTTGTTGTCAGAGATGTAGAATAATGTTTGGATAGCTTGATTACATGCAAAAATGGAAACGGCTTAATAAAGCATAGTGCAAATGAGTTATTTTTTCTGGAACATCTTTTTTCTGATACTTGGGATATATATGAACACTGTGGTATCAGTGAAAAATTGTCGCAGGGGGGGGGTGCAAGGTAGGTCCCACTGGCCCCCGGCCTATCTATTTGTTTGTCTGTGTACAGGATATCTCAAAAAGTTGTGGACGGATTCGGATGAAACTTGGTGGACAGGTTCGGTGTGTGACTGACAAACTGATTCGATTTTGGTGAAGATCTGAATCCGAATCTGGATACGAGAATTATTTAATTTTTAAAGTGATTCTTCACCGTTGAGAGATGGGGCCAAAAACGATATATAGCACGAAATCTCAAAAATGTAATGGGTCTGATATGTTCTCGTGGATCAAGCATTACGTGGTGGAGGTATGCGCTCCACCGAGTGCGTTTCTACTTTTTGCTGAATCACATTGGTATGGACCTAATGAAGAAGTTCAGGTTGTTTGCTGGTCCCGCAACTTTAGGGAACTCGGCCTTTGGGAATTGATCCAATATGGCCGACACGATTAAATACAGAAAGTCAGTCATAACGTTTGATGGGGATGAGATACAACCTTGATTTTCTTGTCTAATTATATGTTTTTGGGTATAGCCAATTCATCGGAAGGCATAAACAAATCCTCCGGTATGAATCACATGACCAAAATCCAAGATGGCCACCACACGCATAATTAGGGGAATTTTCAAATCATCATAACTTCTGAACCATAGCACCCATGCTTTTGGACATCAGGAATTCATCCAACTCTTTTTGGGAGAGATGGCACACATATATCGATGTGCTGCTCCGGCACATGCTCCCGTACCTGACCTGACCTGTCTTATGGCACATAACCATATTGTTGCGGGCCGGGGTCCGGTGGGGAGAACGACCACGAGGTGGGGGAGGTTACGTCGTCTCCCACCAGACTCCCCGGAATTGTAGGCCGTCGCTCCGGATAATTCCGTGAGCTGGCGGGTCGCTGAACCGACAGTGGAATGCCAATACCTCCACCGCGTAGCGTAGGGTCTTTTTGTCGAGAACCAATTTACCTAAATAACTACGCGGTGT
>CM068963.1:23703008-23714252 GCA_035128595.1 Eptatretus atami | reverse complement strand
ATCAAAGGACGGAAACGAACTGGGAACCTTTCTACAATTGTTTTATTCACAAATAAAAAAGACACAGGGCAAGACTTATCTCGGATATGCCAGCAAGAATTTACAATGATGGAAAACACTTAACAGTTCTATTTATAAGACAAGCCCACACACTCAGACGCACACTCAGACGATTTATTGAAAGTTCTGCAGCCAGAGAGGGAGCGACGAGCTGGGGGTCGCAGTTCACGTGGGTACCTGCACGTTGAAGGGAGGGAGTGCTCCGCGGTGCGGCACCTGCTATTGGCCGTGCGGCTCGGCCACAGTCACACACGTGGGCTCATGCCCGTGGAGGAAACCGAGCGGGCAGTCGGAGTCCCAGGGCGGAGATCAGGGTCGCGGACGGGACCCAGGAAAACTAACAGCCTTGGTGAAACTAACGTCAATGTTCGCCCCGATTGGACGGGCTTCCATGGTCCGCCCTTTCTGGGTGGGGTTTCACCCATACCGGGAATACCGCCCACTCCACACGTGTGGACTCGCCAAAAGTTACTTCACAAAGATTTTGCCTCGAAACACGAGGCTCCAGAGACGCAGGTGACAGTGGATCGTGATGGGGATGGGATGGTTGTTGGATGTCGTGTGGAGGGCTCGTTGGATGGTCTTAGATGGTTTGTTGGATGTAAAGATTTACTAACCTACCTAAAAGGACATCGCAACGCACACCTTTGATTCTCCCACTAGAGAAAAGGAAGGTACCTGTCTCACATGTACTTAACGGAATAACTGACTATTGGGACATCTGTATGTTTGAATGCATATGGCTTCCAGATCCGTAACACTACCCCCCCCCCTTTTGATCGACTCGACTCGAGTCGTTAATTTTCGTGTGGCATGCAGGTGTAGGTTTTCCCCTTGTACGTTTTACCTACGGATCCCAGAGTGCGACATTTGAATACATGTCCCAAAAATAAATAACCTAGTGCGTTGCGTAACTAAACTAACAGACTCACTCGGCAACTTAACTACTTGCCGGCGCTAAACAAACAACAGGTGGGTTAAAATTATGTGCATTCTTATTATTACACTACCCATGGCCCGGACCTGTGATTTGAGGAGAGAAAACACAGCAAAGTTAACATTTGTAGGTGAGTGCACAGCAGGTATTGATGGTCAGATCGTCTTTAGGCCTTCAAAGGTCCCTTGATTGTCGTTGAATCCTTCTCTTTTTTTTTTCTTTTCTTTTCGGCTGCTGGAGGCAACTCACCCAAACACGGCAGGCCATTACACCGTTTCGCAGGCCATTTGAACTGGCCTTTATGCAACAAGGAGGTATTCGGGCTGCTCAAATGCAGTCCCCGGTATTGCGGCTGCCTGCAGAGCAGTCCTTGCAAATACTTTTTTTTTATTTTTTTGTATACCATGTCGAGGCTCGTATGAGAGCTAACACACAACGCACAGCAAGGGGCATGAGACAAGAGGGGCGGGAGTGGAAGGGACCAAAACAGTGGGGAACAGACACATTAGTGATCTGTGGAAGGGAGAGGGATGGGGATGGGACGGGGAACATGGGAAGAGAAGTGGACATTACAGGACTTTCAGGAAGGAAAGCAGGGGAATTGAAGGAAGTGGGCTTGGGTGGATTATCGGGGGTAGAAAGATCGAGGATTTGGATGGGGATGATAAGAGGTGGTGGTGAACAGCTGTTTTGAAAGCCTGGAGGGAAGAATGGGAAAGAATAGAAGTGAGGGAGTTTATTCCAAAGGCGGGAAAAAAGAGGAATGAAGGAGTGAAGGTGAGCAGTGGTTCGTGATTTGGTAGTTTTACCAAAGGGGGTTGTTGGCGGACCTTGAGCGCCCTGTGCAAATGTGGTGGGGAAAATGGCAGAGAGAGCAGGGGGGGCAAGGCTGGGAGGAGTCGGTAGAAGACAGAAAGCCACCGACCAACCTGCGGTGATTGAGTGAGAGGCCAAAGACTCAGCTTTCATTGCGGAGATGCCGATGATCCTAAATGCCCTGGTTTCGACAGCGTGAAGCCGAGAAAGGTGGGAGGCAGGAAGCACAGCCAGAGGGGAGAGCAGTACTCCATCAGGCTCCGGACAAAAGCTTTGTAAGTGGTCAGGAGCTCAAGAGGGCCGAGGAAGGACTTTGCACGACGGAGGATTCCCAGTGGCGACTGGCTTTTGAGGCGCAGGTTGGAAATGTGACTTTCCCAGAAAGGTCATGGCAGATAGTGAGACCCAGAAGCTTGAAAGAAAAGACTTCTTCCAGAGGATTGTTGAGAAAGTGGATGGGGGTTTTCTAAACGGTCCTTTCGAAGAGACATAGTGAGAGTGTGAGATTTGTCTTGATTGAAAGACATAAATGCTCCTGGAGCACATGGTGAAGGTTGTGACATGGGAAGCAAACAAAGCATGGATGGGTATGGGAGGCAAGGCAAAGGCAGACCAGGCAAGATGCAGTACAACAGGAGGTCGGTGCACGAAGCTGGCCGCCTCGGTTTGGTTTCGTGAGGTTTGGGGAGGTGCGGTGGCGCCGCCGGTCTGAAAACGGGCTTGGACCTACCCTACGGTTCTCCCCACCTACTCGCCTATGCCTGTCCTTGTCCATACCCACCCCATTAGCTTGCAACACAAACAACAAAAAAACGAAATTTAGACTTTTTATTTTTTTATGTATTTATTTTATTTTGTTTATTTTTTATTTTTATAATTACGTGTGTCCTAGCCCCCTTATCGTCTTTGTTCGGCTACCTGTCCTAACGTCTATCCCCAATCCCTAAGATCCTTTTTGAGGGGATTGAGGAAGAGACTAGTGAATCTGTCTCGAGCCCAATAGAGCCTCAGAATAACTCCCTCAGATTTCAGCAATTTCCCAAGGTGAGTCCAGCGGCCTACGAACAGTGAAGGGATGATGGTCGAAGGGTACACGTTTCCTATCTATCCTGCATTTATTAAAACGTTAATCTATCCCCGGGGCTTTTCAAACACGCCTGTCTCTTTAAACTATCCGTTCTAGAAACCATGATTCCCGTCGCCTATGTTGGTTTCGTTATTAATTTGGGCCTGGCCCGCAAATTTTCACTCGTACTCTGCACAATTTCGTGGCTGGGCAGTGTGGTTCCATTGGCAGGGATACCCATCTGCCGAACTCGAACTTCGGCACCCCCGGGTCGCTGAGGCTGTCTCCGAGCCTACCTACTCCTTATGAACGTGGGGATGCCCTCTCTGGCAACTCTTCCCGGTCGATGCCCGCGTGGCATTTTGGGTGCTCCGGGTCCCATTTCTGTGGCTGCCCGTGCCCATTACACTAACTCGGTCCTTGGGCCCATGGCCAACTCTGGCCGACTACTTCGGTGCCGCGGGGTGCCCTCTACTCAGTACGTATATTCCACAGCCACGCTCCAATCAGTCAATAGACTCCTGCACCCTTCAAAAGGTTTCGTGCCTTCGTTCGACACAAAACAGACTGACATCCGTTTGGTTAATTTAACTACCAACTAACTAACATTACACTAACCCCGGGTTCCCTTGGGTGGATTCACTCCTCCCCACTATTCATTCATTCGCACCATGCATTTCCACATTGACTCCACTCGCACTCGGGCCCGCTGACGCACATTCACTCATTATACATTTTTCTCCTATTATTTTTTTTTTCCAATTCACACCAATACTGATGCTCAACTCGCTACGTTTCCCTAACTAGCTCGTGCCCCTCGTCATCCCTTACTCTAATACACGTTCGATTGAATTCTACGTAGCTAATCTACATCCCCACTACACGTTCCATGTCTGTCATGTCTCCAATCCATTCTAAATTCTAAAATAAATTCCACTAACTTGGTCGCCACTGGGCCATGGAGAACTGCTCATGCCCCATGAGCCGGTCTAACTAACGCTAAACCTTCCACTAACTAGTGCTCCTTTGCCCACGACGATGATGTTGGCTACATCTTGGCCGGGCTCCGTGTACTCGAAGCAAGGCTCGATAGGCTTTCCATTGCCAGGGCGGCGGTTTACAGCTCGCTCGTCCCCTTGGTTTGGCCGATACATATGAGCGTAACGTCGCCCCGTCGATCATCGCAAGCGCCTCGCTTCGCCATCCGCCATGTGAGCCAGCGTGCGTTACTCACCTGACCTTCGTGCTGCACGATCCCCGGTGACGTCACTCGCACACGGACTGCTTTGCAACGCATGCGGGACCGGCTGTGTCGTCCCGGGGACCGGCTCCGCGCGTCCCGCGAACAGTACTCGTGGCGAGCAGCACGTGGGCCTCTGTACACGTGCTCACATGGGGCCATGTGCTTTCCAAATTCGTACGACCCTCGCCTCCATTTTAGCCGTCGACGCTGGTGTCTTGTACCAAGCACTGAGCGTTTCAACGCCGGCTCCCGATCACGGAGTCGTGCGCGCCTGGGCCGTTCGCAAGATACGGAACGGACCTCGGGCGCAGCGTCCTGCGGAGCTGGCACGGTTCCCGAAATAGCTCCATCCGTTACACGACCCACGACTCCCGCCTGGGTCTGTCTGTGTCCCATCTCCTCACATGCACTCACACATGCCATGTCATTTGCACGATACTTACCTTCTGGCACACACTTTGATGATTACACCTCCAAACGGTTTTTAAATTGCTCCAAGTTTTATGCCATTGTGTACTACCCAGGATTTGCCGCCTAGTCTCGTCCCTTCACGTCAATGTCTCCAGGTGCCTTGGAGGTTGAAGGCTTCCTATGCCACACTTCCTGTCTTGACTCGCTGCCTCCACAGATTCTGATTCTGGAGTTGAGGTGCGACGGACTATTGGCCTTGGCACATTGAAACGTCTACATCCATTTTAGCCGAACATTTTGAAAAGCTGACTTGGCGGTGGTGTATGGATCGTTGTTCTGCCTATCTGTAGCTCGAGTCTCCCGAACCGATCGCTCTGTGGGGAAGTTTGCTCTGGGGCTGCGGCGACGTTTGGCATGTTTATCATCACAGATCGTTGACACTGTGCCTCCTTTTCATCGATGCCATCACTGTTATATGAGATGTGTGGCTGTGGGTGGGGTGGGGTGGCCAGGGTGGGGGGGTGGTCTGGGAGAAGAGGGGTCGCCCGGCCGATTGGGGTGCTGTAGGTGGGGTGGCCGCCTCAGGTGTGGTACTGGGGATGAGCTTTTGGTTGTATGCTATCACTTTTCTTTCGGGCCAAATCTAAAGCAACTCTCTGTGCTGAAAAAGCTCCATTTTCGTCCATCCCGACACAGAACTGAAGCGCAAAAGCTTTGATCTTTGTCAGGTGAGCTTTTGCAAAGGCTGATGCCTTTTTCTGTTGCTGGGATGGAGGAGTGGAGTTTTTCTTGGTCGGCGCTCCATGAGGGACCCCTTGTGTAGACTCGCTGGAGTGTCTGCGCTTGATATTTGGTCCTAGATCGCAAGGTTGTTCGGAGAGCCTTATGTGATCCAGGATTGTTGTTGGTCTCTCCCCTCATACTTTTTTCTTTTGCAGGACGAGGCGAACCTTTGGCTTCCGACAGTCTTCAGTTTTTTAGTGTTGGAACTCCTATTACTTCCTATTCTGCTTTGTGATCGGTTGGCAACTGGCACTGGATGCTTCGTATGCTTGAGCCTTTCCCTCCTTTGTGAGCATTCACATTGCACACCACAGTCCTCATTGACAGTCTTTTTCGTGCCATGCTGACAATGACTGAGAATGCTTGCATCAGCCCCCTTATTTTTAGGTCCAAAAGCAGAGGTTGTTCTAACATTTCTCACTGTGCCTTCAATAGACCACATGTTATGCATTGATTATGCACCACATTTTGGATGTGCCATAACATTAAAAAGAATCTTAGGAATATAAAAGCATGTGATTATCACAACTTGGCCTCATTCTGGACTTGGTTATGGGTATGAATAATTTTGACAGCATAAGAAACAATCTTAACATTTTAATTGTTATGCTACATATGGTTGAGCCAAATAATTTGTTTGCACATGACCACTAATGTCCTTGGGTAACGTGAAAGTATCCCCACTCTAGCTTGTAGTCGGAAAATGCAAAACTCTGAGATTTTCTCAAGGGTTATGAATACTTTGGCTTCAGTGCTAGCAATATTTATATAGTAGATAACATACACATACTATGAGGCGCCGCGAGAGTATGTAAGGGACACATTCGGCTCTTTTGAGTTTGCTTATATAGCACTATTTACCGCATTAACCTATCATCGGCCTTCTCTATATCATTAAAAATGTCGCTTAATCACTCCTCTTGCGGGACCTCATTACATACATATTTCCACCTCGTCAGAGTTTTAGAACACCCCCTTTTCCAGTTTTTACTGAAACTTGCGTTTATGTTTCATTGTTTCTAATTAAAACAGTTAGAACATAAACATTTCGTAAAAAGACATCCAGGAATCGTGTTTGTTGAACAAATGATTAAATTTTTGACTCTAGAAGTCGCGCCTTTGCAAAACATCTCGTTGCTTCGTTTCTCCAATTGGAATCAATATGTTCGAAGTTCTTCCCAACATGTTAGCAGAATTGCTACAAATGTTGTTGCAGCTTGTAGGTTCTTTGCTTTCTTTGCTCCAGTTCATTCCCAAACCAGCTCCATGGGTTGAAGTCTGGGAGACTGTGTGTGTGGTGTCATTCCATGATTGGCCTCAGTCTTGTTCTTTTTCGAGTAGTTTCTGACATAGCTGAGTATGTTTGGGTCGTTATCTTGCGTGTAATGAACGCGCTGACCAATTCGCATAGCCGAGGTATCGCATGCACTGGCAATCTTGTTTGCCCTTTTTGTTTAGGGTGCAGGCACTCCTGTGCAAGTCCGCTTGGATCCAGCAAGACCAGATAACACGCTTCATTCTCCGATTTTGGAAGTTGGTTACACATGAGGACCATCTTGGCACTCGACGGCTTACCAAACTGTGCGTAATGAACCAGATTTCAAATTTCGATCTACGGGTCCTATAGACCTTCTCGTTTTCAGTGTCCACTGGCATGCCTCATGCCAGGCAAGCCTTTTATTTGTTTATTTCGCCATCTTCCAGCAAGTTTTTCCCTGCACTGCCTGTCATTCCTGGCAGCTCGAAGCTTCTCTTCACAGTTGAACTGAGATTCTTTTACTATGCCAGTGTTAATGCTGGCTTGAGTCGCTGTCTGGAGTCGGACTATCCACGCAAGTGTTGCTCTTAGAACTTGTTCTTCGATTGTTTGTGACTTTGGGTCTTGGACTTTCTGTCGGTTTCCTCCAGTTTTCAAGTGCTTTGATCGTGTCGGAACTATACTCACTACCCTTGGTTCTTTGATTTCTAAAGGAAACGCACTTTTCAGGTTTCAGTAATGGTCTGTCTGTCTTCCTTTGTATTGTCTTATTTCTCGCATTATACACTTATTCTCCTGCCGTGCAATGTTTGTCCAATAGCTTCAGGGGGGGGCAACCAGTCTGTTCGACACTTGACTTTTTTTCGAGTGGGTTTGACTAATCAAAAGTGACACCTGTAGAATTTGTTACTGCATAACTTTAAGGTCTTATTTCTTCCAATGTGCAGAACAGCGCAGTTGCTAACCATGACTTGTTCCTAGAAAGGGCTTATTAGGACAAGGCTCTGGCTGAATTTACATTATTGTTCAGTTTTTTGGTTACCTAAACTGTTTCTTTTTTACCTCTGGGGGTTTTTTACGCTTAGCTTTGTACCATTTCAGGTTATTCACTGACGTGAACTGCTTAAATTTAGTAAAAACTGAAGAATGGGGGTTTCTAAAACTTTTGTCGGTAGTTTATACATATATATTTATTATATACATATAATTATATACATATTACATGTTAGTTTCTTATATTATATATTTATGGATATGATTGTCGATCAATGTACACTGTATTTGTGCTATCATCGTGTCTGCAAGTTGTGTACTTCATTACTGTTGCCCTACGAATGAAGAGTAGGGTACTGATTCGATAGGTACGTAATTTGTGTACTGTACAGTCTGCATTTGTTAGATCAAAAGATTTCAGCGGGAATTGCACTTTAGCAATTGTTAATGACCATGTTGAAGCGGTCTCTTTGAGATCAGTAGAGCATTTTATCCGATTGTAGAATTAACGTATTTAATTGTCAGGTGAGCTGAATTCACCCAACTATTTTGAAGTCAACATCGGCCAAAAGGTCACAGAGCGAAATTTCCAAATGGTCAATTCATCCGCTTACCATGTTTTGACAGATTTCATTTCTGAAACTTGTGAACCAGCTTTCTATCACTCCTGAATCACCGACATTATTTTTTAGGTCAAACATTGGCCAAAATGGCTAAATAAGCCCAAATTTCTGAATCCCATTTTATCCGATGACTTAAATATTGAGGATTATTGAAAATGCCAGGGAAAAAAAAACGCTATATATGCTATTGTGCCTATGTTGGAATCTATGAAAAAAATATAGGGAATGTTGAGAAAATGCCAGGGTGCATAGAAAGGACCTTTATTTTACGGTATCAGAGCAATATGCATTTCAACATTACAGTGTCAGAGCAGTTTTCGTTAGTTCTTGCAGAAGTCCTTCCTTGTTGTTAGTGGGGATCAAGGATTTACTTTGTATTTTTTTTTATGGTTCCTTTTGGTAGGTTATTAATCTCCATAACCAATCTGAAGTACTACCGGCCTACAAGAATATCAAAATCCCTCCTAGATGCACTGTCACCTGGTTCTGAAGCTCGTGTTTCGAGGAAAATCTTTGTGAAGTACTTTGGGCGAGTCTTGTGAGTGAGGAGTCTTCAGGTTGGTGAAACCCACGTAGAAAGGCGGACCATGGACCCGTCCCAATCGGGTGCGACATTTGAGTTGGTTTTCACAAGTCTTTAGGTTTCCCCCCCCCGACCACCTGGGGATCATAAAATACCGACCGTCGCTAGCCCGAAGATTTTTGGGGTTCTGAGGAGTTTATGTGAGGAGTGAGGTTCTGAGGTTCGGGTCTTGGTTTGGTAGATGTGGAGTAGGACGAGAGTTCTTTTGGAGGGTAGCAGTTGGTTGTGTGCGCCTTTCTACTTTTGCTGGGGTTGGTGGAGTTCCTGCGGTCCCCTTCGCGACCCCTGATCCTTCCCGCCTGGACTCGACTCAGTTTCTCACGGCACGAGCCCACGATGTGATGTGGGCCAGAGCCGACCAGCATAGCCGAGTGCCGCACCCGAGCATTCCCCTTCTTCAAGGCCAACCGGGTACCACGTGCTGCCTGACCCCGCGTCGTCTCTCTCTCTGGGCTCGGGTGATTTTAATAAATTGTTCTGAGTGTGGTCTAGACCCCTGGGTAGTTGGGCAGTTCGTTTATAAGTAAACTGTTAGTGTTTATTCCATCATTGTAATTCCTGCCTGCATTCCGAGATAAGTTTGGCCCCTGTGTTTTTTTATTTGGTGAATAAAACAATTTGAAGAAAGTCCCAGTCGTTTCTCTTTTGCATTGGTTCCGATGTTGTTCGGATCGAGTTTGGCGCGGTTTTACCGATAATCTGCTCATGCAACCGCACGCTTTGGCAGTTCCTGCTCGAGAGCTGGTAGTGGTAGTGGACTCTCCGAGTCGTAGGAGTGAGCCGGTGTGAGCAAGACTGCTGGGGTGTGCCGTTCGGTGCGACACGCTATTGTTAATTAGGAATTGGTTCGAGACAAAAGACCTACGCTGCACGCGTGGAGGTATTGGCGTTCCACGGCGTTTCAGCGACCCGCCGGGGTCGTGATTTCGGGCGACAGCTCCAATTCGGGAGTCTGGTGGGAGCCGACGAACTCCCCCCTATGTGGCGTTTCGCACTGATCCCAGCCCGCAAAGTGGTATCAGATGGATTCGACCTCCCCCCAAAGAATTTACAGGACCAAACGACGTTTGGTGTAGAGTGTTAGATAGACCCTCGCCTCCATAGAGATTTACGGGATTTCGACCAGGGGTGTGTTGCTAGTACCATTTGCCCACGGGCGGGGTGATCTCAGAATTCTCGGCCCTAGCAATTACGTGAGGGCGGCCGCAGTAATTTCACTGTCACAATGTAGCAGTCAATGTTTTTATTTTTTCGGGAGCGCACTCGGCGTGATTTATATTTAATTGTGTGACGAACGTTTTGGGATGTTGCGTACGGTCTTTGTTAGGTGTGCCGGTGACCTGGTGGGCTTCTGCGGCGCATTAGATTAGGCGAGCAAGGTCCCCGCTGGGGACGAGAGGGCCTAAGGATGTTGGCGGCAGAGGCGGTAACGATGTGGTTTTTTTTTTGTTTGTTTTAACGAGTTCTTTTGTTTCGGGTTTCATATACGGAACGTTTAGCAATGAAAGTTATTACTCCGCTGTATAATTCCGCGACTTATGGCCTGTTAAAATTAGCCACGGGTAGGGCCACCTGAGGCCGGGCAGAAATTGCAGCGCCGCACGTTTCTGTCAATTAGAGGGTACGGCGCTCGTACGCTGTGCGCAATGTGACGTTGGCGACTTAGCAACCCCTTATCCCTCCGAATTAGAGTGTTGAAATTTTATTTAATTTCCGTACACCATGTGCGGTAAAGCGACTGGTGCAGGTGCGGGTTCTGAAACTTATTTAAAAAATCCAGTTGGCGCAGCACACTGGCGGAAGACTTTTTCCTGGCTGATCAGACCAGTGAGCGGGTAGATTGGGGTGCAGCAGCGGTGTGAGCCCCCTATCAGTCCCACGGCGATCTGACGATCGTTGGGGTGGCTTTGCAGGGGATTTGACTTGACAGTGGTGGATATAAAATGCAAACTGAATGAATGTGAATGTGCAAGAAATGAGAGGTGATATGGCAACATGAGTGATATTTTGACTGGAAGATGCGACTTTACAGCTGGGCAGGGCTGGCAGGGGTAAGGTGAAATGGAAAGTGTCGTGAATTTTCAAATGGCTAGGACTCCTGACATGTGAGAAATAACCGGAATCGGGGAGGTGGAGGCGTTTGGACCAATGGGAGTGGCAAGGGTCGGTTGGAATGAGTGGCCTTATTTAAGGGAGACTGTAGTTCGGACGGTAGGACGAAAAGCGTTAGAGAGGTATAGTTTATGAGGCAATGAACTCGTAGGCATTTGCGTGGTGAGCTTGTGTTTGTTTTGGGACCAATGCGTGGTGATTCTCCACAGAACAGGGGAGCGGTATGTTTCGGCAGGACGTACGAGGTGAGTCGGTAGACCGTACGGGTGGAGCTGTTGCATGTGATGCCGGCTTGGGGGGGGGTATTTAGAACCCAGTCTTTTTTGGGTAACACGAGCCCTCCATATATTGTCAGAGGT
>CM068963.1:23648095-23669497 GCA_035128595.1 Eptatretus atami | reverse complement strand
CTCCACTACCGATGGATAAGTCATCCCAGGAAGATGGTGATTGGTACCTCGCAGCAAGTGCTACAATAGAGCTTTACAGCCATTACTAGCCTGACTCAGTCTCTAACGGCATAATGGGGCCTATATGGGAATGACACACGCTGAGGGATAGGCCCACAGAGAGAAGGTGTTATAACTCTAGACAGTCATCTGGTCAAGGTGTTAGCGTTGAAATCTTGGTCCGAAGAGTCTGCATCCTCTCCGCAAGAAAGGTGTTCTACTAGTCTTTTGGTATATTTCTCTCCTCATACAATTTGCCTCCTGTTCTCTAGATGTGGACATGATCATAAGGGTCAAGAAAACGCGCGCCGGGCGCCATGGAACAAAAGAGCATCCTCGAAAATTGCAACCAAGCAGAAGCACGCGCGCCCACCAAGTAAGCACTTTTAGAGGCTTGTGCATCCATTGGGTTCATAGCAAGGCATGTTTACATTGTAAAAGTCAGTGGATGGTTGAGCATGCTGATGCTGAGAGAAGGGCAGGAGTGGTCACGGACTAGTTCATTCTCTTCACTCACTGTTGCGACTGTGCCGATATTCATCACCTCTCATCTCGGAGGTGGATAGGCGTAAAGAGTTTTGGGCTACCGGCCCCATCGCTAAGAGAGAGACCGAAGCCTGTTAACTGCCTCGATCTATGCAAAGTTTCCTCTTGATTGTATACTCATTCGTGCGGCTACGTCAAAGACAACATCATTGACCGACCAGAGCAACCGTTGAACGCGTTTGAGCATGCGCATTGGTATCGAACAATGTAAACACGCGAACCGAACGCGTCTCGTATCTCAGATAGGCCGCGAGACGACCTTGAAGTGTCCCTGTCAGTAAGCAGCGCAATACCTGGGGACCACCTTGCTGACCAGGGAAGTTTCCCTGACACAATTTTATTGGCTTCCCAGGCCAGACTGCTGCCAGCAAAGGTGTGGTGAGTAGGCTCGGCCACAGGAACATGCAGCCCCATTGAGTATGTAAGAATGCCTTAAGAAGGACGCAGGTGTGAGTAATGGAAGCATTGAGAGTTCATGACTCCTGGGTCAGGTTACATCAAGTTGCATTGCACTCAGACGGCCTTGAAGTCCCGTGATGAAAGAGCCCGCTCTAGATCATGGACGGCTTTGTGGATTAGCCTCTGCGCGCAGAGGTTAGGCCCAATGGAGATTGGGCCAATGAGTGGGCACATCCACCGTATTGCCGATTGGTCAAGCGAGCTTTGCTTTCAGAGAGACTCGTGGAGATCTGGCAGGGAGTCGAGAGCATACTGAGGGCGGCAAGTATTCAGTGAAGGTAGGGCTCTGTCAAGGCTGTGCCGCGCTTGGCGTATTTAATTGAGATGTCAGTGTTGATTGTATTGTTGTTTTCAGAATGAATTGGTATAACTGATAAAACCTGAGAACAGCAATAATGCCTGATGGTGTGGTTTTGGTCGCTTGGAGTCACTGACTGGAAAGGCCAAGAAGAATCCTCAACAAGGAATCGGATGGGGCATTCGCTTTAAGCGTTAACCACGCTATTGGGGATGGGTTTCAAAAATAAAGGTAGTACAGAAATTGAGAGAAACAATGACATAGCCTATGCCCGAGTGCCTTTGAAAACACGCACTCAAAAGAGTGAAATCGTCCTAGGCGTCGGCTTCAGTTCCTCGAAGAGAGTATCCACATCTCGTTGGTACCTCCGCTTCTCTGAAAATAACGCAATGGGTTTTAGCAATGGAACACGAGTAACTATAGCACATGTACTTAAAAGATAATCTCACCTAGCGGGACCTGAATGGTGTCACTGTCAGGTAGCTCATGCGAATGGACTTCCCAGACTCGCCGTAAAACCGATACAGATGGGCCTATTATGTATCAGGCTCAAGAGCAACTCCACGCCTCAGTGAGGCCACACGGAAGCAGTAGGACCTAGATGGAGACATAAATGCGAGACAAAGCAACAGACTAGACGCTTTGGCCTTCGTTGGGTGGGAAAGGAAAGGAGGAAATTGGTTATGTTCGATTTAGGCCGCTAGCTCCTTACAGGAGAAGCCACGAATGGAACGATTTCTTCATTACGCAAACAAAGTACTTTTTGGTGGTATCAGTAGCAGAACGACCGCTTATCCATTCCAATCAAGAAATGAATTTGATTCTCTTGGTGGATTGGTAACCGCCAATGCGCCTAGTGTAATTTGGAAATGAGCACATTCACGAGCGCATGTGGACCGTGGGTCTTCACACTGAGCTCGTGAGCATAATGTGGACTTCGATCATGTGCTGCCCAAAAGCAATGGTGTTTTCTGATTGTTAATCATCTTGCCGCACACTAATATGTGTGACCGTCTCTGCTATCACCCAACTTAAACAATGATGTAGTTGCAGAAACACTGTCCATGACCACCCAAAAGTGTGCTGCAGGAGTGTGGACAGCGTTAATGTGTGTAGGCGCCTGTCAGTTCCGCTGGTACCATTTCCAGAGTCAGGGGTTGGGTGACCCCTCCATGATTTTTCTGAAAAAATTGCTGCTCACATTAAAGCCCTGCTTAACCTTAAACATATATTGAAGGAAGGTTTGCGCAAGTTCTACTCAGCCTCAAAAAATAATTATCAAAGTAGCCTCGTGCCAGAGGGATGATGGGCCCCTGAGCAAGTACACCCTAACCTTAAGGTGTTAACATTCATAGGCACCGTCCGCACTAGTCTATGCAGATTTAGTATCCAGAAGCATGTTTGGGAAGGCGCTAAATTCAGAGTTTTACAAACAGAGTTCGTGAAAATTCACACAGAATGTGTCTATTAGTGAGGCTTTCAGAATCTTGACATCAAAAATGTTTTTTAGCTTAAAATACTTTTTAAAGAATAAGTAACCTGCAAGTAGTGATTTGTAACGGTGCAGCAGATCAAAAAAAATTTGAGTTTTACAAATTGCTGCAAACAGTCAGTTTATTCTTCATGAAGAAATTTTGTGCCATGATTTACATAATCTAGTGACTGGATCATTTACAACAAGAAAACTGTAAACCTTTTGGAGCAAAATCTTGGGTGATATTAGGTGGTCTGTGATCTGAACTTTGCTCCAGACTCAATGAAACTGAAATTTACCTCCGGTTTTACCACGACTTTCCAAAAGATGGTTACACACAAATTGTGTGACCAGTTACACAGCTCTTTTAAATTTTTGTCCACTTAAAGACACAACATAGGCAAACTGTGGTAGAAAATATCAAGAGTTGTTCTCGTCGATCTTGTCTAATTTTTTAAACGATTTTTTTATAAAGCCCACTATTTAAAAAAACATGTTTGATGAAAGATGTAGAATAAAGCAATAGGTGTGATTTTGCAAAAGTGGAAGCCATGTCAAACATTTCATTAAAGTTGTGCACCACAATGGCAAAGTTGTTGGGTTTTTTGTCAGAAACAAGTATGTGGTTTACATGACTTGATTTTGGCTGCCACATTTTTTTTAAAGGATATTTTAGTTTAAAGGCCGGGGCGCGCCAAGGCTGCAAAACTACAATTAACGCACATAATTGTGCATCATAATAATCACTATATTAATTATAAAGTAATATTCAAATTTGCATATCTAATTGTTTAATATACTTAGTGTACATTGTAGCGAAAGTCTACATCCATTTGTAAATGTAGGTACAATATCTGATTCAACTTTTTTTTCACATAATTTCATTAATACACAGATTTGTATATATGACAAATGTAATCTTTTAAGCATTCGAGGATATATCCCAAATGTGGTACCAAAGTGAAACAGTGATTAGTTTTATAATTGCCAGGATTACAATTGGACTAAATGTAACTCACTAGACGAGCAAACTAGAGAGCAAGGTTAACTGCAACGGAGTAGCGCGGCCTAGTCTATTAGGTTGAAGCTGAGCCATAAATCACTAGATAGAGTTGTGCTTGCATGGCTAAAACTTTAGAAATTGATTTTGGGACACGGCTCTCTAGTTACGTTTTTACGCGTTACATACTGAATTATAATGACACATTAGTTTAGCGAAGGTTTGAACGACAAAGCGTTAAGTCATGACACTGTTGGCTTACCAATACTCTTTAATTTTTTTCTAATATGCGCCTGCAACAGTAAGTAGTAAAAATTTATTTGTAATAGAAATTGTAGCTTTTCGAACGAGAAACTGCAGTCCTAGCCCTCGCAGAATTATTAAGAAATTGAATGCCACATCTTTTAAAAAATAGAAAATTGTATCGTCTTAAAAACATACGAGAGGGTAGAATGAGAGAACACAAACTCTTAACGAATGTTGCTATACTAGCTCGCGCGCTAGGTCTTCATATGTATAGTTCTTCATTACGACAGTGAACAAAGATACATCTTGCTCAAGATGGACGAGCTGTGCATAAGACTTGGTGCCAACATGGTGAACACTTCGCGCGGGTAGCAACGAACGGGGTAAATCAGTTGTCGTTGAGGAGTCTGCAGAGACAAAGTTACACGAGCTGATAGAGCTAACCCGAAAGATTTTGCACTCCAAAGGTTTCAGTTTGCGTTGTGTAGGAAATGGAATACGTTCACTGAGATTGATATGGTAGAAATTCGGGGATCGGAGGCAACACAACGGAAATTCTTTCGCTATCAATAATTAAATGAAACTGAACTGTTGGGCAGGCAATTGACAACTCAATTTTTTTGACTGCAGTTAGCAAATCACTACTTTTGAGAGTACTGATCTTAAAACACGTCATTTTAAGTAAGAACATTTTCTCCATGCTCTAGGCCTGAGAAGGCCCTCACTAATAGAGTATGTATGTACACCATATTCTAATATAATGAACTTTTCAGAACTCTGTATGTGTAAAAGCTCAGTTCTCGTAGCTGGCAATTAAGCCCTACGCGCGGGGCCGAGAGAGGAGTGGCTTCAGAATACAAATCTGGCAACTCGCACTCAGAATTGAAAACACCCCTAGGGTTGTTTGTAGGGGCCATGATCTCGGCACTACTTGGAATTTTGAGCTATAAACTTGGCAAACCTTCACTCGTATATGTTAAGGTAAGCTTTGAGAATTTTTTTCAAAAGGAAAAATCTGAGGGGGTCGGCGCAGAATTCATTTTGTTTGGCTGATTTGAGCTACGGTAATGACCCTGTAGTAATATGACCTTTGATGTTGCTACAAGGGCCATTATAGATCCCGATCACAGAATGCCCCGCAGATTTCGACAACATCTTCATTATGTTTCGGGGCCTTTCATCTAGCAGAATGTTGCCTCTTTCAAAAGCCAAATGCGGAAAGGTCTGCAAAGAATCTGGCATGGCAGAATATGTTAGTTGAAGCTGAAGTTCCTCAGCACCTGGCTCCTTAGAATGGTATCATAGAATATAAGAACTCTCGAGAATTTGCTCTTATTTAAATTATATACCCTCATTTGTATTGCATGCCTCTTTATCTATGTTTGTAGGCTAATTAGATTGGAGACCTCAACTTTGGTGGTTTGTTTTTTTTCATTATTACAACATTGTAATTTCGGGGGGGGGTGAATATTCGGCTCTAGTTTTTTTGGTTTTGTTTTTTTTTTTTCATGGCATGGCAAAGGTGAAGGTCAGCAGGCAAGGCATAGATCAAGGCCGTGCTGTGCGAAAAACAGCCGGACAGTATGAACTGGCCAAGGGGGCACTAAGGCCTTGATAGCACAGCATGCATACGATCCGTGACCGGTACGCCTCGTAACAAAACACAGCCAGCCGATGAAGTTGGCTACGGGGGGCGCTCTGGCCGTGCAGTGCAGGTTTGGTGGAAGGGAGTGCGGATGGTGGGGCTGGCCACCACGAGAAGGCGGGCCTCCCTGCCGGAACCTACCTACCTGTCTCCGTCCCACCTAAATCGCCTTTGCTGTACTGTCTATACCCACTCCCTTAATATTGTAAAAAACCCAATTTAAGCCCAACTAATTTTTTGTTGTTTATGTTTATCCTTACTTCCCCACTATAATTCGTCCCTAACCCCCCTTTACTGTCCTCTGTTCAGCTAACGGCTATCGTCCCTAGCCTACTCCCAAACTTACGTTCCATCCCGAGGGGAATAAAGGGAGGGCTAGCGTCCTGTGTCGAGCCGCCAAATGAAAGCCTCAGGATGCTCCCCCAGATCTCAGCGATCTCTAACCAAAGTGGGTCCAGCGGCCACAACGAAAGCGAAGGGATGGATGGGTGCGGAGGGGTACACTTCCTAATCTAACCGCCTATCCATTAACCCTTAACTAACCTCCGGGGCTTTCAAAAAGCGCCTCTCTCTCGCTTAAAGCTATCCGGATTCTAAACAACCAGATTCCCGTCGCCTGTGTTGGTGTCCTTACAATTTCGGCCTCGCCCGCCCCCATTTCTTTCCGCGTGCCCTCAACACGGTCCTCTGAGCTGGGACGCCCGTGGTTCCCTTGAGACAGGCAACTTACCCTCTGCCGATTCCTCATACGATGGCACCCCCCGGGCACTACACTGCCCTCCGAGCTTACTGCAGCTCCCTAACCGAGGAGTGCGCCATGCCAAATGGCGACTCCCCTGAAACGCTCACGTGGCAGGCTGGCTTCACGGGCCTTTCCGAGGGTCACCCGTGCCCACGACAGCCCACGCGGCTAACGGCACCCCGGGCCCCCGCACATGCGGGCGCACCAGTGCCCACTAACGCTAACACGGCCGCCCCATGGGCCCTTGGCCTACCAACGGCCGACTAGCCGCGGTGTACCCACTCAGCGATACTCACCTTTCGCAGCGCCACGCTCACAGCCCGTCCAACAGGGCTCTGCACCCCTCCAAATGGGTATCGGCCTACATTCGCCACCAACAGAAAACGACCTCCATTTTGTCAATTGTTAACTAACCCCAGCTAACTCACTATACCACTGACCGGCCGGGGTCCCTTGGGCGGAGTCACTGCCTCCCCCCAATCACTCATCGCACCATGCATTCCACATTCGCTCTCCACCACACAGACCCGCCTGGCCTCACCCACTGCAACACGTTTCGCTTCAGATCGCTACACAATCGCTGAATCCTGCCATCCTTGCTATCTACTCCCCCTACTACCTCGTGCTCTCACGTCGTCCCTTAAACTAACAGCAACGTTTCTTTTAACACTACGTAGCTTAAGCTTACGTCCCCTCATACACATCCACAGTCTGTCTCTGTCTCCAAATATTCCAAAAACTCTAAATCATTTCCCCAACCTAGAATCTCACTAAACCCCTCTACATTAATCCATTCCACGGGCCGCCATGAGACCTACCCCTGCCCCATGGAGGCCAGTCTACTAAAGCTACCGCTTCAACCCTGCCTAGTTCCATCCTGTGCCCAAAGCCAAGGGGAAATCATCACACCCCTTGCCCAGGGAAACCTGTTTCACCCGAAAGCGAGGGCTTGCTTTTGTTAAATTAAAAATTTTTTTTTAAATCAAATTCTGTTCTTGCGCAGCAAACAGCGCGCAACTCGCACTACGCGCACATTTGTACCTGCCGCGTGACGTCATGCAGCTGCACGTGTACCTCGTCCCTCTCTTGGAACGGTAACATCCCGGCAGGGATTCACACTCCTGCCGGATTCCAACCCCACGTGCAGCCATGACGTCACCCTGCGCACGCCGCAAAAGCAAAACCTTGCACTCCGAGGGGCTCCCCACGCGAACAACATGTGCCCTGCCCGTTTGAGCCCTAAGCACAAGCTCGCATGGAGAACGCGGTCCGGTCCAAAATCCGTCTACGCTGCCTAGACTTTGTCCGTCCGCGGATCGGCAAATCCACCGCTGGCGTTTTCGGACGGGCTTCTCACTCGCAAGCGACGGCAACGTGGCCCCCCCCCGGGCCCCCTCGTGCGCATGGCAGCAGCACGGACCTGTCGCTCGCTGCTGGGTGACCCGGCACGTCGAGCCATTCCAGCTACGGCCGCTACCGGCTTTGTGCCCTCACATGTCGTCGTCGTCCTCCGTTCTCCACGCAACACCTGTGTGTTACGACACACTAGACTCCCATCCATTAAACTCACACCGGGAGATACGCGGTGCAATGCTCCGCATGCCGACCGTCATCTCCCTTAACACACAGAGAACGCTCACGCACAGCACCCGGGGTCCCCCTTCCCCCCCCCTCAACAAACTTTGAGTCCTTCGGGGCCGCATTCACGTCACTCGTGCGTTCCCTCACACCGTTGGTTCCTTCCCACACGGTGCCTCATTTTCCACATACACGGCGTGCTGGGAGGCACAACATCGCTGGCACACTGCGCCACCCACCAACTTCACACACGGGGCGCACTCACACCTGGGGTCTCATCCACACACGGGTCTTTGTCACCCACACGGTCGCTCTCACACACGCCCTTATTGCAACACCTGCGCTTGCGTGCGTTGCAGGCACACACATTTCCGCCACACTTGTAAACACAACCTGACACGCACACACGCCGGGAGATTCGTGCCCAGCAAGGGGTTCCGGGCCTCTATAACCCAAGCTCGCGTGCACCTGTTCACTGAGCACCCGTCCCTCGCTCGTCGACAACAGCGACCGACTCCACCTGGTCGTTCGACCTCCGCCTTCAAGGGGGCAAACTCCTCCCCTCGTTCCTGGAGGCAGCCATCCGCGCTGCTTCGCACCGGGTCACAACACAGTCGGCAACCAGCTCCGCCATCATTGGTCGCTCAACTAACTCCGTGTGTGTGTGTGCGTCTTTTAACGCCGTCCCTAATTCACCCTCTATCTCCCGTGTCTCTGCCAACTCTTCTACCCATTACTCCTTGTCTCCACTATTTTATTTCCTTTGTCGTCACCCTTCGTGTTCTCGTCTCACCGCTTCGGTCACCACATTTAATTTTTCCTCTCGTCACCGTCACTTCTTGTCACGACCCTCGCCCAACACGTCTCCGAATTATTTTCTCCTCACCGCCGCCTTCCCACGGGCCTGGCAACGTTGCACATCCCTCCCAGCTCGTTCGCTCCCACTCGTGGCGTCGCGCATTAACGCACTCCGGCCTGTATTGCCTTCATGCCCGCTGCAGGCTTCGGCCCATTTTGCTGGCAATCTCACCCCGGCATTTCTTTCATTTTTGTTTGTTGTTGTATCAATCTTTTCTTATGGCCTTTTATTTCGTTTTTTCATTTCGAGTGCTTGTTGCGTAATTTCACATCCATTTTGGTTTTTCATTTCTTCATTGTCCCCCTGATTCCTTGCCAGCAATGGCGGGCATAGCTGGGCCATGTCGAGTGCACTTCGGCTGAGCCGATTCGGTGGAGGATGCGGGGGTTTTGGCGGAGAGGGGGGAGGGGGGTGTCATATCACCCGCGGCAGCCGCCGCGCCCATATTCGGCTCTGCGTTTGGTTGGGGGATTCGTCGCTGCACAACAAGCATTTCCTGCATGGGGATTCCATCCTGAACCATGGATTCTACACATTCTAAATCTCATTTCCTAATTACCCGGTCCGCTCGCCTTGAGACGCCGCTAATCTTATTTCACGTAACGGGTTTAATTTACTCGCTCGTAATTTTGGAGGGAATCGGGGGTCGCTCCTCTCAACCCTGGACGCGATTCCCGTGAATTTAGCTGGAGAGCGGGATAGGCGATTCGAAATCCCACTACTGTACACCAAGTGTTTTGCGAATTGCGCGCCAAGCCGGCGTGCGATCGGCGCACGTTGACTTCGAATCGCGACCTTGGGCCTCGCCCGGGCGGACAATTCAGTTCGTGACCTCTGCGTCGGACTAACGCCGAGCTAGTCACGGGTGGGGTTTAACTCACCACAACCCATCGCATTCTACTCGTGCGAGGTAGGGTGAATCGCCGAAGTCGATATACCTAAGTACTTGTACTCGCACGGGTAACCTACGAGGGGTTTGCACCATGCAGCAAGGTCGACTCCGACACGAACGCTTAAAGGCGGCCGTTCCGTACCTATCCGGATAACCGAGCGGTGTTACCTGTCGACCTTGACGGTTCAAGATTAATTATCCGGGCGTAATTCGCCGCCACTCGACCCGTTTACGTGAAGCAAGATGGAAGGTTCAATTAAAGAAAAGACGAAGCGAACGGCACAGTTCAAACAAGTAGCACATTTAATTCCGGCATACAAATCGGATAGCACACAATATACAGCCATAACAGTAAGTAAGCAAAGAAATAATTACTACTCGAATACAAGCAAAGGTTATTTACATGGCACTTAAACAGTTTCCTACTTTTACAAGACACGGCGCCAACAACACCATTCACACAAAAGCCAAAGGAAAGTACCCCCTCAAAAGGCAAGGGAGTCAGACTGGGCCCAGTGGGCCTAATGCGGCGTGGAACCTGGATGAGCGGCCGGTCCACGAGACCGAAGGGTCCTAACCCGCGCCTCGTGCGAGCCGCAAAATGTCGGCTGCACGGCGGGCCCAGTTTCGTTGGCAACCCTGCTTGGAGTAAAGTGGGAACGAGGCCCCCTTTTCGGGCACTCTCTCAGCGCGGGGGTAAAGGGGGTATTGTTGACAGCTCTGGGGAGGGAGTATGGCTGGCTTGCTGAGTCCCTGCGAGAGCGATTCCACCGCGCGACCCTCGTCGCCGGACTTTCGCGAGTCTTCCTCGCCCGGACAAGCTCCCGGTTCTCCTCAGCCGATCCTCTCCTCCAGCCGTTGCACTCCGTAGCAGTTCGGCAACTCCGCAGCCGATCTCCTCCGCAGCCGATCTCCTCAAAACTCATCTGCTCGCAGCAGAATGCTCCGCTCGCCCTTTTATCGGCATCCAGGAACCCCACATATGCAATTTTTCTGGATCAACGACCTCAGGGCGGAGCTACGCTCGCCGATTGGACGGATGGAAAAGGCGTGAATCTTCCCTGATCTGCAAAGTTAGGCATATCCCTGATTTCTCTTCCAGATGTGTCCTGGAGGCGGGGCCGAAAGCCGCCCCGCGCTTCCTAATTGGATGGATCAATGTTGGGCGTGTAAGCATTCTGATCCGAATTCTCTCGAAAGAACGCTATTTGCAGCTCGCGGCTCGCGTGTATCGCCTGAAACGGGTCCCAAGATAGCCCGACGCTCGGCTGCCACAGGTGGTGGCGAATGGCCGTAGGCAGAGAGGTGAGGTGGTGGAGGGGTTTTCGGCGTGGCCGAATGGCCATGATGCCGTTTGGAAATGGCGAGTGATGTGAGTTTGCGGGAGGAGTGGTGAGGTAGGTTGTGGCTGCTGGCATATTGTTGTTGTTGACGTTGGAGCGTGGTTGGTTCAAAATAAGGTAGAACAGAAAAACGCCTAACTCAAAGGATGGCAGAGCCACGAATGAATCAGCATTAATTCCCTCTAAACAATGGGTATTTGGGCTAACTTATAGCATGTACTTAAAAGATATCCACCTAACGGACCTGAAATGGTGGTTTGCGAATTTCCACAGCCGTTATCAATATAAACAACGAAAGACGGCCCTTTCAGAAATTTGGTCAGGTAAATCCAGATTATGTATCTGTGGCTTGCCTAACGGAAGGAGAGGAGATTGTAGTTAGGGAGCTGCACAGTTTCTTTACACTTTTGGGAACAAAAAGGTTGATGGTCTCATTCTGTCAAGAGTACATGGGGATGATAAAACCCATTTCTTAAGCATGGCATTCATGGCCTTTAGGGGAGGCAGGGTCCCAAACCCGCCCAAAGTGCATCATTTACACTTTGGAGAACAACGCTGATATTTCACACTGATGACCCCCTCATATCACTAGTTAGAAATATACAAACTTAGACAACATTTCCAGGGGTTTGCACTTAAAGAGGGCCCCAGTGGGGGGGGTCCAAAAGGGTTCAATTACACTTTTGAAACAAAGCTGAATTGATACTGGAATAATCCTCAAATCGCTTGTCACAGTAAAATGTAACTTAAAGAAAGGATAGTCCTGGCGTTTCGGCTTAAGAAGGGTTCAAACGGACGAAGAAGGGTCATACTCTTCATACCAAGAAGAAAAGGAGTAACCAGTATGAGCTTGATAATATAATTTATTGGTGAACATACAGGAGGAACAGTAAAATAAAGGTAAACTAGCATCAATTCTCGGCCGGACTTGGGTGCCTTTGCTTTGTCTCACAATTAATAGCACTTTAGTTTCAATTTATGTTCAAGTCTCACAAATAATAACTTCAGCAAGGATTTTACTTGTAAGTGCCATATTCGCCTATGCTACACAAGTATAATGAGAATTCCGCAGACATATCCTCATCATAGCATCGCAACAATGAAAATTGATGGCGTCTTACATTCAATAAACTACTCTTCATCCATTGATATTACTATGCTTTTTTAAAACAGATGCGGTGCCTATAGAATTGAACAATAGCTAAAGAAGCGATTTAGTCCATATTCATCGTCAGTTTGGTTCTCTGCGTACTAAGCATTGTCCATCGGTGTCAGAATCAGGGTCAGTAGGCCTAGTGTTGTCGTCATCGTCGTAGCCGAATCCAACCGGGATTTGGAAGTAACGTCGGCATCTGGGGCTGTGAACCACATTTGGTTAGAATTGTCCACGCAGTTCCATCCCTTGTTGAGGAATCTGGGACAGCCGTTGTTGCGGCTTGGTGCATGTCATTGCAACAAAGTTGCCCTGCGATGGATCTTCTGCTGGAGGACATTCTCGCATGGTGGATGCTGCGAGCAACTTCACCCTTGGAGTCTTGTTCAAAATGCCTTGCTTTCCCTTCTTTCGGTCTGAATGATTTCTCAAATACCATAAATCTGTGCTTGTTCAGTGGCTATATTGTCTTTTTTGGCACCGTATAATTTTGGCATGTGTACTCCTGCAAGAAGTTCAGTTGCTTCATCTACATTTTTTTGCTCTGCTGCCAATGCAGAGAAAGCATCGAGGAAGGAATCTTCTCTTCAAGCAATTTCAGAGGACGTTTTTTGCCCTTCCTTAAGGGGCTGTTCACACCTTGACGATTTAGCCAGCGTATGCCGATTTATGAAAAATTTGTGCTAATAACGCGCTGGCACACGTCGATACGTTATGGTACGTTTGTGTACGTTAGGTGCACGCTGAAACCTACCATAGTCGTATTACGCTGGTTTAAAACGTTGTACTTTTTGGTTGTCCCAAAAATTTTTGCATGCTTGGAATTTTAACGACGTACTCGGCGTTTGGCTCACACGTTCCGCTACGATGGCCATAAGTTTGGGCACGTTATGCGATCGTTGACCAAGTTATTGTATGTACTCATTAAGTCGAAACACGTAGAGGTAACATTCGCGTAACGAAACTTATTTCTAACCTATGAGTAAAACGTTTTGCAAGCAACGCACACGACTTGTTTCACACTTCGCACGCTACTTGAAAGTTCCTCATGAACGTCGAAACACATCAAAGTAATGTTTAGGGTACCCGTGACTTATTTATACCTATGAATAACGTGCTTGGAATTATTTACGGCTATGCATACGCTAGACTATCGTTGGGCATAAGGTTTGTGGACGCCTAAACACGATAAACAGAATCGTTGATATAAATTTATCTATAAGTTATCGAGTCGTTCGTGTTCATTACGTAGTACATTATTGGGCATTTGTCAAAGTCGTTTTTAATACTTTAAAAAGTAAACAAAGAATGATTTCATTCGTGGGAATGAGGAATAAAAAATATTAGCCGAAATGACATCGAACAATGGTGGCAAAGTAGTCTCCTATTCGTTTGGACGATAAGAGTCCATCATCACCCACACCCTCCCCAATCACGCTCACTACTACTACTGACATGAACATACTACTTACTACCAATGCTACTACTACTACAACTACTACTACTATTAACTACTGTCAACGCACACCAACTACTACTAATAGTATTCTACTATGATACTACTGGCATTGACATCTACTCACATGGAGGTCTGGAAGCAATGATGGGTTTCCTCTTGGTGAATCCATTTGTAATATACCAATTCGCCCTTAACGCTGCCAATATGCCATTACACGGTAGATGGTAAGTTAGAAAAACACATTCAAGTAAAGTGCTGTCATCGTCCGGAAGAGGTCAAATGCTATTCGTCTACATACGACAATGTGCGTTTTAAGATACGTTTCAAAATAGGTTCATAGCATGTTAGCTCAAGGTTAGAAAGCAAGTTATACTTAGGTTCAAAGGCATGCTATAACATAGGTTAAATGCACGTTACTGCATAGGTTCATAGCACGCTAGTCATTGGTTCAAGGCAAGTTACAATAGTTCAATGCACGTTTACTCCATAGGTTTCAAGCAAGCGTTAAACATAGGTTCAGGAGCACGCCTACTCATAGGTTAAAAGACGTTACCCATTGGTTTGAAAATTAGGTTGGCGGGTATGTTAAAATATTACCTTGACGTGTTTCGACTTATGAGTAACCTACAAGTAACGTGGTTGTCCGTCGTGTGGTAAACGATCGCGAGCGTGCCAGAAACATATGACACGCTGCGGAACCGTGTTAGCCATACGCCGAAGTACGTCGTAAATAATTTTCAGCATGCTTGAAATTTCAACGACATATTTAACGTACCACGAAATATGACAGCGTACTTTCATTGTTTTCCAGCCTATCTCTTAACGTATACACAAACTTACCTATACCGTATTTTGACGTGCGCCTAGCGTTTTAAGACACATTTTCATAGGCCGGCATACGCTGGCTAATCGTCAAAGGTGTTGACTGCGATGTGACACTTTTCAAATTTTCAGGGCGGTTATGGATTTAAATCGGCGTCCAGCAAGTTCTTTAACCAGGCTACGCCGCACGAGTTTTTCGCCGGCGATACATTTAGCGCGCTAATGCGTAAGTTAAACTATTGTTGGGCATAATGTTTGTGAACAGCCGCTACAGGCTAAGCTATTCGTTGGTAAAAGTTTTCAATAACACAACGAACGTTCTGGTGCCCTGTTACTAATATGTATGCATACGACGCAACACGTTAACTGAATACGCCCAAAAACCTTAAAAAAAAACATAAAATTTCAGCGTACGCCAACGTTTTACATAGCAATTTTAATACGTTGCATTGCTGGCTGATAACCGCCAAGGTGTGACAGGGCGCCTTATGAAGGATGAGGTGTAGTGCATTCCTGTGAATGCATGGAAGCGCTGGCTAGGGCCTTTGTCATAGGCTGGGTCCCAAATCTTGCTTGCAATGGCGAGAGGTCAATGTACGCCTGTAACCCCCAGAGTGTGCCGACGTTCCTCCATATCTTGGTGTTCATGAGCGATGGGAATGGTGGTAGAAGAATAACTGCTATGTCGGTATCAGTTGGCTCTGACAACTGTCACCTGGTTGTATGGCTTACTTGAAACTTGCATCATGGCATGAAGGCATGATCCTTGTATCGGTCTCTGGGTTGATTGCACTCGAGGAAGCCACAGCGAGTGAACAGGCGTTACATCAACCATCCCACTGGCTTAGTTGAATGCCAGCTGTTCAGCCGCAATCTTTGCACCAGAAAGCGGGGTAATTGCTGTTTGAAAGATGTGACTTCAGTGCCTTCTGCAATATTCCGTGGACGAATCTGTTCTTGTCCTGTGATGTGATAGACGAAATCTTTCTGCACCACGGCGTTCGGCTCGTATACCCCTTTATTGAGGGTTTCTCATAAGTTGTCGAAGAAGGATGTCTACCCGTTTTGAGGGATGCGAGAGGACTGCATGCAGCAAGTATTGAAAGTCCAACCATACGTCCGAGGTAGATTTGTGGAGGCAGTGAAGAAGAAATGCCATCTTTACATTAGCCTTCACCTTTGTTGGTGACCATGCCACGTGCTGCACTGCTACCCTGCTCTTCAAGGATGCGAAGAGATCACTCTTGGTTCATGGGCCATTGTAACCAGGGGTGCCATCTGTTCTTATCCATTGTTAGAGAACCGGAGTCATGGTATTGAGGAGGTATTCAAAGTCTCTTGCCTTTTCGCAGCTGTGATGGCAATTCCGTTAACGGGTCTCTTGTGCATCCTAAGTTCTTGTACGATCGGGTTACTTGTTTTTTTGGGCGCCTTGGTCTGCAAAAGTCTTCAGGGCGGTTCCGAGTGATAGCTTTTCTCGAATCTAAAGCTGCATCATCTGCGCATCTGAAAACGAAGGCATCATCATTTTTTCTGTACCTTTTTCTTCCACACTGAAGTAAGAAGAATCGGTAGATACCTCATTGGTGGCAGCTTTCCTATCGGATGTTTTTACAAGGGACTCATGGAATTCGAGATTGAAGGGATTGGCAAACCTTCGATGGTATCAGCAGGTTGCCCAGGTCCTTATTTTGTCGGCGTGAAATGCGGCTTGGGTCATCTCAGCCTGTGTGTCCTGGTTTATAATTCCAAGCCATTTCGAGCATGGCGCTTAATGAGTGCTGCTCTGGCCCCTCGTTGTCGCACTACCACGCGCAGAACGGGCTGAGAGTTATTAGTGGCATCTGTGTACCCAGTCTCCTTGATGCTGCATCAGCATTTACCATCTGTCTAAGAGTGAGATCTAACGCGGTACCGTCGTGGCTGCTGAACGGATTGTCCGGTTCGACGAAATGCTAACAGACCATTGTGACTAGCATCTTCCTTCAGGCCTGGGTGAGTTTGTTGTAATGTTCATCAAATCAAGCTGATGCTCGCATCCACGCTTGCATAGTTTTGGCGATTGGTCCCGAAGAAAATGTCAGTAGTCTGCGCGTGAGGGCCCAAGTGTACAGGTAACATTTGACTCTCGATGGTCTATTTCGATTTGGTTGGTAGAGGTTCAATTCTGGATGTTACTGTTTATGCATTGTAAAACCTGGCAGTTGGTCCATGCTTGCATCTCAGGTTGAATGAGTGTAGCGAGAGTATTTCGTCCGTTTAAGAAGCTATGATGAATGACGTGAGTGAAGCTGGTCTCGAGCTTCCTTGTTGTCAACGTCGTATGCTTTTGGTATCAGTGCACTCACTTGTGTCCATGCCAATGTATGGTGCTGGCAGAATTGGTTGAAGAGTGGCAGTGTTTTCAAAAGCCAGTGCCAGCCATTGGCAATGGAGCCTCTTACAGCGTTGAGTTCTTATATTTATATGGATACCATTCAGGAGCCAGTGCGAGGACTTTCAGCTTCAACTAACATATCTGCCAGCCAGATTTATTTGATGACCTTTCCGATGGCTTTGAGGAAGAGGCACATCTGTAGAATGAAAGGCCCAGACATAATGAAGGATGTTTTGTCGAATTGGGGCATTCTGTGACTCGGATCTTAATGGCCCTGTTAGCAACATGCAAGGTCATTATGTTACTAGCAGGGTCCATTCCGTGTCAAATCAAGCCAAAAAAAATGAATTCAGGGCGACCCCCTCAGATTTTCCTGAAATTCTCAAAGCTACCTTAACATATACGAGGAAGTTGTGCCAGTTATAGCTCAAAATTCCAAGTAGTGTCGAGATTATGGCCCTACAAACACCCTAGGGGTGGTTTCAATTCTGGCAGTTGCGAGTTGCGAATTTGGTAATCTGAAAGCATTTTTGGAGGGCTTAAAATTCCCAAGAAGTTTTACAAACAGAGTTCTGAAAATTTCACATAAATGGTGTCTATTAGTGAGGCTTTCAGAATCTGACATGAAAATGTTCTTACTTAATACTTTTTTGAAGATAAGTACTCTCAAAAGTAGTGGATTGTAACATGCAGTCAAAAAATTTGAAGTTTTCAAATGCTGCAACAGTCAGTTTATTCATTATGAAAGATTTTGTTGCCGCGATTTACATAATCTTAGTGACGATCAATATTACACAAGAAAACTGAACCTTTTGGAGCAAAATGCTTGGTGCTATAAGGTGTCCTGAACTTTGCTTCCAGACTCACGACACTCGAAATTTACCCGGTTTTACCCCCAAGTGTTCACCATGTTGACAGTTACACAGCTTCTTTTAAATTTTTGTCACTTATAAAGACACATACATAGGCATAACTGGTGGTAGAAAATTCAAGATTGTTTCTCAATCCCTTCTATTTTAAAACGAAATTTTTTTTAAATGCATCAATTTCTAAATAATTCTGCAGTCCCAAAGCTACTTTTTTTAAAATAAATTTTACCTAACTTACTGTTGCAGGGGTCATATAGAAAAAAATAAAGATATTGTAAAGGAAGTATGACTTAAGTGGAATCTAACAATATATAAATCAGTTAGTAAAACTTAAAGAAGTGTCCCAAAATCATTTCTAAAGTTAGGCATGAAAGCACAACTCCTATCTTATTTAGGTTTAAGCCTAATAGACAGCCCTGTAGTAAACTGCCAATGCTCATTGTTAGCAGTTTTTATTAATCCTGGCAATTAATAAAACTAATCACTGTTCACTTTGTACAATGGATCCAAGTACATTTGTCCAAACAATTTGATATGAAATTAATGAAAAAAAGTTGAATCAGATTATTGTACCTAATTTACAAATGGATGTAGACTTACGTACAATGTACATTAGTATATAAACATTAGATATGCAAATTAATATTTATAATGGGTGATTATTATTGATCACATTATGTGGTCCTAATTGTAGTTGAGATTTGGCGGCGGCTTAAACTAAAATATCCCTTTAAAAAAATTGTGAGCCAAATTAGTAAGCCACATTACTTGTTTCTGACCAAAAAACCCAACAATTTGTATCATTGTGGATGCCAAACTTATGAATGTTTGACATGGCTTCACTTCAAAAATCACACCTATGCTTTTATTCTACATCTTTCATCAACATGTTTTTTTAAATAGTGGCCTTTTAATAAAAATCGTTTTAAAAATTAGAAGGGATTGAGAACAACTCTTGAATTTTCTACACAGTTTGCCTAGTATGTGTCTTTAAGTGACAAAATTTAAAAGAGCTGTGTAACTGTCAACATGGTGAACACTTGGGGTAAACCGGGGTAAATTTCAGTGGTCAAATTGAGTCTGGAAGCAAAGTTTCAGACACGTATATCACCCAAGATTTTGCTCCAAAAGGTTTCAGTTTATCTTGTGTAAATGATCCAGTCACTAGATTATGTAAATCAGGCAACAAAATTCTTCATGAAGAATAAACCTGACTGTTGGCAGCATTTGAAAACTCAATTGTTTTTGACTGGCACCGTTACAATCACTACTTTTGAGAAAGTACTTAGTCTTAAAAAGGTATTTTAGTAAAACATTTTTGATGTAAGATCTGAAAGCCTCACTAATAGACATCCCAATTTGTGTGAATTTTCAGAACTCATGTTTTGAAAACTCTGAAATTTAGAGCCTTTCCAAACATGCTTTCTGATACAGAATCTGCACTCGGCGACTGCCAGAATGAAACACCCATAGGGTGTTTGTAGGGCGCATATCTCGGACACTACTTGGAATTTGAAGGCTATAACTTGGCAAACCTTCCTCATATATGTTAAAGGTAGCTTTGAGAATTTTTTCAAAAATCTGAGGGGTCACCGCAACCCCTGGCTGGAAATGACACGGATGAGCCTCACCATACGGCTTGTCCCACAATCTCCTGAGCACACTTTTGGGTGATGGACAGTGGTTTCTGCAACTACATGCATTGTTAGTTGGTGAGCGACCAATATTTGGCCATGTCAGAAACCACTTGCTTGGCGAATGGTCCACATTAGTTTCCAAGCATTGAACCCGGTCCACAATGAGGAATAGCTTTCCATTCCTAGCGCATGCGCTAGCCATCCACAAGAAATCAAGCTTTTTGTTCTTTTTTTCTTTCTTGATGGAATGGAAAGGTCTGTAGCTGATACCACAAAAGTCTTTGTTTGCGTAAGAGAATCGTCGCATGTCGTGGCTTCTCCTGTAAGAGCTAGGGTAAATCCGGAAGCCATCCAATTTCCTCCTCTTCCTCTTCCCACCCAACGGAAGGCCAAAGTTCCTATCTGTTGCTTGATCTTCGGTTATGTCTCCATCTACGGCCTACTCTTCCTGTGGCACTGAGGCTGGAGTGCTCTGAGCACTGATACATAATACCCATCGTATGCGTGGACGTGTCGTACCTGACAGTGTGTGTGTTAATTTTGTCGTAGTTTGTCAAAGCAAGTTCCACAAGGTACTCCAGGAACTGAAACCAGCAGGACAATTCAGCTTTTCGGTCAAAGATGGCATAGGCTATGTCTGTCTCAAATTTTCCTCATAGCGTGGTAGTTTTAAAGCGAGATGCCCTCCGATTCAGCATTGTGAGATTCTTTCTTGCTTCCCAGTCAGTGACTTCAAGGACAAACCATCAGGATATGCTTTCAAGGTTTTAAGTTATCGCATTCTTCACTGAAACAGTGGACATCCTGACTTAAATTAATCAGAGCGGGCACTTGACTGACTGAAATATTGGCCAGTAAATTTTTGATCCTCCCAAAGTAGTGTCTGAAAAAGAAAAGTCTTGAACAAGGTTCGGGGTGGATCCCCCTCACCATTGTTGAGAGCTTCCACGGTCAGTGGATCCTAGGAGGGCTCTTTCATGCACGGACCCTTACAAGGCCTGGTCTGAGTTGCAATGGCAACTTGAGTAACCTGACTCAGGAAGATGACTTTAAATGTCATAAGACACTGCCTTAATGGTTCATACTATGGCTTTTTTGTGCTGTGGACTATCACACCTTGCTGGGCAGCAAGTCTGGGAATGCCAATAAATTGTGTCAGGGAACTTCCTGGTCAGAAGGTCCGCCCGGTATTGCGCTTTGCTTACTGAAGGGACCACTTCAAGTTCAGTAACAGAGGTCGGTGTATTGTTCATAAATGGATGCAAGGTGTTCAGGTCTCTGTCGGTCAATGATGTTGTCTTTGATGTACGAATAGATACAGTCAAGAGGAAACTTGGGATTAACAGGCTCCTCGGCGATGGGTGGCAGCCCAAAACTTTTCACCCTATCCACCCTCCGGATATATGTGGCACGACAACTGTGGTGAAACTGGGTTGTTCCGACCGAGACAAAGCAAGTTACTTCCCTTGGCAGCAGAGACAATGGGCAGTTGTTCAGCGTGCTGCTGAGGCCAGGAATGGGAAGTAAGAACTACCAATTTCTTCCAAAATACAGAGCAGTTTTGAGGCGTTACCAAGTCATCCAGGAGATGGGTGATTGGTACCGCAGCAAGTGCTACAAAGAACTTTAAGCCATTACTACTCAGTCTCTACCAAGCCTATTGGGAATGACACTGTTAGGCCCAGAGAGAAAAGGTGTATTGCTCTGCATTCATCTGCTTCAACTGTTAGTGGTGAAGAGTCTCGCAGAAGGGTGTCAACTCTTTGGTATTTCCCTCTACATCGTTTTGTTTTTGGACAAAAAGGTCAAAAAAACGCCCAGGATGGAACAAAAAAGAGTCCCTCGGAAAACAAATTGCAAACCAATAAGCAGCACAAAAGATGTATAGAGGTTGTGCATACCCTCAAAGCAAGCTATGCTTTACTTGTAAAAGTCAGTGGGGTTGACCTGATGGGCTAAGGAAG
>CM068963.1:23622861-23635594 GCA_035128595.1 Eptatretus atami | reverse complement strand
TAAAAATTATGTTGTCACAAGTCACATGGTTTGGAGGCCATCTTGGATAGAAAAATGCACCTTGTCCGATAAACACGAAACTTAAAAAGCATAATCCACTTCCCCATTAGAGGGGGAATTTAAATTTATGTTGTAATAGGTCACATGGTACGGCAGCCATATTGGATTGAAAATTAATACTTTTAAATGTCTTCTTCTCTGAAACGCTGAAAAGGATCGAGGCGAAACTCACATGTATGACGCGGACTCTCGCATGGACGGAACTAAAAAGTCCCGCGCCCCCCCTTTGATGTTCGATGCATTGTTTGGCAGCCATATTGGATTGAACGGAAAATATTTAAATTAATGTTTAACTCCTGGAACTACTGGCAATTAATAAATGTGAAACTTCAGTTTTGTGATGGAACAGTCACGTGGAATGAAGGGTTTAAATTTCAACTGCGATCGGCCCCAATGGGTGTGGTGCCATGTTGGATTGAAGGGGAAATATTAAGTGATATTTACTCTGGAACGCGCGTGTCAATATATGTGAAAACTTCAAAATTATATCTAGACGACGTGTGAAAACGTAGGTTTAAACATTTCAATTCGTCGGCCACGCGGCGGTTTGGCAGCCAATAATTATGTTAAAATTATTTGAATGTGACACACTTTAGATTTGTTTTTCCAGAAGGCTCCATTTGGGCTGCACCTGCATGGCGTTTGAGGTATCGAGGAATAGGCAATTTCAACTTGATACCGGCGGCCAAGGTCCCCAGGAAAGGGCTGACTGCATACGGAATAACTAGATTGAACACTTTGTGCTAACCCGGTTCGTAACCTCGTCCGTCAGCGCTGTATCGAAGCAGGGCTGTATTTGGTATGCACTATTAAATAATGTTTTCTCTGGAACCACCTTATCCTAGTCGAAGGGAAACTTTTGCAACTCATTTCTGCAGAAAAGTCTCGGTGTTGTATGCAAAGGCGGACGTCTGGGTACCCGGTCATCAACCTGCCAGCAGGTTATAAAAGTGGCAGTTCTAGTTATTGTTATTTTAATGCACTAGCTTGAATTAACTTTGTCATCTTTATTTTCTTCATTCCCTCTTAACTTGTCTCAGTGGCTGACTTATTGTGCAAATTATATTATTTTCATATTGAGAGAATGGTAGGCTAATTTTTTTTTTCCTTGCAGGGATCATCTCCTGAACATGTTCAATGGCGAGAACCAAAGAAACTTACGGATGGCTTGTGCTCTCTTTACGAAGCTGCTATGTGTCTCTTTGAGGAGGTATTGTGCATGGGAAATCAAGATATGTTTAATTATGTTATAAACAGATAAGGTAGGTCTCTAACTTTTGTAGAGCTCACTGCACCTTTTTGAGCTGTCTAGTGTGGGTTTGATTCCTGACCCTACTATAAACTGACTGGTGTTTCACAGGCAGGGCATCGATAGCATCATCGAGTGTGCCATCGGTCAGACGGGGCATAAAACAAGAGACCCATCTGCCATTGTTTGTTGCTGGTGTTTTTAGGTTAAATATCTGATTTAAGAAGAGGAATTGTTGTTTCACGCTTGGCTAAATTCCAAACTGTAACTAATGTTGAGGGCTCCATCATGCTTCAATGGTGATGCAATTAGCAAGCCAATTAGTCAGTGTGTGGTGTGTGTGTGTCTGTGTGTGTGTTTGTGTCAAGTTAACTTGCAAAACAGCCTAGATATAGGTGAAGGTGTATGGCGGGTTGATTAGAGGTGTGGGGCTCTAAACTCATTATTTAGGCAGCGTTTCAACCTTTGATGGCCATGGCCCCCCTACCGAGTCGCTTAACATTCGTGGTCCCCTGCCTTCAATAAAAGATGCAGATTTCGTTTATGAATTTATTTACTCAGTCTTAAAAGATAAATCAAAGTAAACATTTTCTAAGCAATACAATCAATGAGACACTTGCTGTTGGGCTGTGCTGACGAGGCCTCTTATCTGGCTCCGTCTTGGACACAGCAAGGTGAATATCGTTCTCAACGTCAAGACGGTTTCTGGATTTTCGTTTAATGGGCTCGCAAGGTCAGAAAATCCAGATTCGCAAAGATATGTTGTGGTGAATGAATGAGCATTACGGATGCTTCTTGCTGAGTAGTGGATACGCATCCTGAACAGACAACCAGAAGGTGGAGTGGTCTTCTTTGTATGAACACAGCTTCATTGCTTTTGAAACTTCACTCTGCAGCCCTCTGCTTCGTCTTCAGTAGGTTCAATTTTGGCGTTAAACGGTCTTTGTGCCAGGAACATCAACGGTGCATCGTCGAAATACCGATTTGAACGGCGCGAGAGATTGTCGAGATGTCTAGTGAGCAATCTTTGATGCCGACGGGAAGCTCAATCCTTGCGTCTGCAGGTGCTCGTCCAAGAAGGAAACGAGGCAGTGGACCGGCCTTGATTCGTGCCTGCCAGACTTCCATTCTAGCAGACAGTCCGGCAAGCTTGTCTTGAACGTCACTGACTGTCACATCACGGCCTTGCAAGGACTGGTTCATTTCGTTGAGTCGGCCGAATATATCGGCAGGTAGGCGAGCATCATGACAAACTCTTCATTTTCGAAGTGGACATGGAGTTGTTTTCGTTGTCTCGCAGGAAGATTTCCACCTCAACCCGGAGTTCATACAGCCGAGAGAGGCATTTCCCCCTCGATAGCCAACGGCTTTGTGTGGAACAGAAGTCCAACATGTTCCGCTCCCATTTCGTTGGCCAGGAGTTGGGAGAGCCGATGATTTTTGGCCTTCGCACAAATGAAGTTGATCATTTGACCGCGACGTCCATGACTTCCAGCAAACGAGGCGGAAGAGTCTTTGACGCAAGAGCGTATCGGTGTAGCGAACAGTGGGAGGACGTCACATGGGGCCATTCGTTCTTCACAAGCGTGACGAACCCTCCTCTGACGCCGACCATCACTGGGGCATCATACAAATGTGCTTGAAATTCTGCCAACCGAGTCCATTAGCTTCAAAAAAAGAGTCCACAATAGCTTTGATATCTGCCGCTGTCGTTGTGGTTGGTAGGGTATTGCAGAACAAGAATCTCTTCCTTCATCTTCCCTTTCTCTCGTAGCGAGCGAAGGCGATCAACTGGCTCTCCAGGGCGGTGTCGGTAGACTCGTCTAATTGAAGCTAGCTGGAGCGTGCTTTGTTTGATTTCGGAGCAAACTTGACGGCACACATCAGCGCCATGTCGTCAATCCGTCGTCGGATCGTGTCATTAGAGAGCGAAACTTGCTGGATCTTCTTTTTCGCCTCTGGTCCGATCATCAATTCCACCATTTTCTCTGTACATGGCTTGATAAGGTCTCAGCAATAGTGTGCGGCTTCTTGCACTTCGCAATTCGGTATGCCACTTGTAGCTGGATTGAAGAGCAGGTTTTTCTTCTGCCGGAATCCAAATTTGGAAGTGTCGCTTCACGGTCATATCGTGATCGTTTCACAGACAGAGCGTCGATATTATCTTCCTTCTTCCGGATGCATCTTGTCGCGATGGTTTGAAAGTTTGGAAGGACGTAGTGACGCATTTGACATCACGACCGAGCAGTGCAGACATGTGCGCGCAGTCCACGCCATCTCGACTGACATTCGTGAATCCAAACTGACATAGCTGTCATTCCATTTTCGAACTTCGACATCTGAGAAAAAAATTGAAAAAAAAAATTCTAACGTTTTGTAAACATTGGTTTACTATGAATGCTTAGCTGTGGGCTCCGCCTTCTCTTTTAAAATCGTGGTTAAACTCATCAACCCTTTTTACTTTGACACTATGACGGAGACTCGCACCTTAATTGTACATTACAAGCTTCTGCATTCTGAATCGCAGTTTTTGGCGTCCGCTCATGGCCCCCGTCGAAGGCGCGATGGCCCCCTTGGGGGCCACGAGCCCCCGGTTGAGAAACGCTGCTTTAGGCTGTTCAACTGATGTCAAAGTCGGGGCATTCACCATCGGACACTGTTTCTTGTTAGCGAGACTTTCAAATGCTTGGGTTATTCATTGTTAAAAATGGTTAGCTGTTAAAAAACGCAAGAAATTCCAATCACCTATTTCCACCCATAATGGATTTTTTTCCATTTATTTAGCCTTCTGACTGGAGAGTTGTGTTTTGTAATCGTTACTTGAGGTCATCCCGAAAGTCGGGTCGTCCGTGTAACTTTTTTCCCAGTAAATGGCCATAACAGCAAAACGTCTAGGTTATTGCAAACTTGCACATATGCCGTCTTGTTCTTTACTGATATGCTCGGTAAATATGAAGTAACTCGTACTATGTGTGGTTTCAGCATTTCAAATAATGCTATCTTAAAAAAATAAAAATTCAATTCTTACCAACACTTGTCTACAATTGAACCGTTCAGCAATGGTGATCTTTTCTGGGAGGAAAGTCAAATGTGCACAATGGTTCAGGCAGACAGGCAGGCTTTCCCCCAAATGATACGAGGACAATTTTGCTCTTATTGATGAATTCTTGCTTTGAGGTTGGTGCATCACATTGTCACAATGGATCTGGTGGAAAATAAAGGTGATGGCAAAATGGGTGCCACATGTGCTCAGGAAGGAGCAGAGACTGAACCAGGTCGCTTTGTTGCTCCGTGTTAACAGCAGCTTTGGCATTTTTTTTTAAGGGGGAGGGGGGAGTGTGAGAGGTTGGTGGCACTTTATTGAACTTGCAGTTGTGCCACCTGGTTTTGTCTCCAACAATGAGCTGCATCATTGCTGGAGAATAAACCTCATCCCACATCTACGAGCCAGAACTTGTTTGGTATATAGTATATAGTTCAGCAGATTGAACATGCTTGACTCTCCATGTTCACAAAAGGCCAAATGATAAGAAGGCATTAATTATCAAGGTGCTTCACTTTAACAAATAATTTTTTACAACCATATTCTAATCTCATGAAAATGGGCAGTGGATAAAAAAAAACACATTGGTCTTTTATGATTGATGCCATCCTCCTCATTGCTGTCTCTGACCTACTGTAGTGCTGGAAGTAGGTTTTGCCTTAACCACCATATTTACTGAAATGTAATCAGTACGACTTCCACTTATTCTGCAGAATGAAAAGCGAGTGTGGGACAAAAAGTTTTGCATTTTCTGGAGAGGTTAACACTGCCATGTCCACTGCATTGAGGACACTTCAGAAGGAAGATTTAATTGCCAGGATCAAAAAGTTGGCTGCAGGATGCAAGTTCACTTAAGAGGATAGAGATCATGTGGAATAATGAAGTGCACTGTACAGAGCATTGAGATTATGTAAAATATGAATAAAGTTTGTCCATGGTTCTATGTCTATTTTGTAAGTATGGTGAGAGAGTGTTTGGGATGACCCTCCGACATATCACATGGTTATAGGTAGAGTCAAATCAATTTTATATGTACTGTTCTTTCCATTCTCTTATGTCTTGATCCATTCTATGTTCTAGCTCCCCCACTAGCCTCAACACTGTAAACAAAAAACATGTTTTATCATGTAATTACTCATGTCACATGTTGAGGATTTAGCAAAGAATGACTAGATTGATTCCAGGGATAAATAAAAGTATGGAATAATCTCCGGGAAGTGACAGTCGGCTAACAGGATGGCCTAAAGGGAGCACACTCAGCTCTCCGATGTCTAGCCTGTAGTCGAATATCAACCCAGCTATAAACACATTCGTGGTGGCCAGTATATTATTGTGTAGGCCGTCCCACATTGTCCTTTGCCAAGAGTAGGCCAATTATCTTCGTCATCTTGCCAAATTAAAATTCCCATCACCTTCAGTAAAACCAACATCGGATCTTGCTAGCCTGTTCATTAAAGGTTTGGACCAATCATGTTCCCGAGTTGAGCCCCAAGACTGGGAATAATTAGGGCCATTAAAGTAGTAGTTTTAGTTCGTGGAAGTCTGGCAGGATACTCTAAACTAGAGCTATGTAGCCTTACCTCTGAGGTGGCCAAGATTCTAATCCCAATCCAGCTCTAAATTGTCATCCTGGTTTATTGCAGGCAGACACAATAGGTGTGTGTGTGTGTGTGTGTGTGTGTGTTTTCTTCCCTTTGGATGGACATCCCTTCTGCTGGCATGAGTAGTTGGTGGATGTTCAAGATTCCGTGGTGTCCTTTGTGAAGATTAGGCAAATTATCGCTGGCATCCTAGCTGAATTACAAATTGCTGTCCTGACTGATGGGAAGGCAACAGCAAACTACCCAGCATATCCTTTGCTAAAGAACAACTTCAGCACCAATAACTTTCTGTAAAGAGTCGCAATCCTCTGCCTTGATTCGTTCATTGATGATGATGAATCTTACAGTAGTGGTGATTGAGTGAGTTTTTTTTTCATGGTGAGGAAGGTACATCAGGTCCCCTCATCACTTCCTTTCTCATGTAAAAATCTAACATTTAGCATTGATAATGTAATTATTGAAGGACTTCCAGCATTCATTCAAAGTGCCTTTTTGGCACGAGGGATGTGGAGAACACCTGATTGTAAGTTTCCACATAACGTAATTGCCTCATGTAATAATCTTTCAGCATGTGCAACTCATGCACCCTCAGGTTTTTAGAAGTGATGCAAGGCATTCTGAGGAAATTCGAAACGCTCTTTCTGAGATACCCATGTGTGGATCATCCCTAAAACACAATTATTGCATTATTTAACAATTCATTACATGCCATGTCTACCAGAAAATCAGAGGAATAAATTGAACACCTTCAAGTGGGGTCTTCCATTAGCCATGCTGCAAGGCTTTTTAAGTAAGGAGAGGAACTATTTATGACCTCAGAAGATGTTGGTAAACCCACTGGATCAACAAGAGATATGCCAACACGTAGAACTCCCAGGGTAACGGCTCCCGCTCAAGACTGATACATTCACATGACCCATCAACACAATCCATTTAAAACTGCCCATAGTACTGTAAACACATGCCATGGACCTCACAGGATAAGCGTAACGCCGTCTTGAGGCATCTCCATGATGCAGGGATCTGTGATCTTCATCCTGTTTCGCATCCAAGACTTGTACCTTGACACATCCAAGCATGCTTTCAGTGATCAAATCAGCAGGTCTGATGGACATGGAGATATTTGGCAAGTATTATGTTTCGTGACGATTCCCAGTTTCTCCTTGAAAGGCTCTAAATGACCTCTAAATGGGAAATCAAGATATGTTTAATTATCATCCTTATAAACCCGGCCATGCACGGGTTTATAAGAAGTAATGAACGATATGTCTGTGTCCAGAAATGTGCAAAAAAAAATAATTTCCCTAATGTGGGGTGGTATTGCTGAAAACTTTCACACCGACTTCATCCGTATCCATGGTAACCTGATGGCAGATCGATACATTGAGATCTTACAGCAACAGGCTGCCTACCCTTCAACAACATGGTCCAGTAATCATCTTTCCAAGGAACGTTCGAACGCGGAACGTTTTTGTCAATGCCAACATTAATATCATGACACCCTGACCTGCCATCTTGCCAGATTTCAATCCAATTGAGCATCTCTGGGATATCATGCATCGTGGTATTGAAACCTTGTCAAGGCAGCCACAGACCCTTAAACATTAGCTGATTCTTGTGTGGAATGCCATTCCCAAAGGTTTAGATTTGGTGCTCATACAGTCAACATGATTGTGGTGGAATGCAGTGATTGCTGCCGGAGGTGGACATACCCGGTATTGAGATTGTCACTTCCACATTGGTTCCCTATGTGAAATAATTCGCCACTACGCAGCATTACGTGATTAGGCACAATGGAATGGACGTGCAATTATTCAGCATTTATTTTGTTTGAGGTTTGCACCGCATCTGTGTCCCATGATGTCACATACATAAATCGCATCAACAACAATGACGTGTTTGTTTGTTTTTGTTATGGCAGATAGTGTAAATGTTTAAAATAAGAGTACCTGACTTGGTGGTGTAATGTTTAGAGCGTGGGCTCCCGAGTCTGGAAGGTCGGAGGTTCAAACCCTGGCCAAGTCGTACCGAAGCCTTAAAAAGCGGTACATGCTGCTTCATTGTTTGACGTTCAGCATTTATAAGGTTAAGAGCATGGACAATTCCCAAAGGTTGGCATCTATGGGGAAGAGAAAATTCCTCCTGAGGAAATGCTCTGCTAAGTGCAGTGAGAAGTGCGGCGGCGTCACGATGTCGCTGGTACCCCTGATACTCCAGGAAGTGACGGCATTTCCCCTAAGCTCAGTGGCTGTGTTTGTCTCATGTGTGGGTGTGTGTGCATGCATGTGTGTGCATGCGCGTTTGTTGCTTCTTGAAGTTAACTTGCAAAACAGTCTCGATTATACATGAAGGTGGTGTGGAGGGTTGATTAGTGTGCTCTACTATGAGCCTTAGATCATGTGTATATAAAAAAACAACACCAAGAGTATTGATAAAACTGAACTTGACAGTTTTCTGTTTTTTATTTTTACTGATGTGGTTAGTGGTAGAATAAGAGAGCATTGTTGAGAGTGAAAAAGAGGAGGGTGAGAAGTGAAAACAGATACAAGGCAGTGGTATTTTACACAGAGAGGAGTTAACATGTGGAAGGAGTGTGTGGCATCACTGGATTAGAGTCCTGTTGTAATATTAAAGTCTTATCAGCTGTAGACTTGCATGTAAATCAGAATGGTGATAATATATAATATATATATATATATATATAATATATATATATATAATATAATTATATATTTGCTATTCTGTACTTAGCATTGAGCTTTTTGGACTATATTACTTTGTTGTCAAGAACATACTGCTTGTTAATTTCCTGCAGGTTTGTCACATGGCTCTGGAGTATACACACTTGTGTGTGAGTGCTGATGGTGGGCAGCCTGTTGATGGCTCTGTCGTGTCAGAGACAAGTGAAGTGTATGTTTGGGGAAGTAACAGCAGCCATCAGCTTGCTGAAGGTGCACAAGAAAAGATACTGCAGCCAAAACGTGCAACTGGTTTTGCCAATGCCCAGACAGTGAGCTCCCATCAATCTTCAGCACCACTGCTGAATTGTCTTTTTCTTTGTCAAATTATTTTTATCCTCACTTAATTATCCTTTTTATTTTCTTACATTTACAAAGACCTTCCAAGCCTCTGTTGCTTGCCTTTTGCAGTTTGCCTCATGCTGTGCATGTTTTGTGGGCAGATTGAAGCAGGACAATACTGCACTTTCATGATAGCGGCTGATGGCTCAGTGCGAGCTTGCGGAAAAGGCAGCTATGGACGCCTTGGGCTGGGTGATTCAAACAACCAGTCAACGCTCAAAAAGCTTACTTTTGAGCCACAGCATACAATCCGGTGCATCTCGTCCTCAAAGGGCTCCGATGGACATACACTTGCAGTTACTGTCGAGGGTGAAGTGTTCAGCTGGGGTGATGGAGACTATGGTAAGCTGGGACATGGAAATAGCTCCACACAGAAGTACCCCAAAATCATCCAAGGTTCTCTCCAGGGAAAGGTGAGCAATGCTGTGTTAATTGAAAGTATTGCGAATTGCTTTTATATATACAAGTACCTAAGTTCATGGAAAGTGTAACAACAGGGGAAAATAGATCACGAGACAAAATGAGGCAAAGGGAAAATGATGGAACTTGGCAAATGGATACACCACGGCATAAGGAGAGGAATTGTAAAAAGATGAAGACAGTGTCTCACCATGTGTAGTAAAGTTCAGGAATGGAGAAAGTAGGAATATTTTTTGGGAAGAACATTGTTTCTGGTTATTTATTTTAAAATTATTTTACACAGATATCCAAAGGTTATAGCTCATATCCAAAGGTTATATGTTATTTTACTCATATCCAAAGGTTATAGCTCTGTGCCAATTTCAATCACTGCCACCTGTGAATTGGGCACATAGATCTCAACACTTGAACACTTGTTTTGGTGCAACCAGTCAATAAAACAGACAAATCGGTTTCTTATATGGTGCTATCCATTAAAAAAAAAGAAGGAATCTGTGCTTTATGCCTTCACAGTGCAAGAAAAATTGGTAGTAAACATTCACAAAACAATTACAAGTAATAAGTTTTTATTTCAAACAAAATTAAATTAAAAGATAAAAAAACCAGAGTTCATAGAAGACCTCACCCCACACAGTCATGAGAAAAAGGACATGGGAAAGGTCTTTTAAAGTGTTGCTTTGTGTTTTGTCTTTGTGTTTTTTGTTTTTTTGCACCACCATATTTGTTTGAATGCTGAATCTCACAGTTGGTCTGCCAGCAGGGCATGAGGCGGCATGAATATTTTTCCAAGTACACACTGTACTGCTAGAACTTTTTGAAAGTTCCAAGAAGGCAATTTGTGTTCTTCAGTATTCAAGTATATAATTCAATTGAAATAAAATAAAGGTTTTAATGGCTAGAAAAAAAACGAAACAAATGTTTTTCGGAACTTTACCGCCGTTTATGCACCTATTTTGATGCCACATTATTCAACGTTACATTAGTTCTTCATGCCTGTTGTTTGTGTCCTTTATGACGTCCCGAAAAACTGTAAGTTTTCTGTTTGGAATGGTCTTCAATTTTGTTTGACTGTCAGACGAGCAGACAGACTAAAACAATTACTTTCCTCCTCTCTGTGTATGTGGGCTTGGGACGAGATGCCGTACAATTTGGCAAATTCAGAGCCAAAGTACTGCTAAACTATAGGTTTGTGTTCCGATTCATGTTTCCGATTCGTGTTGTCTTGGCTAAGAGATAAATAAAAATATAATAATTATACAAAATTCAATTGAAATTAAGTTGTTCCTTGATCATAGACTGACATCAGTAGGCAGACAGACAAAGTGAACATTTGCTTAGTCCTGCTTTTTGCTTCACTCACGTGGGGTAATAATGTAGGGCTGTGTGCAGGCCACCGCTGTCAAGCGCTATTGTTTCCTTTTCAGTGTGTTGATATAGTGCATTGTGTTCTACTGGTCTGCATCAAGTACTTGTTTGTATTTGTATGCCTCCTTAGGGGAAGGCCAGGGGCGTTATGTTTTCGGATTTTCTAGCCGGCTCTCCGTCTGTCCATTATCGGATTAATGTTACGCCGATAACTTGCTAACTACTGAAGGGATTTCAACCAAACTTGGCAGAAGTATGGATTGTAATGCAACGTTGAACTGATTTTATTTTGGGTTTCAAAGGTCGAAGGTCGTGCCCTTTAATTAATAATCATATTGACGCAATAACTTATGAACCATTGAATGGATTTCAACCAAACTTGGCAAGGTGGATGGACGTTTCAAAGCAATTTATGGGATTTCAACCTGAGATCTTAGTATCACCCATGAATGTCAGGAATGCTCAGGAATGTCAAACTCGTAAATCATACCCCATTCCCACCTCAAGGAAGCCTGTTGTGAAGGGCTTCCTAAAATACATTCATGCTTCCTTATGTTCCATATATAAGTATGTGTTCAAGCTCCTCCATGATCCTAGTAGATACGTACTGAAACTAGAAGGGCACTCGGTAGAGCGCATACCTCTGCCACGTAATGCCTGATCCATGAGAATATATCGGGCCCATCACATTTTTGAAATATTATGCTATACAGTACTATTGTTACGAATTTGGAAGCTTACTGCACACAACAGCCAGAGTCCTTATAGCTCAGTTATATCGGTAAGTGTGTTTCTAGTTAGAATCCATCCCCTGTGTCTAACGGGAATTTTGTACGTGCGCTGTGGGTTATTTTATAGATAGGATTTTTTTACATTTTACATCAACAACAACAATGACAACCCTCTGCTCGCAGCATTGTCAGCGCTCTTCGCGCGCTCGGCATGCGGGCGTGTCTGGAATTCCATGCCCCAGGCGGTGTGCGTTTCGGTGTGGATTTCGCAGTTACAAAGCGTTTCGCTTTGGCTGCGCGCCAAATAAGGGTATGCGTCGTTTTCCGCCCAATGAGCGACGAGCAGACCAGAGTCGGGGCGGTCCTTGGCAAGAAGGCGGAGCCGCGACACGCCGTCCACAATGGGAGCAGGCCACGGAGCGGACGGGCCCCAAAAGAAAAGCGACAAAGGCGATTGAAGCGCGTCCAGTCTGCTCGAGTGCACGTCTCTGTCCGGGTCTGCGGCTGTGCATCGCGCGGATCCGAGGCGTCTCGTCTGGCGCATTGCTGTGGGCGGTCGACCATCTCAACTCGCGAGATAATCTCGTGTCGCCTGCCTGCGAGCCAGAGGAGCGTGCTAACGCCCGACGCTACCCTCCGTACCTGGTGCTTGGAATGGCCTCGTGTTGCAGGTTCGAGTCCCGTTACCCCAAGATCGTCGAGAACCACACGAGGTGGACAGATCCCTCTTTTGGGCATTTGTGTGTGCGTGCGTGTGTCCTTGGGCCCCGTCTATAAGTAACAACTGTGTAAGTGCTTTCTTGCTCATTGTACTTTGCATTTCTTATAGTCGTGATAACTCTGCTCTTTGTGTGCTTCCCCTCCCCGATTATTATAAAATAAATTCCCTTTTTGTTGAATGTCCCAGCTCGTCCTCGTCCTTTCTGTCATTGGTTGGCTGCGCTGCGAACGTGAAGGAAAAAAGAAAGGAAAGAAAAAAAAAAATTAGAGGCTTCATTGTTGCCGTAATCGTGCAATCGGCCCGGCAGGAATCTGGTACCCTCCGCTCGGGGTATGACTCTGATCCGACTCGGTAAGGGCTCGTTCCGCTCGAGGCCTGCCGAGGGTGTGAATTCCCCGGTAGCTTTGCTCGCGAGATCATCTCGCGATGATCTTAGGTATATTGAAGTTGGCAATTAACCCTA
>CM068963.1:23587095-23622851 GCA_035128595.1 Eptatretus atami | reverse complement strand
CCGAATTATTGGCGATTCATGGTCCTGTAAGGCAGTGCTACTCAAAGTGGTGGTACGTGGACTAGTGCCGGTACACGAGTCATCGAATGCCGGTCTGCGGCGAGTTTCCAAGATCGATGGACAAAAACGAAAGCTAGAAGCATGGAAGAGTCGAGTGTCAACAGATTGTTATGACATGTTTCACCAATTAGCGGCAGTCATCGCTGATGCAGGAGAAGACCTTAATGTTACCATCTTCTACGAAATGGTCATCAGAGACATTGACGAATTTGGCAGAACGTTTTCAGCATTACTTTCCAGAAGAAGAAGATCCACGGAAAGGGAATGAATGGATCTGAAATCCGCTTATGCCATTGAGAGATGACTTAGGTGTCACTATGGATGATAAATTGTTGGAGCTGTCTGCTGACGAAGGATTGAAGAGGAGTTTTGAAACTACAACAGCAGTTGCTTCTTTTTTGATAAAAGTGAAAGCAGAATATCCTGAGCTTACTGAAATTGCTCTGAAAACTCTTCTCCCATTTCCTTCAACCTACCTCTGTGAGACTGGCTTCTCAACCATGAGCATCATGAAGACAAAGTACAGGAATAGTGTTATATTCATTCTCCATTGCGCGTGGCACTGTCCTCAATTGAACCACGATTGGATAAGCTGACAAAGAAGAAGCAGGCTCACCTTTCACATTAGTAAAAGTTAAGGATTTAACATGCCTATATCATCAATTTCATATTTTAACATTACGACATTTTCAAAGTTGTCTTCAATGTAATGTTACCTATTTCCTTTCAATCTTTCTTTTAATGTCTTTATTCACTGGAGTTTAAGTAAGATATCTAAAATATATAATTTTTTCAACCTACCTTATTCATTATACTTTTTCATTTTATTTACTTACTATACCAGATTACATATGTTTATAATAACTATGTTTTGAAGGCTTTGCTAGTTTTGTTTTTTAATTATTTTTTAAATATTGTAATACTGTATTACTCGTTTACAAATATATATAAAAAATGTCAACTTTTATTATATTCATTATATTTTTATATTTTTCCGGTATAAATTAATATACTACGGATGTACAAACCATATTTTCTCGGATCATAAACAAATAATAATATGGTACCGGTCCCTGGCACATTGGAAAAAAAAACCTGCTGGTCCGCCACATCAGATAGTTTGCGAAGCACTGCTGTAAGGGACCCGTACTTTTGGATTTATCTGAAAGGTATGACCTAAATTCCTTGTGTTCGGTGGAGCCGACTCTACTGCTCCATCTAGCGGTCGTGCTCGCCACGGAGACCCGGCCCCACAACACTATATCGTTTTTGGCCCTACCCCTCAATGGTGAAGAATCACTTTAGAAATTAAATAATTCTCGTATCCAGATCCAGATTCAGATCTTCACCAAAACTGAATCAATTCGTCCTTGCCACACATCCAATATGTCCACCAAGTTTCATCCGAATCTGTCCACAACTTGTTGAGATATTGTGCTATTTATTAGTTTAGCCCCATCTCTCAATGGTGAAGAATCACTTAAAAAATTCTCGTAGTTGGATCTGGATCCGGATCTTCACCAAAATGTAATCTCTTCATCCTTGTCACATATCCAACCTGTCCACAAAATTTCATCTGGATCCATGCACAACTTTTTGAGATATCCTGCACTCAAACAAACAAACAAACAGACAGAAAAGGGGTGAAAACATAACCTCCTTTACTTTTGGTGGCAGAGGTAAAACAACAAAAAAACCCATTACTGTTATTCTCATGTTATGCCACGACTCACAAGAATCTTGCAGATTGCTGTGGAACTTACCAGGATTTTGGATTTTGTCAGGTTGTCTTGTGCTTGTCTGCGGGTTATCGGCACAGTGCTGCTGTCACTGAGGACGGAGAGCTCTATACCTGGGGTGAAGGAGACTTTGGAAGGTTAGGTAGGTGAATTGCGATTATGGTCATTGAACATGTTTTGTGATGTGAGGTGGTGATAATGGTGTTGTTTTTCCTAAGAGGTTAATATTTGTGATGTAATAGAATGCCTAATGTTCTCCAAATGTAGGCCATGGAGATAGCAACAGTCGAAATATTCCAACGCTGGTTAAGGACATCAGCAATGTGGGTCATGTGGCCTGTGGTAGTTCGCATACCATTGCGGTTTCCCAAGATGGCCGCACCGTTTGGTCTTTTGGCGGTGGAGATAATGGTAGGCTGTTCTCCTTTGCGAATTTTATTTTGGCTTTGGAGAGATGACTACAGTTCTTGTTTTTATTAAATTGATCTCTTTGCAGGTAAGCTTGGTCATGGAGACACAAACCGAGTGTACAAGCCCAAGTTGGTTGAGGCTCTTCAAGGAATGTTTATTCGAAAAATATGTGCAGGAAGTCAGTCTTCCCTCGCACTCACCTCCACTGGCCAGGTTTGCCTTCACTCTCTCGGTCCTCTTGCCTACAATACATGACTTTCAAAATGACGTATAGATGCTAAATGAGGCCTTTTGGGCATGCGCTGTGTGTGTGTTTACACTGAATCGGTTCAGCTCGCTGGGCACTTTTAACCTGTCAATACCAACAGTAAAGCACTAAATCTGTAATTCAAATAATCTTTTAAACGTAATTTTCAGCACTTTAGACGAAAGAGTGGCAATTTCAAAATGGTTAACCCTAATTGTTCTGTTCCTGAATGAAAATCGGAATCACGGAAATCGAGGAAATATGAGACATATCTGTGGATGAGACTGAGAGGTGTTGATTTCCTATCCTTTCCTGTCAATACAATGAGTGGCCGCAGTGAATATATGAAACACACTCACGTTTTGCACTAGTCCAAATGGTCGGGAGTTTTCAGGAAGAGCAGATGCCCGTTCGGCGAGCTGAGAAACTTATTGGAGTCTTTTGGTTGTGTAGAAGCACGGCCCTTTCTCTTGGGTACTTTTCCAAGTATTTTCAGCTTACTTCAGAGGCTATGTGAGCCATTTTAACTTGCAATACTTATCTCTGAGACACAGCATTGCCAAACGCCCAGTTTTCGACCGGGCTGTCAAGTTTTTTGAGGGGGTTTGTGCATGTCTGGTCGGAAGTACTGACCAGATGTCAAATATCCAGTCAGAAGTAATTAACACAATTTGTAATTGTTAACATTTTCTAGTAAAGCATGTGCATGGTTACAATTACTTAATACAAGTCCAACGTAAAATGAATTGTATATGTGACGCAATCAGAATTTCACAGTGTTTGGCATGTTTTTATGGAGTTGTAACAACATTATTGTGTTGGCTGGGATGCTTTGATTCAACGTGCAAGTCGTTCAATTCAACGTGTGTATTGTGATGTCATCACGTGCACATGTACATTGTCCTAGCATTGCAAAATATACCTTCATGCCATCACGTGCACACGCATGCACGTCGTCACAGCATCACAGTACAGGAGAGCTTCAATCAGTGCATACTAAACCAATCGGTGATTTTTCTCGAAGCTCGAAGAAACGGATGAGTTTTTTTTTTTCTTTGTCCCTGGGCATGCGTTTCAGTCAACAAGGAAACGCGTTGTAAACGGCAATAAATATTTGGGAGTTTTGGTGTCGCCTTCGTAGGTGCGGGCACTTGGCAGTGACGTGTAATGACAGACACCGCACCATTTTGGTTCACGGATATCCTCCATTAGCTCCAACGCACACAAATTGTACACTTGTTATTTTGGGCCAATGGGAACTTATGCGATTTGTTGTCACACAAGCAGAGTGACACCTGTCAATCAATTGTTGTTATGTCATACGTGTCAGTGTCATGTGTAAAACGGTGGTAAATTTGAGACAACATGGCTATAGAACTCGAGAAAAAAATGCGCCGCTTGTGTACTTTTAAGGACGAATGGCTTAAAGACCTGGAATTCAAAAAAACGTCAAATTATACCTGGTCGCTGATGCTATTTCAGCAGGGAGAAGGGCACTTGCAGCAGAATTGTTGACTTTTATGAGAACGCTAACAAGAAATCTAAGGCCATTGCAAATAATCTCAAAAGCTGCATTGAAAAGTTTGGGCCGGGCACAATTGGGATAGTAGCATATGCCACAGATTAACGCCTCTATTAATTTTGGCAAGTGCAGGTCAGTTTTCACGTTCCTGAAAAGGATGTTTGCTTCACCGAACATTGTGCTTTGATATTGCAGTGCACACATAATCCACAACATCGCCAAACACGTCCTGAAAATACGAACCTACGATGTCAAAAATCTGGTCCTTGAAGTATACAGCTCATTCTCCTCCAGTGCGAAGAATGTCAGGAGCTCAGAGTTTTTTGAGTTTATGGAGGTGGACTACTCAGAAACACTGAGACGCGTCCCGATGTGCTTTTTGCCCCTCTCCAATGCGGTCGATAGACTGCTGAAAAATTGGCCAGTGATCAAGAGCTATTTCTTGAGCAAGGGCCAAGAACAAGTGTCCATGGCGATGTGGGAGTTTGTTGCTGACCAGGTGGATGCCATGGCCAGTGATTAGTACCTCATGCTCCCAGAGATGTACATCTTTTTTTTTGTCCATACGAGCCAATTTAACGCGATGATCAAAGTTGTGGAGGGCAACACCATCCAGTGGTCAGAGCTATTCTCAGTAAATAACAAGTTGCGCAAAGAGCTACAGAACAGGCTAGCCAATGACTTTTATGGATACAAAGTCTCACAAGCCCTGAGGAAGCTGGACCCATTCAAGCAGGCTGCATTCAAGGCGGATACCCAGCAGGTGTATGCGCGCATGGTGGAGTACCTGGAGAAATGGTTTGACTTTTCGGAGGGATCGTTCTTCAGTCTTTGCGCTCCACTTATCCTGGATGAACCTCTGAAGCTGGACGAGCTGTCAAATTTGACAGATCATTTTGGACTGGAGGTCGATGGAAACTCATTTTTCACTGAGATGCTACCCGCACTGACGAGCCTGGAAAGTGCAGCTTCATCACCCCACTAGCAACAAGAGTTCCCACGACTCGTCAATGTCTTCGAGACGTGGGTCCATTTTTTTCATGCATGTTGAGACTCCCAATCTGTTACGATTGTGCAGCATGTTTGCTGTACCCCCCAGCAATTGCTATGTGGAGAGTACATGCTCAGCATCATGAAGAACCTCTGGATGGACGAGAGGAACAGATTTCAGGTTGACCTTGTAAAGGCTGAACTCTTTGTTCACTTTACCTACAAGATGACCTGTGCTGAGTTTGCTGGGTTCTTGAAGACTGCAGCAGTGAAAGAGCTTGTGGCAACAGCCTGGACAAATGCAAAATACAACCTGAAGAAATAAAACAGGTAGACTACACTGTTAACCCCCCAAAAATGAGAGAGGTAATATAATTGTTTTGGCTTGCAGTTTTAAGTTAGTGCGTTTTCTAAAATCATACAAATTTTCAATTGTTGCGCTGATGCTTAAATATCCAGTGTTACAATGTAACTTTTCTGATCATTGCCACCAGCGCCAACTGAGATCGCATGAGTCTTATTTTCTGACTGTCCAGAATTATTATCTGACTCTAGCAGAGTGCAGAATTATTACTTCTGATATTTGCTCTGCAATTCAAGAGTTCTTCATTTTTTTTTGAACAGATCTGCCTTTTTCCCTTAAAACAGATTGAGTTTTTGTTAGTAGCATATACAGGGTGTCCCAAAAAAATGTACTCACTCTTTAAATGATAATAAAATGTGTTGTTTTATTGACTTAGAAACAGATTAATGGTTAAATGTATAAATGGATAAATGCATGTTTACAAATGTTCAAACTGACGACCATCACGTTCCAAACACAGCCGATAACGTGGACCAATGGATTCAACAGCGTTACAAATCATTTCCTTTGGAACTGCAAGACATTGTCTTTCAATATCCTCTTTCAGCTCATTGACTGTTGCTGGTTTTGAGCCGTAAACCTTATCTTTGAGATATCCCCATAAAAAGAAGTCCGTTGGAGTGAGGTCTGGGGAATACGCAGGGAATTCAACACTACCTCTTCGCCAAATCCATCTGTTCGGAAAAGTTGCTTCGAGATGGGCCCTTACATCACGGTGGTAGTGGGGAGGTGCTCCATCTTGCTGAAAGTAAATCTCTTCGTCACCAAATATCTCTTCGACACGTGGACCGACGGATTCCTGCGCAAGTTTAAGTAAACATCCCAGTGACAGTTTGGTCAAAAAAGAATGGCCATAGGATGCCTAATGCTGATATCCCACACCACACTGTAACCCCTGTAAGTTTAAATGGTGTTCCATAGTAACATGCGGATTTTCAGGAGCCCAGTAGGTGCAATTGTGTCGGTTAATTGAGCCATTTAACTTGAAGCTGGCCTCATCGCTCCAAACAATTTTGGATGGAAATGCTGCATCTTCTTCGCATTTGCCCAGGTACCACTCACAAAATTCAGCTCTCCGGTCAGGATCATCTCATTTAGAGCGTGGATTAATTTTGGAATGTAACTTTTCCAATTAATTCGCTTCAAAATGCGAGGGGCGCTTGATTTTGGGATTCCTGTCTCACGAGCCATTTGTCGTACAGATTTCCGTGGGGATCGGTGGAGGGTTTCCAGCAATTGATTTTCCTTTGCGGGGGTGGTTGATGACCGTGGTCTTCCTGAACGCTCCTTATGGACGACATGCACAGTTCCATCTGTTTCAAACTTATCTCGGATGCGAGCAATGTGGCGTCGCGTTGGTGGATCTTTGTGAAAATGTCTTCTAAATTGTCTTTGCACTTACATGATGTTTTTGTGTCCAGTAGCACTTTATGATAAATTTTCTTTCTTCAAAACCTAGTTGTACTTCTGCCATTATTATGGTCAATTTGATCTGAAAATAAATGAAAAATTCAATGAGCTATGAGGAGCCAAAATGTGAGGACATTTTTTTGGGACACCATGTATATTGTTATGGAATTTACCTCTGGATAACTTCAAGAGAGCAATGTGTCTTCAAGAGATCAAGAATGCCGACTGCAACCCCTAACACGGGCCGGATATTCGTGCCCAAAGTTGCTTTACCATGGCAGATGGGAAATTGTGCCTGCGACTACGCGGCGGTTAATTATTTGGATGAGCAAACCAATGCTGCCCGGAGCACCTATGAACCATTACTTAGAAAATAATACACTACTAGATCCATGAAGAATGACGCAGAGAGATTGGGTTGAGGGAGAAAGAAAATGTAGAGGTTGAAGGTAGAGGAAAGAGCTGGACTTTTGGCATGCCCTGATCAAAGCTGTGTCGCTCCGTTTGGAGCGACCTTTACCATAACCCAGCGCCTGAACTCGCTTCTTGTGCCCCCCTCATGTGGCAGAGCTCCGTTGATCTGGAATCTGTACCGCGAGCTGGCTTTTGGGGAGTTTGCATTCAGATGTGGCGCTGTCCCAGTTTTTGTGCTGAAAACATCACTCGTGTTGGTCGGGTCGTGCTGAAGCCGCCGCGGAGAAAAACGAACGGGAGCCAAAGTGGAAAGAAAGGGAAAATGGGTGAAAAGTGGGAGTATTAAACGAAAGCGTGAACTCCAGGTTGCAGCAATGGGCTGCAAGCGAGGAAATCTTGGAAAGGAATGAATGCTTCTTTCTGGTGTTTATATCATAGCTTTTCAGAGACAGACAGACACACAGACACACAGACACACAGACACACAGACACACAGACACACAGACACACAGACACACAGACACACAGACACACAGACACACAGACACACAGACACACAGACACACAGACACACAGACACACAGACACACAGACACACAGACAGACAGACAGACAGACAGACAGACACACAGAGGCAGACGTTTTGAACACAAGAGAGACATTTAACTGCATCACACCATCTTTCAAAACAACATAACAAAACAATCGAAACATTTCGATATGTTTAAACTTCCCATCTTTTGTGCGCATGGAAGATTTAATTATTCTTGACACCACCATACCGTACTGATTGAGCTTTTGTAGAATCTCTTCATTAGACAGTGTCAGTGGCACGTTAGATATTATTATCTTTGATGCCATACAGTCCCATGATGAAACCACACCAAACTGGTCAACATCCAGAATGAGTCCTTTCTGCACGACGATGTGTGAGAAGCAGACTTGCGAGACGAAAACGACAACCTTGTGGTTCATTCGGGATGTCGCCCGGATGTTCTCGCAACCGATCAATTCCCCGATCGCGAGGAGAGTTTCCTCCAGCGAAACGCCTTCTGGCGGGACGAAGCACATGCCAGTCTCATCCATTAACACCTCATCAGCGTTGGGATCAGTGGTACTTCGACTATTCTTGCTAGCCATTTTACGTAATTTAATGGGGGGGGAAAAAAACGATTAAAAACGGAAATAAGGTTTATAAAGCCTGAATAAACTTTTCAGGAGAGAAAAAACAACAACAGTAACTAGAAGGAAAAAATAAATAATCCCACGAACCACTTAAAGTGGTTAACCATGCTGTCTCTCTCGCACTTGCTAGATAGGACAAGACGATAGAAAGAAAGAGAAAATGCCAAACACTGATGATAGGAAGAGAGAAAGCAGGAAGAAGGAAACTCAACACAAACACAGCATGTACCACCAAGGCATGAGCAACAACGCCATGTAGCCAACGTGTGGCTCTTACCGGAACCCTTTCTTTTCCTCTCCCTCTCAAAGCTGGAGTACCCAAGGCAGTGTTCTAGGCCCCATATTATTCCGAATCTTCATCACTTATCTCACCGAGTCTCTGGAAAATCCTTTTTATCTCTTTTATGACTCCATTCTCTGCCATGACATTCCTCATCCTTCTGACAGACACGCAGCAGCCTCTTCCCTCTCCTCAGACCTTACCAAAATCACAAATTGGTCAAATACTTGGAACATGTCTTTCAATCGTGAGAAATCCAAGATACACTCTCTCTTTTTCTCTCTCTCTGAAATGACCATTCCGCAAACTGTCCCATACACTTTTTCAACAACCGTCTCAAAGAGGGTCAGTCATTCAAGCTATTAGTTCTCAATCTCAGCTGTGATCTCTCTTGGGCAAGCCACATTTCAATGTTAGTCTCCAAAGCTAGACGCCAACTGGGCATCATCCGTCGTGCAAAGTCCTATCTTGGCACACCTGAGCTCCTACCCAACTACAAGGCTTTCATCTGCAGCTTGATGGAGTACTGCTCTCCCCTCTGGGCTGGTTCCCTTGCCTCACATTCTGCTCAGCTTGATGCCATGGAAACCAAGGCCTTCAAGATCATTGGAATCTCTCGCTATGACGCTGAGTCTATTGGCCCATCACTTCACCATCACCGACAGGTTGGTGCTCACTTTGTCTTCTACCGCATCAGTTCTGGTATTGTACCCTCTGCCCACTCCGTGCTCTGACCCTCCCCCCTCCCCCAAAGTATGTCTGCAGGACGCACGCCATCTACCAGAAACCCCCTCCTCATGAAATTGCCTAATTCCAGAAACACTGCTAACCTCCACTCATTCATTCCTATCTTTTCCTGCCTGTGGAAGCACCTTCTACACACTCTTCAATCTCATTCTTCCCTCCTGGTCATCAAGGCAGCTGTTCACCATTTCAGGTCTTTTCACATCTCAGGTTCACCACCATCTCGGGTGTTCACCCCCCTCCAAAGCCATGATCTTTTTTACACCCGTTAAACAATCCCCACCCCTCACAAAATTTGGGTTATGTAGCCATTTTGTCCACCCATTGCATTCTCCCCGAACCCTCATTATCTGTATCCCTTATTTGTTTCTTCCCTCCTTCTCCCTCCCCACTGCTGTTGGTGTTTTCCCTTTCTCCTGCTGCTCCCTTTATGTTGTGTCCTAACTCTTCCATGAGCTGAGACCATGTATTAAAAATAAAAAAGAAATGGGGAAATGTGGAAATAGAAAATGGACGGGGCGGGGGGGGGACCTTTCTCTACATGCGCAACGCATATTGACCACATGAATACCATTTACCTTACCTCCAAACAAAATGCTAAATAAATAAATGACTAATATTTACGTGTCTGTGCTTTGACCTGCACGGGGGTCATGGGGGACCTCCGACCCCACGCTGATAACCGTCACAATATTATCGGGTAAAAACATCTATTCACACTTATGTATTTGTGCATTTATGACCTATTCTCATCTGCTCTTTTGTGGCTAACTACTTCACCGTTTGGTTTGTTGATGATGTTTGACTGTTTGAATGCAACCCCACTTTGATGTCAACAAAAAAATATGATTGAAATAAAGAACACTTTTTTTAAACACTGCCTCCACGCATTTTTCCCACAGCCAAGTAGCCTTGGCCACGAGATGACACATGGCCTAAATGATGACAATTTCCACTGTTGGCCGTGGCGTTATAGCCGAGAAAGTAGGCTTCAAACAAACTGAAGTAATTCAGTATATTTAACTAACAAAATCGGAACTTCCTTCATTTTGCTTGTGTAGTAGCTTTTTGTCGGAATCAGGGATGTAGTAACCGGGAATCATTTTTGCAGCAAAGTTTCAATGCTAAAATGAATATGGCTAAATTAGAACTATTTCATGGGAATCTGGTTATTTCATCTCTCAGAAGTCACAGAAATGCAGGATATGGACTTCCTTAAAGTTAATATTTTCTGGGGTGGACCTCCAGGCCACTTGACCAGATGCTTCCCCCACCCCTTTGTTCCCCTTGTTCGGTTATGGCGAATCAGAAATCTGGCAACCCTATCGACACACCATATAATTTGATTCCATGAACGTCAATGTTTTCTGCAGTTTCTGTGCATGTACGCCAAGCATTCTGGAGCACAATACGTCATTTTAAAAGTACTGTATCAGCTCTTCCATGTCTTTCACATCCCAGGTTTTATCACCTGAAAGCCGTAGAAAATCTCTTATGAGTAATAAATAGTATTTGATGGAAGATTGCATGATATTTTTGAAGTGTGATATCATGGATTTTGGAGGTGGATGTTTCGTCAGTGAATTGCAATTAAAAAAAAAAGAAAGAAGATATTAATTTTCTTGTTTTGTTGTTGTGGATTTGATTACATCATGGATTTTCTACAGCTCTATGCGTGGGGTTGTGGAGCCTGTTTGGGTTGTGGCTCATCTGAGGCTACAGCCCTGAGACCCAAATTAATTGAGGAGTTGGCCTGCATTCGAATGGTGGATATTTCTTGTGGAGACAGCCATTGCCTTGCCCTCACACATGGTAAGGTTTTATAGTCGGCCTCACTGCATTCTTTAATGCTATTAGGAAGGTTCTCTTATTACCCTCGCCAGAGGAGATGGTATTGCATTTGGGTCCGTTTGTTTGCTTGTCTGTCCGTACATGCATGTCTAGAAAGTATGTACTATTAGAATGCGAGTATGTTTAATTTTGATTTCCTTGTACAGACAATGAAGTGTATGCTTGGGGAAATAACTCGATGGGCCAGTGTGGTCAAAGCCACGCAACTAGCCCTGTAACTAAACCCAAGAAAGTGATGGGGCTTGATGGAGTGGCCATCCAACAGATTTCTGCTGGGACGTCTCATAGCCTCAGTTGGACTGCCCTGCCTACTGACAGGTACCTGGCTACCTCTCTCCCTTCCCACACAACTATTTTGAAAAGGTTGTTCCATAATCTCAAGCATTTTTCTTCTTTTGAGAACATTGTTGGACTGTAAAGTATTACCCTCCTTGTGATGGTCCTGGAAAGGCATTCTCAGAACACCTTGTTTGTGGGAAATCCTATCCAAGTGATTCATCCTCTTTGGGTAGTTATGAGCATTATATTTAGAATGTTGAGAATATTTAGCCTTCATTTGTATATACTGTCCAGTGTAAGCAATTCAAAGTTTACTGTGCCACTTTTATTTCTTCAATGCAGATTTAGACGATGTACAGTGGTGCCCCCAGAATCCGAATTTAATTTGTTCCAGGAGGCTGTTCGGATTCCAAAAAGTTCGGATTCCAAAACTATTTTCCCAATAAGAAATAATGGAAAGTGAATTAATCCGTTCCTGGACCCCAAGAAAACCCACTTTTAAGACACTTTCAACTGAAATTACCCATGTTTAAGGTAAAATAAGATGAGTAAATTACCTTTTCTGGGTCATGAATCTTCTTCCAAGCCTGGGGGATGAGCAGGAGCGTTGTCGCTTCTTCCATCAGGTCTGGATGCAGCTCCGGCCTATCAGTGGCCATTGGGATCCAAAACGTAAACTGTTCAGCCTGGTGGAGGTGTGTAATTAACCAGGAAGCACCAAATGGTGTTTTATATCCCAGTACACTCTGTGGAGACACAAACGTGCCGTTTTCACCGCACGGTTCCACGGGAGAGAATCAAGAGGTGAAGCGATTGGGTGACGCAGCATGACCTCACTACCATGCTCGTGAAAAAAACGTTGAGTTTGTTAAAGCCGATTCGTCAGAGGGTTCAATGAATGAGTTCGCTTCACGACGGGTTTTCGCGCTTTTATTTTTCAGAATCGTACACACGGTCCATTTCGGCAGCTCGAACATGGCAGCGAGATCAGACACACGCGTACCGCTCTCATGCTTAGCGATAGTTTTTTCTTCAACTCAATTGTCGTTCTCACGGACTTCCTCTACTCCTATTTGCTTCACTGCTTTTCTTGGGTGCCAATGGTAATGCACAAGGGTGATAATTAAAAAAAAAAAAACAGCACAAATCAAGGTGAAAACGAGGTAAAGTTGCGATCGACACACGAGAGATGCTTTCACGAACTACTTCCACACACGAACTGAATGAACAAGCGGAAGATGCGGGTCGAAACAGGGGGAGACGCACGTGAACAAACATGAACGCTAGGTTGTGTTGGTTTTTGAAAATGTGTTCGTTTTTAGGGCAAATTTTCTCGAAAAAATTGTTCGATTCCAATTTGTTCAACATGGGGGTTCGGATTCTGGGCACCACGGTATTTAATTGCATACAAAACATGTCAAAAGTGTCCGGAACTCAGCACTTGACCGGATTCAAGTCTCATGTAATGACATTGTCAAAATTATTTAGACGGTGGTGGGGGTGGCGGTGAGGAAGCAAGGAAGAAGTGAGCTAGGGGGAAGAGTGAGGAGGGGGGGGGAGAGTGAGACTACCCACTGTTGCTATCCACTCTAGAGGGGTGAGGGATCGAGGATGATGGGAGAGAGGGGAGTAGTGGGGATGAGGGGGGGGTGGTCAGGACATAAATTTGATTGGGGGACTTGAGGGAAAGCATTGAGGGTGGGGGTAGGGGAAGGTCACCTTATCTGGCATTAGTACAGGATTGAACAAAATCGGGTACATTAAAACACGTTCAAATGGGTCATGCTAACAATGCCCGGACACCCCCCCCCAGAGAATCGTGGGGCGTGGAGGGGCTTTGGGACGAGGTAAGCATGAGGGAAGGGAAGGAAGGGTGTTTTCCTTCAATCATCGAAAAAGCTGTGCCAGTGTTCGTGCCTTTATTTAATTTCTGCACATACCATTAGCTCTAGAATCTCTTAACCTGAGACAAATTGGAGAATTAATCTGAGCAGCAGTTCCGACTGCTAAAAAAAGAAGCTTTCATTTACCCATTTTGCACATTCTTTGACACCCCTTCCTCCCCTCGACCTCTGGATATTTGTATGGTGGTGGAGGGGGTTTGGAAGGAGGATAACTTGAGGGGAGGGGAGGCGGAGGCAGCGTGAGGGGAGGCGGAGGCAGCGTGAGGGCAGGCGAAGGCAGCGTGAGGGCAGGGAATTGTGACCTATATATAGCTCTGGACCATAATTGTACGTCCGGTTGTTTTCACATTTTTTTCCTGATCCGATCTCTGATGAAACTTATTGTATATGTGGGTAGAGGTCGATGTAGTGTTTTTTTGGCACAACGTATTATTGACTTTGTCCGGTGTTGTCAGGTCTGTGTGACGAGGCACTTCTAGTCTATTTTTATAATTGGATCGTCTCGTATTTCTCAATACCTATCTTCTACGTCCTGCTTGGTTCCATTCTTCTACATAGGATATTCGGCATCTGGTTATTGATTTATGATAGTTGTATAGAATTGATTTCTTGTATCTACGCGATAGATTTTGAATTTCGTCCCGTTTGGCCCGCACGTAACCTGGAAGATGGTCAAAACACCATCCCGGATACAAAGAAACTTTTTAACTTCCGATCTTGATGAAATTTGGTATGTGGGTAGAAGGTCATGAGTGATACCCAACGACAATAATTTTTTTTCCACGGATTCGAGGTCAGGGTAAGGTACGCGTTCACCAAAAGTTGTGAAAGTCGCCATTTTCAAAAACCTATCTCGTCTGTCATTTTAGGAAGATATCTGGCAACGTTAATCGATTATGAAATAGTAAAAAACATTATAGAGATGACCATCACCCATCACACGGGGGTAATTTTTGTGTAGGCCGTCCCACATTGTTCCTTTGCTAAGAGTAGGCCATATGCTTCGTCCCATTCTTGGCCAAAATTAATAATTTCCCATCACCTTCAGTAAAACCACATCGATGTTTGCTGCTTGCCTGTTCATTAAAAGGTTTGGACCCAATCATGTTCGCCGAGTTGAGCCCCCAAAGACTATGGAAATGAATTAGGGCCATTAAAGTAGTAGTTTTTAGTTCGTGGAAGTCTGGCAGGAACTCTAAACTAGAGCTATGTAGCCTACCTCTGAGGTGGCCAAGATTCTAATCCGCAATGCCAGCTCTAAATTGTCATCCTGGTTTATTTGCAGGCAAGCACACAATAGGTGTGTGTGTGTGTGTGTTGTGTGTGTGGTGTGTGTGTTTTTCTTCCTTTGGAGGCCATCCCTTCTGCTGGCATGAGTAGTCTGGGTGGATGTCAAATTCCGTGGTGTCCTGTGAAAGATTAGGCAAATTATCGGCTGGCAATCCTAGTGAATTACAAATTGCTGTCCTGAACTGATGGGAAGGCAACGCAAACTACCCAGCATACTCCTTTGCTAAAGAACAACTTCAGCACCAATAACTTTTCTGGTAAAGAGTCGCAATCCTTGCCTTGATTCGTTCATTGATGATGATGAATCTACAGGTAGTGTGCTTGAGTGAGTTTTTTTTTCCATGGTGAGGAAGGTACATCAGGTCAGCCTCATCCACTTACTTCTCATGTAAAATCTAAAACATTTAGCATTGATAATGTAATTATTGAAGGACTTCAGCATTCATTCAAAGTGCCTTTTTTTGCGCACGAGGGATGTGGGGGAGAAACACCTGATTGTAAGTTTTACATAACGTAATTGCCTCATGTAATAACTTTCAGCATGTGCAACTCATGCACCCTTCTCTAGGTTTTTAGTAAGTGATGCAAGGCATTCTGAGGAAATTCGAAACGCTTTTCCTGAGATACCCATGTGTGGAATATCCCTAAAACACATTAATTGCATTATTTAACAAATTCATTCATGCCATGTCTCCCAGAAAAATCAGGGAATAAATTGAACACCTTTCAAGTGGGGTCTCATTACGCCATGCTGCAAGGCTTTTTAAGTAAGGAGAGGAACTATTTATGAACCTCAGAAGATGTGGTAAACCCACTGGATCAACAAGAGATATGCCAACACGTGAACTCCAGGGTAACGGCTCCCGCTCAAGACTGAATACATTCACAATGACCCATTCAACACAATCCATTAAAACTGCCCATAGTATCTGTAATACACAAATGCCATGGACCTCACAGGATAAAGCGTAACGCCGTCAATTGAGGCATCTCCATGATGCAGGGATCTGTGATCTTCATCCTGTTTTCGCATCCAAAAGCTTGTACCTTGACACATCCAAGCATGCTTTCAGTGATCAAACAGCAGGTCTGATGGACATGGAGATATTTGGCAAGTATTATGTTTCGTGACATTCCCAGTTTCTCCTTGAAAGGCCCTCTAAATGACCTCTAAATGGGAAATCAAGATATGTTTAAATTATCAATCCTTATAAACCGCGGCGATGACGGGTTTTAAATAAGAAGTATGAACGATATGTCTGTGTCCAGAAAATGTGCAAAAAAAAATAATTTCCCTAAATGTGGGGTGGTATTGCTGAAAACTTTCACACGCGACTTCATCCGTATCCATGGTACCTGATGGCAAGATCGATACATTGAGATCTTAACAGCAACAGGCTGCCTACCCTCAACGAACATGGTCGTAATCATCTTCCAAGGAATCGTTCGAAACGCGGAACGTTTTGTCAATGCCAACATTAATAATCTGACACCCTGACCTGCCATCTTGCCAGATTTCAATCCATTGAGCATCTCTGGGATTCATGCATCGTGGTATTGAAACCTTGTCAAGGGCCAGCCACAGACCCTTAAACATTAGCTTGATTCTTGTGTGGAATGCCATTCCAAAGGTTTAGCATTTGGTGCTCATAGCAGTCAACATGATTGTGGTGGAAGCAGTGATTGCTGCCGGAGGTGGACATACCCGGTATTGAGATTGTCAGCTTCCACATTGGTTCCCTATGTGAAATAATTCGCCACTACGCAGCATTACGTGATTAGGCACAATGGGAATGGACGTGCAATTATTCAGGCATTATTTTGTTTGAAGTTGCACCGGCATCTGTGTCCCAGAATGTCATCATACATAAATACATCACAACAATGACGTGTTTGTTTTGTTTTTGTTATGGCAGATAGTGTAAATGGTTTAAAAAAAATAAGAGTAGCCTGACTTGGTGGGTGTATGTTTAGAGCGTGGGCTCCCGAGCTGGAAGGTCGGAGGTTCAAACCTGGCCAAGTCGTACCTGAAGCCTTAAAAAAAGCGTACATGCTGCTTCATTGTTTTGACGTTCAGTCATTTATAAGGTTAAGAGCATGGACAAATTCCCAAAAGGTTGGCATCTATGGGGAAGAGAAAATTCCCTCCTGAGAAATGCTTCTGCTAAGTGCAGTGAGAAGTTGCGGCCGGCGTCACGATTGTCCGCTGGTACCCCCTGATACTCAGAAGTGCGGCATTTCCCTTAAGCTCAGTGGCTGTGTTTGGTCTCATGTGTGGGTGTGTGGTGCATGCTGGCGTGTGCATGCGCGTTTGTTGCTTCTTGAAGTTAATCTTGCAAACAGTCTCGATTATACATGAAAGGTGGTGGGAGGGTTGATTAGTGTTCTCTACTTGAGCCTTAGATCATGTGTATATAAAAAAACAACACCAAAAGTTTGGATAAAACTGAACTTGACAGTTTTTCTGTTTTTTATTTTTACTGATGTGGTTAGTGGTCAGAATAAGAGAGCATTGGTTGAGATAGGAAAAAGAGGAGGGTGAGAAGTGAAAACAGATACAAGCAGTGGTATTTTACACAGAGACGGAGTTTAAACATGTGGAAGGAGTGTGTGGCATCACTGATTACGAGTCCTGTTTGTAATATTAAAGTCTTATCAGCTGTAGACTTGCAATGTAAATCAGAATGGTGATAATATATAATATATATATATATATATATAATATATATATATATAATATAATTATATATTTGCTATTCTGTACTTAGCATTGAGCTTTTTGGACTAATTACTTTGTTGTCAAGAACATACTGCTTGTTAATTTTCTGCAGGTTTGTCACATGGCTCGTTGGAAGTATACACACTTGTGTGTGGTGCTGATGGTGGGCAAGCCTGTTGATGGCTCTGTCCGTTCAGAGACAAGTGAAGGTATGTTTGGGAAGTAACAAGCAGCCATCAGCTTGCTGAAGGTGGCAACAAGAAAAGATAGCAGCCAACGTGCAACTGGTTTTGCAATGCCCAGACAGTGAGGCTCCATCAATCTTCAGCACCACTGCGAATTGTCCTTTTTCTTTGTCAAATTATTTTATCCTCCACTTAATTTCCTTTTTATTTCTTACATTTACAAAGACCTTTCGCCAAGCCTCTGTTTGCTTGCCTTTTTGCGTTGCCTCATGCTGTGCATGTTTTGTGGGCAGATTGAAAGCGGACAATACTGCACTTTCATGATAGCGGCTGATGGCTCAGTGCGAGCTTTGCGGAAAAGGCAGCTATGGACGCCCTTTGGGCCTGGCTGGATTCAAACAACCAGCAAACGCTCAAAAGCTTACTTTTGAGCCACAGCATACAATACGGTGGCATCTCGTCCTCAAGGGCTCCCGATGGACATGACCACTTGCAGTTACTGTCGAGGGTGAAGTGTTCAGCTGGGGTGATGGAGACTATGGTAAGCTGGACATGGAAATAGCTCCACACAGAAGTACCCAATCATCCAAGGTTTCTCTCCAGGGAAAGGTGAGCAATGCTGTGTAATTGAAGTATGCGAATTTTGGATTTTATATTATACAGTACCTAAGTTATGGGAAAAGTGGTAAGCAACAGGGGAAAATAGATCACGAGACAAAATGAGGCAAAGGGAAAATGATGGAACTTGGCAATGGATACACCAGCGGGCAAAAAAAAAGGGGAAAAAAAAGAGGAATTTGGTAAAAAGATGAAGACAGTGTCTCACCATGGTGTAGTAAAGTTCAGGAATGGGAGAAAGTAGGAAAATATTTTTTTGGGAAGAACATTGGTTCTGGTTATTTATTTTAAAATTATTTTACACAGATATCCAAAAGGTTATAGCTCAATATCCAAAGGTTATATGTATTTTACTCATATCCAAAAGGGTTAATAGCTCTGTGCCAATTTCAATCACGGCCACCTGTGAATTGGGCCACTAGATCTAACACTTTGAAACTTGTTTTGTGCAACAAGTCAATTAAAACAGAACAAATCGGTTTTCTTATATGGGCTATCCATTAAAAAAAAAGAAGGAATCTGTGCTTTATGCCTCACAGTGCAAGAAAAATTGGTAGTAAACATTCACAAAACAATTAGCAAAGTAATAAGTTTTGTTATTTCAAACAAAATTAATAAAAGATAAAAAAACCAGAGTTCATAGAAGACCTCACCCCACACAGTCATGAGAAAAAGGACATGGGAAAGGTCTTTTAAAGTGTTGCTTTGTGTTTTTTGTCTTTGTGTTTTTTGTTTTTTTGCACCACATATTTGTGTTTGAATGCTGAATCTGCCACAGTTGGTCTTGCCAGCAGGGCTGAGGCGGCATGAAATATTTTTCCAAGTACAACACTGTACTCGCTAGAACTTTTTTGAAAGTTCCAAGAAGGCATTTGTGTTTTCAGTATTCAATTAGTATATAAATTCAGTATTGAAATAAAATAAAGGTTTTAATGGTAGAAAAAACGAAACACAATTTTTTCGCAACCTTTAACGCCGTTTATGCACCTATTTGATGCCATCATTATTCAACGTTACATTAGTTCTTTCATGCCTGTTGTTTGTGTCCTTTATGACTCCCGAAAAACTGTAATTTTCTGTTTGGATGGTCTTTCAATTTTGTTTGACTGTCATGACGAGCAGACAGACTAAAAACAAATTACTTTTCCCCTCCTCTCTGTGTATGTGGGCTTGGGACGAGGATGCCGTACAAAAATTTGGCAATTCAAGAGCCAAAGTACTGCTAAACTATAGGTTTGTGTTCCGATTCATGTTTCCGATTCGTGTTGTCTTGGCTTAAGAGATAAATAAAAATATAATAATTATACAAAATTCAATTGAAATTAAAGTTGTTCCTTGATCATAGACTGACATCAGTAGGCAGACAGACAAAGTGATTTGCTTAGTCCTGCTTTTGCTTCACTCACGTGGGGTAAATAATGTAGGGCTGTGTGGCAGGCCACCGCTGTCAAGCGCTATTGTTCCTTTTCAGTGTGTTGATCAATAGTGCATTGGTGTTCTTACTGGTCCTGCATCAAGTTACTTGTTTTGTTATATGTAGCCTCCTTAGGGGAAGGCCAGGGGGCGTTAATGTTTTTGGATTTTTCTAGCCGCTCTCCGTCTTGTCCCATTATCGGATTAATGTTACGCCGATAACTTTGCTAACTACTGAAGGGAACTTTCAACCAAAACGTGGCAGAAGTATGGATTGTAATGCAACGTTGAACTGATTTTTATTTTGGGTTTCCAAAAGGTCGAAGGTCGTGCCTTAATTAATAATCATATTGAACGCAATAACTTATGAACCATTGAATGGATTCAAGCGCAAACTTGGCAAGGTGGATGACGTTTTCAAAGCAATTTATGGGATTTCAACTGAGAATCTTAGTATCACCCCATGAATGTCAGGAATCCTCAGGAATGTCAACCGTAAATCATACCCCATTCCCACCTCAGGAAGCCTGTTGTGAGGCTTCCTAATAACATTCAGCTTTCCCTTATGTTCCATATATAAGTTATGTGTTCAAAGTCTCCATGACCTAGTAGATACGTACTGAAACTAGAAGGGCACTCGGTAGAAGCGGCATACTCTGCCACGTATGCTTTGATCCATGAGAATATATCGGGCCCATCACATTTTTGAAATATTATCTAATAACAGTACTATTGTTACGAATTTGGAAGCTTTACTGCACACAACAGCCAGAGTTCCTTATAGCTCAAGTTATATCGGTAAGTTGTGTTTTCTAGTTTAGAAATCCATCCCCCTGTGTCTAAACGGATTTTGTACGTGCGCGTGGGTTATTTTAATAGATGGAATTTTTACATTTTCATCAACAACAACAATGACAACCGCTCTGCTCGCAGCAAATTGGTCAGCGCTCTTCGCGCGCTCGGCAAATGCGGGCGTGTCTGGAATTCCATGCCCAGGCGGTGTGCGTTTTCGGTGTGGATTTCGCACCGTATATGGTCAACAAGCGTTTCGCTTGGCTGCGCGCCAAATAAGGTATGCGTCGTTTTTCCCGCCCAATGAGTGACGAGCAGACCAAGAGTCGGGGCGGTCCTTGGCAAGAGGCGAGCCGCGACCACGGCCGTCCACCCATGGGAGCAGGCCCACGGGAGCGGACGGGCCCCAAAGAAAAGCCGACAAAAGGCGATTGAGCGCTGTCCAGTCTGCTCGCGTGCACGTCTCTGTCCGGGTTCTGCGGCTGACTCATCGCGCGGATCCGGAGCGTCGTCGTCTGCGCATTGCTGTGGGCGGTCGACCATCTCAACTCGCGAGTAACTCGTGCATCGCCTGCCTGCGAGCCAGAGGAGCGTGCTTAACGCCCGACGCTACCCCCGACCTGGTGCTCTTGGAAATTGGCCTCGTGTTGCATGGTTCGAGTCCCGTTACCCCAAGATCGTCGAGAACCACCGAGGTGGACAGGTCATCTTCTTTCTGGCATTTGTGTGTGCGTAGCGTGTGTCCTTGGCCCCCGTCTATAAGTAACAAGTGTAAGTGCTTTCTTGCTCATTGTACATTGCATTTCTTATAGTCGTGATAAACTTCTGCCTCTTGTGTGCTTCCCCTCCCCGATTATTATAAAAATAAATTTCCCCTTTTTGTGAATGTTCCCAGCTCGTCCTCGTCCTTTCTGTCATTGGTTGGCTGCGCTGTGAACGGGAATAAGGAGGCTTCATTGTTGCCGTATCTCGAATCCCCGGCAGGAATACTGGTACCCTCCGCTCGGGGTATGACTCTGTCCGACTCCGGTAAAGGGCTCGTTCTCCGCTCGAGGCCTGCCGAGGGTTGTTGAATTCCCCGGTAGCTTTGCTCGCAGAGATCATCTTCAGCGATGAATCTTAGGTATATTGAAGTTGGAATTAAGCCTACTCCCGCGGCCCGAATTATTGCGATTCAATGGTCCTGTAAGGCAGTGGCTACTCAAAGTGGTGGTACCGTGACTAGTGCCGGTACACGAGTCACGAATGCCGGTCTGTGCGGCGAGTTTCCAAGAGTCGATGGACAAAAACGAAAAGCTAGAAGCATGGAAGAGTCGAGTGTCAACAGATTGTTTATGACGTTTCACCAATTAGCGGCAGTTCATCGCTGATGCGGAGAAGACCTTAATGTTACATCTCTACGAAATGTCATCAGAGAACACTTGACGAATTTGGGCAGAACGTTTCAGCATTACTTTCGCAAGAAAGAAGAAGATCCACGGAAAAGGGAATGAATGGATCTGAAATCCGCTTATGCCATTGAGAGATGACTTAGGTGTCACTATGGATGATAAATTGTTGGAGGCTGTCTGCTGACAAGGATTGAAGAGGAGTTTTGAAAACTACCAACAGCAGTTGCTTCTTTTTGATAAAAAGGTGAAAGCAGAAATATCCTGACTTACTGAAATGCCTGAAACTATTCCATTTCCTCAACCTCCCTCCTGTGAGACAGGATGGCTTCTCACCAATGAGCCAATCATGAAGACAAAGTAACAGGAATAGTGTTGAATATTCATTCTCTCATTGCGCGTGGCACTGTCCTATCATTGAAACCACGATTGGAATAAGCTGACAAAGAAGAACAGGCTCACCTTTCACATTAGTAAAAGTTAAGGAATTTTAACATGCCTATATCATCAATTTCATATTTTAACATTACGACAGTTTCAAAGTTGTCTTCATGTAATGTTTACCGTATTTCCTTTCAATCTTTCTTTAATGTCTTTTATTCTCACTGGAGTTTAAGTAAGATATCTAAAATATATAATTTTTTCAACCTACCTTATTCAATTATAACTTTTTCATTTTATTACTTATAATACCGGTATAACATATGTTTAATAATAACTATGTTTGAAGGCTTTGCTAGTTTGATTTTTTTAAATAATTTTTTTAAAATATTGTAATACTGTATTCTCGTTTTACAATATATATAAAAAAAAATGTCAACTTTTTATTATATTCATTAATATTTTTATATTTTTCCGTATAATTAATAATTACTTACGGATGTACAAACCAATATTTTTCTCGGATCATAAAACAAATAATAATATGGTACCGGGTCCTGGCACATTGGAAAAAAAAACGCGCTGGTCCGCACAATCAGATAGTTTGCGAAGCAAACGCTGTAAGGGAACCCGTACTTTTGGATTTATCTGAAAAGGTATGCTAAATTCCTTGTGTTACGGTGGATGCCGACTCTAACTGCTCCATCTACGGTCGTGGCTCGCCACGGAAGACCCGCCCCACAACACTTTATCGTTTTTGGCCCTACCAAGACCTCAATGGTGAAGAATCACTTTAGAATTAAATAATTTCTCGATCCAGATTTCCAGATTCAGATCTTCAACCAAAACTGAATCAATTCGTCCCTTGCCACAACATCCAATATGTCCACCAAGTTTCAATCCGATTACTGTCCACAAACTTGTTGAGATATTGTGCATTATTATTTAGCCCAATCTCTCAATGGTGGAAGAATCACTTAAAAAATTCTCGTAGTTGGATCTGGATCCGGATCTTCACCAAAATGTAATCTCTTCATCCTTGTCACATATCAACCTGTCCACAAAATTTCATCAATTGGATCCATGCACCAACTTTTTGGATATCCTGCATCAAACAAACAAAGCAAAACAGACAGAAAAGGGGTGAAAACATACCTCTTTTACTTTTGGTGGCAGAGGTAAAACAACAAAAAAACCTAAGCCATTACTGTTATTCTCATGTTATGCACGACTCACAAGATGATTGCAGATTGCTGTGGAACTTACGCAAGGATTGGCTTTTGTGGTGTCTTTGTGCTGTCTGCGGTTTCGCACAGTGCTTGCTGTCATGAGGACGGAGAGCTCTTATACTGGGTGAAGGAGACTTTGGAAGGTTAGGTAGGTGAAATTGCGATTATTGGTCATTGAACATGTTTGTTGATGTGGAAGGTGGTGATAAATGGTGGGTTTTTTTCCTAAGAGGTTAATATTTGTGATGTAATAGAATGCCTAATGTTTCTCCAAATGTTAGGCCATGAGATAGCCAACAGTCGAAACATATTCCAACGCTGGTTAAGGACATCAGCCAATGTGGGTCAATGTGGCCTGTGGTAGTTCGCGATAATTGCGGTTTTCCAAGATGGCCAGCACCGTTTGGTCTTTGGCGTGGAGATAATGGTAGGCTGTTCTCCCTTTGCGAAAATTTTATTTTGGCTTTGGAGAGATGAACTACAGTCTTGTTTTTATTAAATTGAACCTCCTTTGCCAAGGTAAGCTTTGGTCCATGGAGACAGCAAACCGACGTTACAAGCCCAAGTTGGTTGAGGCTCTTCAAGGAATGTTTATCGAAAAATATGTGCAGGATCAGTCTTCCCTCGCACTCACCTCCACTGGCCAGGTTTTGCCTTCACTCTCTGCGGTTCCCTCTTGCCTACAATAATGACTTTCAAAATGACGTATAGATGCTAATGAGGCCTTTTGGCATGCGCTGTGTGTGTGTTTACAACTGAATCGGTTCAGCGCTCGCTGGGCATTTTAACCTGTCAATACACAGTAAGCACTAAACTGTAATTCAAATAATCTTTTTAAAACGTGAAATTTCTTAGCATTTAAGACGAAAGAGTGGCAATTTCAAATGGTAACCCTAATTGTTCTGTTTCCTGAATGAAAATCGGAATCACGGAAATCGAGGAAATATGAGACATATCTGTGGATGAGAACTGAAGGTGTTGATTTCCTATCCTTTCCTGTCAATACAATGAGTGGCCCGCAGTGAATATATTGAAACACACTCACGTTTTGCACTAGTCCACAATGGTCGGGAGTTTTCCAAGGAAGAGCAGATGCCGTTCGGCGAGCCTGAGAAACCTTATTGGAGTCTTTTGTTGTGTAGAAGCACGGCCCTTTCTCTGGGTCTTTTTTCCCAAGTATTTTCATGTTACTTCAAGAGGCTATGGTGACATTTTAAACTGCCAAATACTTATCTCTGAGACACAAGATTTGCGCAAAACGCCCAGTTTCGAACGGGCATGTCAGTTTATTGAGGGGTTTTTTGGTGCATGTCTGGTCGAAAGTACTGACAGATGTCATAATATCCAGTCAGAAGTAATTAACACAATTTGTAATTGGTTAACATTTTCTAGTAAAGCATGTGCATGGTTACAATTACTTAATACAAGTCCAACGGTAACAATGAATTGTATATGTGACGCAATCAGAATTTCAACAGTGTTTGCATGTTTTTATGGAGTTGTAAGCACATTATTGTGTTGGCTGGGATGCTTTGATTCCAAACGTGCAAGTCGTTCAAATTCAAGTGTGTATTGTGATGTCATCAACGTCAGCCATGTAATTGTCCTAGCACTGCAAAATATACCTTCATGCCATCACGTGGCACACGCATGCACGTCTCACAGCATCACAGTACAGGAGAGCTTCAATCAAGTGCATACTAAACAATCGGTGGATTTTTCTCGAAGCTCGAAGAAACGGATGAGTTTTTTTTTCTTTGTCCCTGGGCATGCGTTTCAGTCAACAAGGAAAACGCGTTGTAAACCGGCAATAAATATTTGGGAGTTTTTGTGTCGGCCTTCGTAGGTGCGGGCACTTGGCGTGACGTGTAATGACAGACACCGCACCATTTTGGTTCACTGGATATCCTCCATAGTCAACGCACACCATTGTAACACTTGTATTTTGGGCAATGGAACTTATGGATTGTTGTCACACAAGCAGAGTGACACTGTCATCATTGTTGTTATAGTCATACGTGTCAAAGTGTCATGTGTAAAACGGTGGTAAAATTTTGAGACAACATAGGCATAGAATCGAGAAAAAAATGCGCCGCTTGTGTACTTTTTAAAGGACGAATGGCTTAAGACCTGGAATTCAAAAAAACGTCAAAATATACCTGGTGCTGATGCATTTCAGCAGGGAGAAGGGCAACTTGGCAGCAGAATTGTTGACTTTTTATGAGAACGCTACAGAAATCTAAAGGCCATTGCAAGCTGCATTGAAAAAGTTTGGGGCCGGGCACATTGGGATAGTAAAGCATATGCCACAGATAAGCCTCTATTAATTTTGGCAAGTGCAGGTCAGTTTTCACGTTCCTGAAAAAGGATGTTTTGCTTCACCGAACATTGTGCTTGGAAAATATTGCAGTGCACACATAATCCACAACATCGCCAAACACGTCCTGAAAATACGAACCTACGATGTCAAAAATCTGGTCCTTGAAAGTAACAGCTCATTCTACTCCAGTGCGAAGAATGTCAGGAGCTCAGAGTTTTTTGAGTTTTAATGGGAAGGTGGACTACTCAGAAACACTGAGACGCGTCCCGAATGTGCTTTTTGCCCCTCTCCAATGCGGTCGATAGAACTGCTGCAAAAATTGGCCAAGTGATCAAGAAAGTATTTCTTTGAGCAAGAGGCCAAGAAACAGTTCCCAGGCGAGTGGGATGTTTGTTGCTGACCGAGGTGGATGCAATGGCCAGTGATTAGTACTCATGCTCCCAGAGATTACATCTTTTTTTTTGTCCATACGAGCCAAATTTAACGCATGATTCAAAGTTGTGGAGGGCAAAACACCATCCAGTGGTCAGCAGCTATTCTCAGTAAATAACAAGTTGCGCAAAGAGCTACAGAAACAGGCTAGCCAATAACTTTTAACTGGATACAAAAGTCTCAACAAGCCCTGAGGGAAGCTGGACACCATTCAAGCAGGCTGCATTCAAGGCGGATACCCAGCAGGTGTATGCGCCGCATGGTGGACGTACCTGGGAGAAATGGTTTGACTTTTTCGGAGGGATCTTCTTTGCAAGTCTTTGCGCTCCCACTTAATCCTGGAGTGAACCTCTGAAGCTGGACGAGCTGTCAAATTTGACAGGATCCCTTTTGGACTGGAGGTCTGATGGAAACTCAATTTTTCACTGAGATGCTAACCGCACTGACGAGGCCTGAAAGTGCAGCTCATCACCGCACATAGCAACAAGAGTTTCCTACGACTCGTCATATATGTCTTGAGACGTGGGTCCATTTTTTTCATGCAATGTTGAGACTCCCAATCTGTTACGATTGTGCAGCATGTTTGCTGTACCCCCCAGCAATTGCTATGTGGAGAGTACATGCTCAGCATCATGAAGAACCTCTGGATGGACCGAGAGGAACAGATTTTCAGGTTGACCTTGTAAAGGCTGAACTCTTTGTTCATTTTACCTACAAGATGACCTGTGCTGAGTTTGCGGGGTTCTTGAAGACTGCAGCAGTGAAAGAGCTTGTGGCAACAGCCTGGACAAATGCAAAATACAACCTGAAGAAATAAAACAGGTAGACTACACTGTTAACCCCCCAAAAATGAGAGAGGTAATATAATTGTTTTGGCTTGCAGTTTTAAGTTAGTGCGTTTTCTAAAATCATACAAATTTTCAATTGTTGCGCTGATGCTTAAATATCCAGTGTTACAATGTAACTTTTCTGATCATTGCCACCAGCGCCAACTGAGATCGCATGAGTCTTATTTTCTGACTGTCCAGAATTATTATCTGACTCTAGCAAGAGTGCAGAATTATTAACTTCTGAATTTGCTCTGCAATTCAAAGAGTTCTTCATTTTTTTTTGAAACAGATCTGCCTTTTTCCCTTAAAACAGATTGAGTTTTTGTAGTAGCATATACAGGGTGTCCCAAAAAAATGTACTCACTCTTTAAATGATAATAAATGTGTTGTTTATTGACTTAGAAACAAGATTAATGGTTAAATGTATAAATGGATAAATGCATGTTTACAAATTTTCAAACTGACCGACCATCACGTTCCAAACACAGCCGATAACGTGGACCAATGGATTCAACAGCGTTACAAATCATTTCCTTTGGAACTGCAAGACATTGTCTTTCAATATCCTCTTTCAGCTCATTGACTGTTTGCTTGTTTTGAGCCGTAAACTTATCTTTGAGATAATCCCCATAAAAAGAAGTCCGTTGGAGTGAGGTCTGGGAATACGCAGGGAATTCAACACTACCTCTTCGCCAAATCCATCTGTTCGGAAAAGTTGCTTCGAGATGGGCCCTTACAATCACGGTGGTAGTGGGGAGGTGCTCCATCTTGCTGAAAGTAAATCTCTTCGTCACCAATATCTCTTCGACACGTGGACCGACGGATTCCCTGCAGCAAGTTTAAGTAAACATCCACAGTGACAGTTTGGTCAAAAAAGAATGGCCATAGGGATGCCTAATGCTGATATCCCACACCACACTGTAACCCCTGGTAAGTTTAAATGGTGTTTCCATAGTAACATGCGGATTTTCAGAGCCCAGTAGGTGGCAATTGTGTCGTTAATTGAGCCATTTAACTTGAAGCTGGCCTCATCGCTCCAACAATTTTTGGATGGAAATGCTGCATCTTCTTCGCATTTGCCCAGGTACCACTCACAAAATTCAGCTCTCCGGTCAGGATCATCTTCATTTAGAGCGTGGATTAATTTTGGAATGTAACTTTTCCAATTAATTCGCTTCAAAATGCGAGGGGCGCTTGATTTTGGGATTCCTGTCTCACGAGCCATTTGTCGTACAGATTTCCGTGGGGATCGGTGGAGGGTTTCCAGCAATTGATTTTCCTTTGCGGGGGTGGTTGATGACCGTGGTCTTCCTGAACGCTCCTTATGGACGACATGCACAGTTCCATCTGTTTCAACAACTTATCCGGATGCGAGCAATGTGTGCGTCGCGTTGGTGGATCTTTGTGAAAATGTCTTCTAAATTGTCTTTGCCACTTACATGATGTTTTTCGTGCTTCCAGTAGCACTTTTGATAAATTTTCTTTCTTCAAAACCTAGTTGTACTTCTGCCATTATTAATGGTCAATTTGATCTGAAAATAAATGAAAAATTCATGAGCTATGAGGAGCCAAAATGTGAGGACATTTTTTTTGGGACAACCATGTATATTGTTATGGAATTTACCTCTGGATAACTTCAAGAGAGCAATGTGTCTTCAAGAGATCAAGAATGCCGACTGCAACGCCCTAACACGGGCCGGATATTCGTGCCCAAAGTTGCTTTAGCCATGGCAGATGGGAAATTGTGCCTGCGACTACGCGGCGGTTAATTATTTGGATGAGCAAACAATGCTGCCCGGAGCACCTATGAACCATTAACTTAGAAAATATACACTACTAACTAGATCCATGAAGAATACGCGAGAGATTGGGTTGAGGGAGAAAGAAAATGTAGAGGTTGAAGGTAGAGGAAAAGAGTGGACTTTTGGCATGCCCTGATCAAAGCTGTGTCGCTCCGTTTGGAGCGACCTTTACCATAACCCAGCGCCTGAACTCGCTTCTTGTGCCCCCTCATGTGGCAGAGCTCCGTTGATCTGGAATCTGTACCGCGAGCTGGCCTTTGGGAGTTTGCATTCAGATGTGGCGCTGTCCCAGTTTTTGTGCTGAAAACATCACTCGTGTTGGTCGGGTCGTGCTGAAGCCGCCGCGGAGAAAAACGAACGGGAGCCAAAGTGGAAAGAAAGGGAAAATGGGTGAAAAGTGGGAGTATTAAACGAAAGCGTGAACTCCAGGTTGCAGCAATGGGCTGCAAGCGAGGAAATCTTGGAAAGGAATGAATGCTTCTTTCTGGTGTTTATATCATAGCTTTTCAGAGACAGACAGAAACCAGACCACACAACAGACACAGACACACAGACACACAGAACACAGACACACACAAGACACACTAGACACACAGACCACAGACACACGACAACACAGACAACAGACACACAGACACACAGACAGACAGACAAGACCAGACAAGACACGACACACAGAGGGCAGACGTTTTGAACACAAGAGAGACATTTAACTGCATCACACCATCTTTCAAACAACATAACAAAACAATCGAAACATTTCGATATGTTTAAACTTCCCATCTTTTGTGCGCATGGAAGATTTAATTATTCTTGACACCACCATAACCGTACTGATTGAGCTTTTGTAGAATCTCTTCATTAGACAGTGTCGTGGCACGTTAGATATTATTATCTTTGATGCCATACAGTCCCATGATGAAACCACACCAAACTGGTCAACATCCAGAATGAGTCCTTTCTGCACGACGATGTGTGAGAAGCAGACTTGCGAGACGAAACACGACAACCTTGTGGTTCATTCGGGATGTCGCCCGGATGTTTCTCGCAACCGATCAATTCCCGATCGCGAGGAGCGTTTTCCTCCAGCGAAACGCCTACTGGCGGGACGAAGACACATGCCAGTCTCATCCATTAACACCTTCATCAGCGTTGGGATCAGTGGTACTTCGACTATTCTTGCTAGCCATTTTACGTAATTTAATGGGGGGGGGGGGGGGAAAAAACGATTAAAAAACGGAAATAAGGTTTATAAAAGCCTGAATAAACTTTTCAGGAGAGAAAAACAACAACAGTAACTAGAAGGAAAAAATAAATAAATCCACAAACACTTAAAGTGGTTAACCATGCTGTCTCTCTCGCACTTGCTAGATAGGACAAGACGATAGAAAGAAAGAGAAAATGCCAACACTGATGATAGGAAGAGAGAAAGCAAGGAAAGAAGGAAACTCAACACAAACAAGCATGTACCACCAAGGCATGAGCAACAACGCCATGTAGCCAACGTGTGGCTCTATACCGGAACCCTTTCTTTTCCTCTCCCTCTCAAAGCTGGAGTACCCAAGGCAGTGTTCTAGGCCCCATATTATTCCGAATCTTCATCACATCTCACCGAGTCTCTGGAAAATCCTTTTTATCTCTTTTATGACTCCATTCTCTGCCATGACATTCCTCATCCTTCTGACAGACACGCAGCAGCCTCTTCCCTCTCCTCAGACCTTACCAAAATCACAATTGGTCAATACTTGGAACAATGTCTTTCAATCGTGAGAAAATCCAAGATACACTCTCTCTTTTTCTCTCTCTCTGAAATGACCATGTCCGCAAACTGTCCCCATACACTTTTTCAACAACGCGTCTCAAAAGAGGGTCAGTCATTCAAGCTATTAGTTCTCAATCTCAGCTGTGATTCTCTTGGGCAAGCCACATTTCAATGTTAGTCTCCAAAGCTAGACGCCAACTGGGCATCATCCGTCGTGCAAAGTCTATCTTGGCACACCTGAGCTCCTACCCAACTACAAGGCTTTCATCGCTGCAGCTTGATGGAGTACTGCTCTCCCCTCTGGGCTGGTTCCTTTGCCTCACATTCTGCTCAGCTTGATGCCAATGGAAACCAAGGCTTCAAGTCATATGGAAATCTCTCGGCTTGACGCTGAGTCTATTGGCCTATCACTTCACCATCACCGAACAGGTTGTGCTCACTTTGTCTTCTACCGCATCAGTTCTGGTATTGTACCCTCTGCCCTCCGTGCTCTGACCCTCCCCCCTCCCCAAAGTATGTCTGCAGGACGCACGCCATCTACCAGAAACCCCTCCTCATGAAAATTGCCTAATTCCAGAAACACTGCTAACCTCCACTCATTCATTCCTATCTTTTCCTGCTGTGGAAGCACCCTTCTACACACTCTTCAATCTCATTCTTCCCTCCTGGTCATCAAGGCAGCTGTTCACCACATTTCAGGTCTTTTCACATCTCAGGTTCACCACCATCTCGGGTGTTTCACCCCCTCCAAAGCCATGATCTTTTTTACACCCGTTAAACAATCCCACCCCTCAACAAAAATTTGGGTTATGTAGCCATTTTGTCCACACATTGCATTCTCCGCGACCCTCATTATCTGTATCCCTTATTTGTTTTCTTCCCTCCTTCTCCTCCACCCTGCTGTTGGTGTTTTCCCTTTCTCCTGCTGCTCCCTTTATGTTGTGTCCTAACTCTTCATGAGCTGAGACCATGTATTAAAAATAAAAAAGAATGGAGAAATGTGGAAATAGAAAATGGATGGGGGGGGGGGACCTTTCTCTACATGCGCAATGCATATTGACCACATGAATACCATTTACTTACTCCAAACAAAATGCTAAATAAATAAATGACTATATATTTACGTGTCTGTGCTTTGACCTGCACGGGGGTCATGGGGGACCTCCGACCCACGCTGATAACCGTCACAATATTATCGGGTAAAAACATCTATTCCACACTTATGTATTTGTGCATTTATGAGCTATTTCATCTGCTCTTTTGTGGCTAACTACTTCACCGTTTGGTTTGTTGATGATGTTTGACTGTTTGAATGCAACCCCACTTTGATGTCAACAAAAAAATATGATTGAAATATAAAACACTTTTTTAAACACTGCCTCCACGCATTTTTCCCACAGCCAAGTAGCCTTGGCCACGAGATGACACATGGCCTAAATGATGCAATTTCCACTGTTGGCCGTGGCGTTATAGCCGAGAAAATAAGGCTCAAACAAACTGAAGTAATTCAGTATATTTAACTAACAAAATCGGAACTTCCTTCATTTTGCTTGTGTAGTAGCTTTTTGTGGAATCAGGGATGTAGTAACGGAATCATTTTTGGCAGCAAAGTTTCAATGCTAAAATGAATATGGCTAAATTAGAACTATTCATGGGAATCTGGTTATTTCATCTCTCAGAAGTCACAGAAATGCAGGATATGGACTTCCTTAAAGTTAAATATTTCTGGGGTGGACCTCCAGGCCACTTGACCAGATGCTTCCCCCACCCCTTTGTTCCCTTGTTCGGTTATGGCGAATCAGAAATCTGGCAACCCTATCGACACCATATAATTTGATTCATGAACGTCAATGTTTTCTGAGTTTCTGTGCATGTACGCCAAGCATTCTGGAGCACAATACGTCATTTTAAAAGTACTGTATCAGCTCTTCCATGTCTTTCACATCCCAGGTTTTATCACCTGAAAGCCGTAGAAAATCTCTTATGAGTAATAAATAGTATTTGATGGAAGATTGCATGATATTTTTTGAAGTGTGATATCATGGATTTTGGAGGTGGATGTTTCGTCAGTGAATTGCAATTAAAAAAAAAGAAAGAAGATATTAATTTTCTTGTTTTTGTTGTTGTGGATTTGATTACATCATGGATTTTCTACAGCTCTATGCGTGGGGTTGTGGAGCCTGTTTGGGTTGTGGCTCATCTGAGGCTACAGCCCTGAGACCCAAATTAATTGAGGAGTTGGCCTGCATTCGAATGGTGGATATTTCTTGTGGAGACAGCCATTGCCTTGCCCTCACACATGGTAAGGTTTTATAGTCGGCCTCACTGCATTCTTTAATGCTATTAGGAAGGTTCTCTTATTACCCTCGCCAGAGGAGATGGTATTGCATTTGGGTCCGTTTGTTTGTTGTCTGTCCGTACATGCATGTCTAGAAAGTATGTACTATTAGAATGCGAGTATGTTTAATTTTGATTTCCTTGTACAGACAATGAAGTGTATGCTTGGGGAAATAACTCGATGGGCCAGTGTGGTCAAAGCCACGCAACTAGCCCTGTAACTAAACCCAGAAAGTGATGGGCTTGATGGAGTGGCCATCCAACAGTTTTTCTGCTGGGACGTCTCATAGCCTCAGTTGGACTGCCCTGCCTACTGACAGGTACCTGGCTACCTCTCTCCCTTCCCCACACAACTATTTTGAAAAGGTTGTTCCATAATCTCAAGCATTTTTCTTCTTTTGAGAACATTGTTGGACTGTAAAGTATTACCCTCCTTGTGATGGTCCTGGAAAGGCATTCTCAGAACACCTTGTTTGTGGGAAATCCTATCCAAGTGATTCATCCTCTTTGGGTAGTTATGAGCATTATATTTAGAATGTTGAGAATATTTACCTTCATTTGTATATACTGTCCAGTGTAAGCAATTCAAAGTTTACTGTGCCACTTTTATTTCTTCAATGCAGATTTAGACGATGTACAGTGGTGCCCCAGAATCCGAATTTAATTTGTTCCAGGAGGCTGTTCGGATTCCAAAAAGTTCGGATTCCAAAACTATTTTCCCAATAAGAAATAATGGAAAGTGAATTAATCCGTTCCTGGACCCCAAGAAAACCACTTTTAAGAACACTTTCAACTGAAATTACCCATGTTTAGGTAAAATAAGATGAGTAAATTCCTTTTCTGGTCATGAATCTTCTTCCAAGCCTGGGGATGAGCAGGAGGTTGTCGCTTCTTCCATCAGGTCTGGATGCAGCTCCGGCCTATCAGTGGCCATTGGGATCCAAAACGTAAACTGTTCAGCCTGGTGGAGGTGTGTAATTAACCAGGAAGACACAATGGTGTTTTATATCCCAGTACACTCTGTGGAGACACAAACGTGCCGTTTTCACCGCACGGTTCCACGGGAGAGAATCAAGAGGTGAAGCGATTGGGTGACGCAGCATGACCTCACTACCATGCTCGTGAAAAAAACGTTGAGTTTGTTAAGCCGATTCGTCAGAGGGTTCAATGAATGAGTTCGCTTCACGACGGGTTTTCGCGCTTTTATTTTTTCAGAATCGTACACACGTCCATTTCGGCAGCTCGAACATGGCAGCGAGATCAGACACACGCGTACCGCTCTCATGCTTAGCGATAAGTTCTTTCTTCAACTCAATTGTCGTTCTCACGGACTTCCTCTTACTCCTATTTGCTTCACTGCTCTTCTTGGGTGCCATGGTGAATGCACAAGGGTGATAATTAAAAAAAAAAAACAGCACAAATCAAGGTGAAAACACGAGGTAAAGTTGCGATCGACACACGAGAGATGCTTTCCACGAGTACTTCCACCAACAAACTGAATGAACAAAGCGCGAAGATGCGGGTCGAACAGGCGGGGGAGACGCACGTGAACAAACATGAACGCTAGGTTGTGTTCGGTTTTTGAAAATGTGTTCGGTTTTAGGGCAAAATTTTCTCGAAAAAATTGTTCGGATTCCAATTTGTTCAAACAATGGGGCGTTCGGATTCTGGGGACCACGGTATTTAATTGCATACAAAACATGTCAAAAGTGTCCGGAACTCAGCACTTGACCCGATTCAAGTTCTCATGTAATGACATTGTCAAAAATTATTTAGACGGTGGTGGGGGGTGGCGGTGAGGAAGCAAGGAAGAAGTGAGCTAGGGGGAAGAGTGAGGAAGGGGGGGGGAGAGTGAGACCTCACCACATGTTGCTATCCACTCTAGGAGGGGTGAGGGATCGAGGATGATGGGGGAGAGAGGGGAGTAGTGGGGATGAAGGGGGGGTGGTCAGGACATAAATTTGATTGGGGGACTTGAGGGAAAGCATTGAGGGGTGGGGGTAGGGGAAGGTCACCTTATGCTGGCATTAGTACAGGATTGAACAAAATCGGGTACATTAAAACCACGTTCAAATGGGTCATGCTAACAATGCCCGGACACCCCCCCCCCCACCCACGAGACATCCGTGGGCGTGGAGGGGCTTTGGGACGAGGTAAGCATGAGGGAAGGGAAGGAAGGGTGTTTTCCTTCAATCATCGAAAAAGCTGTGCCAGTGTTCGTGCCTTTATTTAATTTCTGCACATACCATTAGCTCTAGAATCTCTTAACCTGAGACAAATTGGAGAATTAATCTGAGCAGCAGTTCCGACTGCTAAAAAAAGAAGCTTTCATTTACCCATTTTGCACATTCTTTGACACCCCTTCCTCCCCTCAACCTCTGGATATTTGTATGGTGGTGGAGGGGGTTTGGAAGGAGGATAACTTGAGGGGAGGGGAGGCGGAGGCAGCGTGAGGGAGGCGGAGGCAGCGTGAGGCAGGCGAAGGCAGCGTGAGGGCAGGCGAAGGCAGCGTGAGGGCAGGCGAAGGCAGCGTGAGGGCAGGCGAAGGCAGCATGATGGCAGGTGAAGGCAGCGTGAGGGCAGGCGAAGGCAGCGTGAGGGCAGGCGAAGGCAGCGTGAGGGCAGGCGAAGGCAGTGTGAAGGCAGGCGAAGCAGCGTGATGGCAGGCGAAGGCAGTGAAGGCAGGCGAAGGCAGCGTGAGGGCAGGCGAAGGCAAGCGTAAGGGCAGGCGAAGGCAGCGTGAGGGCAGGGCGAAGGCAAGCATGGAGTGAGGCAGGTTGAAGGCAGCGTGAGGGCAGGCGAAGGCAGCGTGAAGGGCAGGCGAAGGCAGCGTGAGGGCAGCGAAGGCAGCGTGATTG
>CM068963.1:23559355-23587070 GCA_035128595.1 Eptatretus atami | reverse complement strand
GAGGCAGGCGAAGCAGCGTTGAGGGCAGTCAAGGCAGCATGATGGCAGGTGAAGGCAGCGTGAGGGCAGGCGAAGGCAGCGTGAGGCAGGCGAAGGCACGTAGAGTGGCAGGCGAAGGCAGTGTGAAGCAGGCGAAGGCAGCGTGAGCAGGCAAGGCAGTGAAGGCAGGCGAAGGCAGCTAGGGCAGGCGAAGCAGCGTGGGCGGCGAAGGCAGCGTAGAGGCAGGCGAAGGCAGCATGATGGCAGGTGAAGGCAGCGTGAGGCAGGCAAGGCAGCAGTGAGGGCAGGCGAAGGCAGCGTGAGGGCAGCGAAGGCAGTGTAGGCAGGCCAAGGGCAGCGTGGCAGCGTGAGGGCCGGCGAAGGCAGCGTGAGGGCCGGCGAAGGCAGCATGCATACCAGGGCTTCACAGGAGTGATAAAAAACGCCCAAACAGCAATGTATTATTTTGATCCACCATGTTCCATGTAAAACCAGGTGGAAGCATTTGAAATTTACAACCCATACTATCTTCCTGGCAAAGGCCTGCCTACATACATATCCCCCCCCCTCACATACGTGTTCCTCTAACCTCCTCACCATCCATGCTAACCATGAACATGATCAGCAAAATGCTCATCCTTTCACTCGCACACATACACACGTTTCCCACATCGCACTGCACAGTGGCACGTCCGCGTGGCTTCGATGCGGCAGCACGTCTGTTCCCATGTGCAGAAGCACACAGTTTGTGAGACGACCGCATAACTCCTCAACAGCGCCACACACCAGTGGTGCAAATTAAATTTTAACCACCGGCCAGCAGGGCCGGTGACTAGAAAAAGTTACCGGCCCAGCAGAATTTCTACCGGCCGATAAAATAAAGACAAAAGTCACAATTTTATATCAAACACTTTTAATATACTCAGATGAGTGAGTTTGATGAGTGAGGTTGGTTGGATGAGTGAGTTTGATGAGTGAGGTTGTTGATGAGTGAGTTGATGAGTGAGTTTGATGATGAGGTTGTTGGATGAGTGAGTTTAATGGCGGAGGTTTGCAGAATGAGCGAGTTTGATGGAGGAGTTTGGTGGATGTGAGTTGTGATGGATGAGTGAGTTTGATGTGGTGGGGTGGGGGGATGATGCAGGGAGAGGTTGTGGGTGATGGGGGGGGGGGAGAGACCTTTTTTTCTGGGGTTGTGGGCTGATGGACGATGGGGGGGGGGGGTGGGTGATGGACGATGGGGTGAGGGGGGGTTGTGGTGATGGACAATGGTGGGGTACTACTCGTCCACCCAACATCACATATAAACTCACTCATCCACCAAACCTCACCCATCAAACTCACTCATTCATCTAAACTCACTCATCTAACTCACTCATTAACCCAAAAGCCTCTTCAAACTCACTCATTACCTAACCTCACCCATGAACTCACTCATCACCCAAATTCACCATTTCACCAACCTGGGCATGAGAAAATGCGTCCAAACCGTGCCAAACTGTCAAATCTCGCGCAATCACGTTTGATTTGGAACGAGTTGAAATCAGACAATGGACCGCCGCAGATTACCGGTATTTCTATGGATTTTTGCGGACTAAAACAGTAGTTCTAGTTGAGAAAACTAGTAGAGAAGCTAGTACAAATTGTACAAAATAACAGGAATCACCGGTGATTCGCCAGCCGGGCAGTAAGGCATATGTGTACCCGCCCAGCACAAAAGTTAGGCACCATTGCGCAGGCGGCGTTAATTTTGCACCATGCACACCATAGGCCCGGGTGCAAGTTCGAGTTTAGATTGCGCACCCGCGAAACCTGTGCACCACACCCATGTAACCAAGCATGCAGGCATGTACAACACCAAGGAGAGTCATTTGTACCATTTGTACCAACCACATCCTTGTGTGCTAGTATGTACCTCTTCGTTTTCAACAAATGCCGAACCATTAATATATCGCAACTATTAGTATATTTATGTTTAATATTTTTTCATGAAAGCAGATCGCACAAAATGGTAAAAAGAAAACTGCGTATGTAATTGCCGAAAAAAATGACCCCTGTAGATTGTATCGCCATGGATTGCAAAAGCAGTTTATAGAGCTTGGCGTGTGCTCAATGAAGTTACACTTTCTGCACATTCCTTATCTTTTCTGCACTAAATATAATCATCTGAACAGTAGAAATAGCTTAATGCTTTGCTATATATATAAAACTTAGCTCTAAAATTCGCTAATTTGTTAAAATTTACAGATTTCACTCCAGATTTCGACACTTATTTAGTGACGATATCCGATTCTCAAATCAGATATAATATTTCGATTATATACTTCAATTAATCTGTGGGAGTAGATCGTGTTTCCAAATCAAGGCATGTTTGAATGGACGAAATAAATGGTGAATTAAGAACCCAGCAAGCTGACAGAGTGACCAAGGATGATGCCTTGCTAAAGGATAATTATATTCAAAAAGGGTGTATAAATGAACCCAAACACCAATTTTCATTCATTTTCTACCTATAGATTTCCTAGTTGCATGCAAAGTTTCAGGTCCTAAGTTTCATGTTTCTGGAGTTATGGAGGACACACACACACACACACACACACACACACACACACACACACACACACACACACACACTTATTCGTATAGATGTAACTATAGCATTTTGGTGTGCTCACTAACCTCAAAACCTTCCAAACTTTGAGAGCTTCAGGCAGTTAAATGGTGATCAAGTCGGTATGGGAGCATGCACTGAAGCAGTGCGTCGCTGCGTCCACTTTCTGCCGGTACTCCAAAGGCCACACTCTGGCCATCCCCCAGACAGATGCCTGGCCCATCCCCATCTCCTTGAGATGCTGAGCAACTGCTGCAACCACGAGGCACAAAGTCAGCCCATTGGCTTCCGCACTCACGAGGCTTCCACGCCGAGAGAATCTGGTGAGCAGGATCCGCATCAGGAAAACAGCTGAACAAGGCTTAGCACAATGGTGATCATTTGACATTATCTGTGATCCAAACCATGGATGCTCCTTCATGGAAGAATTTTGAATACAAAATTGAGGCCCATGGGAGAGCGAGTGCCAGAGAGAGAAATGCATCCAATAGCAGTGCGGAAATAACCATAAAAGAGAATGGGAGAAAACAATAGACTGAAGGGGCATGCAGCCGAGAAAAGGATATACACACCCAGTAAAGAGAACCCGCTCAAAAGCACTTAATAAGATGTGCAAATACATACATTAACAACAACAGTTCATAACTATTTAAACAACGGATTCCAGAAACAGATGCTCAGCTTTGACGACCACCTTTCAGAGCAAAGAAGATGGCATATGGCCAGGAAGTTCCCAGACTGGAACCCAGTGTTATATGATGACTTGGTTTGTGAGCACTGATGAACTTGTCTTCTTTCTTTGTTCGAATGCAAGACAAGGTTGCAGGGGCGCAGCCCTACTTGCCCTGCAAATGAAATTGTTGCTGAGTGCGCAGCTGTACTGCCTATGCAGTGGATGCTGTTAGGGTTAGGGTAGGGATTTGGAATTGGCCAGGGTACGGTGATAGCTTGCCTACTCTTCTTGAAGAGAGATTAATTTGGTGTTTCATGATACTGCAAACACTTCATTGACAAAAGATGTTTCATATTTTATCTAGCTCCATGATATGATTAGAATGTAGTGCCATCATAGACCCACCAGCATCTGAAATTCTGCGAGAGAAATGTGGCACCATTCTTCCATGAGAAAGTCAATCAACTCACACCTTGTATGATGGAGGTTGAAACGCTGTCCAGGCGTCGTTCCAGAATATCCATAAATGCTCAATTGTGTTCAGATCTTTTTATGGCAGGCCTTCATTGGGTTCAGATCTTTTTATGACTATGATTAACATTATTGTCATGCTCATCAAACCATTGGGCGACCACATATGTCTGTGGATAGGGGCGTTAGGAGGTCTCCTTTTTCAGCCATGCTAGCCATAATTACAGGCAACTCAGCCTGTGCAGCATTTTTATACATGCCCTAGCATGTTGGGATGTTATTTGCTTAACACATGGGCTACACCTGTGTGGAAGCCAATGCTTGGTGTTCCTCATTTACCCAGGTGTTTCCTTTTTGGTCTACTACCTGCTGAGTCAGAATTATTCATATGAAGGTGAACATAAAGTATCTCTGACTTTATTTTTTTTCTCGTAGAGGCTTAGCACAAACAATGTGGCATTTCAGGAACACTGAGAACACACAAAGATCATATTGACTTGAGAGTTAAGAGAGCACCCCAAATATGACAAATGCTTGGTGTGGTAACCCTGGTCTGACGATTTGTCCACAGAGTGGTGTTATTCTAGAACTATGCAGGTATTGTTTGTTCGTGTTACAGACACAGACACAGACAAAAAAAAAGACTGAGATGGCTGAACATTTATTAACACCTGGCTTTCTATCTTTTACCTGTAACACAATGATGGTGACACACATTGTCCTTGCAGGCAGGTGGTTGCTTGGACTAGACCATTTTGTGTGGTACTTGAGGAGAAGTACCTTCTGCCACATACGTTCTTTCCGGAGATTACTATGATCGGATCAACAGTGATACACCTCTGCTCCCTTCCCCACATCAAGGTTAGACCTGCCTGCTGATTTGACCGATAAGTTTATTGCTAAAAGTACGTTGGCGAAAACCAAATATCAAACTTTGCTTCTGGCATATTTGTTATTATAAAGTGGATTCCAAATGCACCTCTGTGTCCTGGGATTAATATTTACGGCTAGAAGGTTCTTATGTTCTTATGTTCCATAACCTTATGGGAAGTTCTTGTGTTCTAGTAGTAATAAACAGTCCTTGTTAACTTGCTTTCGTTTTGTTTTTTTTTGTACAGAGAACATCATCATTTTGTGCTCCTTTGTCTCAAGTTGCTGTCGACACACCTGTCCACTCGCCATGGCTGGTGGCGTTGCCACTAGCATTCTGGGTAGCCAGGCACGTCCATTGCGTAATCTACTTTTTAGACTTATGGATTCTTCTGTGCCTGAAACGATCCAAGAGGTGGTATGAGTTGCTGAATGTAGAAATGAGAGGTGTGGAGATGGACGAGGGGGATTTCAGTTGTCCAAGCCTTCTTGTCTCCCTGTTATTCTTTACACCAACTGTTAGTTTGCTGACCCTTTCCCAAAATATCCAACTCTTCGATGAACTTTGATCAAATACTTCCAACAAAGCCAAGACATTGTCTGAAACTTTTCAGTTGAAATGTCACTCCTCTCCCTTTCCAATATATTTACTCCAGTTAAGAGTATCAGGAAAAAACTTTTCTCCCAAAAACAAACGGCTTTAATCAAGGTCAAAGATACTCGTACTTGGCAGATTGTCCACGTCACATCATCAACAGTGTACCATTTGTTTCTATCATTGTTGGAGTAATCACTAGAATCAACATCAGGAAACAACTTTGCCAGAAAATACTTATTTTCAGAATGAATGTGACAGCAGTAAAATTTGCTTCACAATAAAAGCGCTGCTGCCACTTGAATATTGGACTTTCTGCATTTTTGAGTTGATTCTGCCTTCGTACTACTATAATAACTCAAATGTGGTGGTAAATGCAGGCTGTGACTGAGACACTATCCGTGGGAGCCTCCATGCTTCTGCCTCCATTGAAGGAACGAATGGAGCTGCTGCATTCCTTCTACCCCAGGGTCCTGACCGCTGGGAGAGTCTTTCCAAAGGCCAGGTTTGCCCTCTGCTGAGCTCAATGCTATCTCCCTCCCTGCCAACAATTCATACAAAACCACGTAAAGGCATTGCAAATATACATTTTGAAGTGTTGAAAGCACCTTTGATGTCTGTGGAGATAGACCTGAAACATTCTGCAAGGGGAAAATAGGAGTGGTAAATCAAACGGTTTCTTGTTTTCGAGAGAAACTCTTTAGTTGCCCTAGTAATGGCCAACAAAAACAAAATAACAAAAAAGAAAGACTCTAGGCATGATGAACTTCGAGCAAAAAGTTATTCAGCTTTGGTTATTGATCTCCCATTGTGGTTGGTCCTGTGGTAGTGAGATGGAATCTTAATTTTATTTTTTATTTTTATTTTTACCGTCAGCGTATGCAGTTGGACATCATTTTGACAAGTTTACAGGACCACGTGCATGTGGCCTCACTGCTTGCTACACCAGATTGGCGAGGATGGAGAGTGTGGAGATCAGTCACAAGTGGGCTACAAAGCACACACCCAGATACACACCTGGCTGAAGTGCTTTATGAAAACCCTGCTGAGAAACATGGGCTTTTACACAGTAGTAGAAAGGACTTTCATCTTGCCTCTTCTTCTGAATGAGTATATAATTTTGGAAAAAATTTGACTGATATTGATCAGTAGCATCCATTGCATTAAAATCAGTAGCAGCTCACAGTCAACAGTTACCTCATGGAAGAGTTTGCATACATGTTGTAAATTGTGCATACAAAGACTGGTGCAATTTTTCACAAGTCATCAGAATCTCTTCTCTTTGTGTCATCCTTGCATTTAAAGTTAATTTCGTTTCCTGATGAGCTTAAGGTGATTATGTCATAGTTGTGTTGAAGTGATATATAATTAAATGTTAAGCTCGGACACATTATGCTCATTTTGCTATCTCAAACGCGTCTTGTAATAGCAGTATTAAGGACTAGTAATTCAAATTTCAGGGAGAATAATTTTTCCCTTCTTTGCAGAAGTCGTAATGATGAGGCCACTGTGAATGAGGCTTGTTGACAATGTCAGTTCTGCCTGACTTGAAGTCCTTCACAGATTTCCTGACGTTGTTAACTTGACATATGCACGCACCGCCATATTTAACGTGCAATCTCTTATAAATTTTGGTCATCTTCACACCCTCACTCCTTCCATCACAGGAAATGCAATTGCAGCTTTCTGCCTGAATGCCTCATCTTCAGTCACCATTATCTCTCGGAATACTGCAGTGCCTCCAGCAACAAAAAAGCAAACTGAAGGGTTAAGCAGTCATTAATATATTGTTGGAAAAGAATCCTCGGGGTTAACATTGCTTTGCAAGTTTAAGTTAGTTCCTTAGCAAATGTTTGGAGTAAGCTAAAGTAATTAATTGTGATATTAGATATGCGTCGCTTATGTGATGGATAGACGAGGTTCCCCCTCCGAATGTTTGTGTCTGAAAATCACATTCATGCGAGCCTCTGTTTATTTTCTGCCCATTGTAAATCTGTCTTTATGTTCTTACAAGTGTTTTGCTAAGCTGCTGGTGTCAGTTTAGGCACAAAATGACTTTCTTTCTGGTTGAGGGAAGGGAAGACCTTGTCTGACTGTCAAGTGTGAGGGCTGTCCTCCCCCATCATATGGAACCCTCAACCAATGGTGAGTGAGAGGGATGGGGAGTGGCATGTCGTGATGATGCATGGGTGAGGCTTAAAGCGGGGGGTTAGCGAGCGGAAGTCAGGAGTTGTCCAGAATCACCCTAGGGAAATCTGCGCTTCTTCGTTCTGTGCACTGTGCCAAGGCTACACCCTGCCCGTGCCAAGGCCACACCCTCTCCTCTCCTCTCCCCGGGCCAGAAACACGGGATGCAATGGGCCGTTTCCCTGCAAGCAAGCTGGGACAGTGTATGGATCTTCCTGCAGGATTCTGGCAGGTACCTGGTATTTCTGTCTGATGGATTCCTTCTGTCTTCTCCACCGTGATCTAAATGTGGGTCCAGATTAACTTCTAAATAATTAAGGAATCCCATTTGTTTTGAAGGTGCATATGGTTCAGTAAGGGTAAGGGTTTTAATATTTTTATTGTCGTTTACCATATTTGCTTCTTGGATTCCTTCCCGTTTGACCATTACTAGTTTGATTAAATATACCTGGTCGCAGGGTGAATTTGGGTCGTTGCGGGTAACTTTTGTAATCGGGAATCCGTTGAGGTGTGATTGGCTACGACAGTCAACGCTGTGTACTCAGATCATGTCACGTTTTTCTCAGCTCACCGGCCATTAATTGGAGACATGGCATGCAATACCAATTAGCATAAAGTCTGGGTGATTCGACGTCCCACCTGCACGGTATCGGAGTGGAAAGCCTGTAATCTGACCTGGATGGCCGAACCAGCTGGCCGTTACGATGCGGTTGAAGTGACCCGCCGGATTCATTCCAGGCAACCAGAATAAACCCGTGTGGCCACAACAATATGTTGCACATGATCATCACATGTGATGTGGATGTGCATCACGTGCAATACTCTTTTACCAATTTGTAACCTTTGCTACCCTCATATATTACCACATGATACATTTATTATTTCCATCTTATTCACTGCTTTCCATCATATCCACTTAAAGCACAATGTAGTCTTTCACAGAATAAACAAGAAAAAGAGCAATCAGAAATTGTTTGTGTACTGGTGTGTTGCGTAATTAATATGGATAACTAGAACTGTCACTTTATAACTGCTGGCAGTGATGACCGGTACCAAGACGTCCCGCTTTGATGTAATCACGCTTGATCGGACACCTGACCCTACCTCATGACTTTTTAAAAATCATATTATTCAATTGAATTCAGGATTGGATTAAAATAAATTCAATTCAAACCAAATGAAAGACCTAATAGGGACAGGCTGCATTGGAGTAATCAGAAGAACCCAAACAAGCAAAAGCAAAGATGAAGTCATCAGGAGGACATAGATAGGATTCACATTTCAGCTGCTACTCTCTCTACTCACAAACCCATGCAGGCAGAGCCAAGTGAGTCTTATTCAAAAAAGAAAAATAATCAATAGAAACACAAATAACCAAGATCAAAAAATTAAATAATCTGGCTGCCAGACTTTGTGTCCCATCATGTTGAATTGAAAACATTTATTCCCCAACTACTCTGATCATAATTGCTAAGTTTCACGTCGATTGATTAAGCAGTTTCAGAGAAACACATTATTTAATATTTTTTCTTAAATCTATATGGTTGCCAAAACATGTGACCTATCAATTATTCCTTAACAAACTTGAACACTCATGCAATGGGAACATTGTGTGAAGTTTCCCCTCAATCTGTTCAGCCATTCTGGAGAAGATTTTTTTTTAATAGGTTTTCAGCAAATCCAATATGACTTGCACCATTGACTTATGTACATCAGATGTGTGAACTTTTTGTTCCTCAAGGATAAGCAGTCATACGATCTATTCAACTCATGGATAGATTTTTTTGAAGCTTTTAAATAGATTTTTGAAGCTTTTAATTTTTAAAATATAGTATGACTGAGATCATGTGAGCCGTGTGATTCATCAAATTTTTTTCTGTGGACCATTTTAGCCCTAGATGACCCTCAAATTTTCATGCTATCATATGAAGCGTTCTACATATGAAGCATTTTACATATTGCAATTTTGACAACATAACGAAGGCACCTATGACATCATAAAATAATCACACTTATTTCCATGAGGATTTCGTGCTATGTGCCAAGTTTACAACTTTTTTTGTGTGGTTTCAGAGATAGGGGTCCAAGTTTTTCATTTTTCCACATGGTGTACACCACGTGACCCTATGACATCATAATTATTAATCATTCCCATGAGTAGTCGCACCCATTGTGAAAATTTCGTCTCAATCCGAGAAGCACTTGCGAGAAAAACGAAAGGTCTGTGCAGACAAACAAACAAACAGACAAAGAACAAACGGACCCAATGCAATACCTCTCCTTCAGCGAGGGTAAATATAAATACTACATCATATTTGCATTGCACTTTTGTGCACGCATTGGTACGACGGTCCCGTTCATCTTGAACGATAACCTGATAGAAATATTGATATGTTGTTGTGGATTCTCACCACTCCGGCTCGGACAGCCGCCTTTAATCCGATTAGCGCGCGCGTGCCCACCGACGTGGCAATCCAGTCGCGCTTTGGATCAACGCCAAATCCAGCTACGGGTGTGTTTTTAACCCACACAACCTTGTCATGCTCTTGCCCGCTGCTTCAGGGTCGATCGCCTAATTGTCGATTTACCTAATTATATTCGGTGTGACGACTACCGAGAGGTTGTACCTCAACGGGACTTGCTCGGAAACGAGCCGCTTTAAGCAGCTCTTTCCGTCTGTGTTGCCGAGCGTTTATTATCGCCAAGCCCCGTTGGACCCGATTATCTTATCGGCTATTATATAACCAGCTGTTTATTCCGAACCAATTATGGCAGTTCTGAGAAGGGACGCAACGAGCAGTTGAATATTCACAATGCGGACATTTATTGTACAGGCACGTATGCAATGAATGGGGTAAGGACAAGACGAGCAAAAGACCTACAGCCGTTGTCTTCTTCATACATCACTTACAACAATTCTTACTTATCGGACAAGGCGCCACAGACTTCCATGCAAAAACCCAGAAAAGAAAGGGGAAACAGGCGTAGGCCTTTAATGTTCCTCGGAGCTGAAGACCGAAGAGCTCCGCGAGACCGTGCAGGTTAACCTGCCACCTCTGGTGACTCACTGGCGACCTCGATGTCTCGTCCGTCAACACGGCAGCTGGTGTAACGGTGCTCGTTGGTCCAGGCTTGCCCGTGCGGCTGGTCGATCAGGCCTGGTCAACGACGCCTCAGAGGGCGAACGGGCTTGCCTTTTGAGTTGATGCCTCTTAAGCCGCTCATCCTCAGCGTCGCTCGGACCGTCCCGGGACCCGATCCTGACCGTTTATGTCGCTGGCTGGCGACTTCTCTCCGGCTGGCGACTTCGCTGCCGCTCCACCGACCCAACTCTGCACGGCACTGCAGGCTTGACTGGACTCCAGGCTCAATTCCACCGGACTCTTCATACGAACGAGCTTCCACCCGTCAGATCAATTACACCGAACTCCAGACTCTCTCATCACTGGTTCTCGGCGTTTCAGCCCGGCTTTATCGGGTTGGGGTGGTGTATTGTCTTTCACCTCCGACCTTCACCGCCCGTCTGCTCCGCCCCTTTTGTCATTCTGATCCGATCTTGCCGTCAAACCGCGACGTTGTCAGAATTCCCGCTTTCGCTCAATTGAGGAGTCGTCTCTGTTTGTCAGCGGATCCGTTTCTGGCGAAATGGCGTGGGCCGTTGGAGATGATTAGGGAGGACGTTGTTCGTTTGGTGATGTTTGTTCGGGAAAGATGGACGGCGCCATGGAGATGTGGTGAGGGGCAGTGGCGGTTGGTCAGGGCGGGACGCGTGCAAGGTGGTGAGCGAGCAGAGATGTGCGCGTTGTGGCAAGGGTTGGTGAGAGATTTGGCGGTTGTGCGAAGGTGGGTGAGGAAGTGTTGCGGTGTGGCGAAGGTGCGTGAGGAGATAGTGCGTTGTGGCGAAGGGTGTGAAGAGATGGTTGTGGGAAGGTGGTGAGAGATTGTGGCGGTGTGGGAGTGTTGGTTGTTCGAGAGGAGATGTTGTTTGGTTTTAATAAATAGCAAAAAGATAACGGCTAACTCAAAGAGCAAGCGCGGCTCACAAAATAATTCCCGTTATACATCGGTGGGGAATCTTAATCTGGCTCCACACACTTTCGACATAATGATCTCGGGGAACCTAGATGCTGATCTGGAATTTCCAAACCGTACAATATGTATCTGATACGATGATGACTTATCCCAATGTAAGCATCAGTGTCCCTCTTTCTACCTGTCCTCATGGTCCCTGATAATTCACTGTATTTTCACTTCTTACGGTCCGAATACCTATTGTTCACCATACAAGCTTCACAATCATCAACATCCTTGATTTGGTATCCCATTGTTGCATGCCGTGCAGGTTCCATCGGAAGGCACAACACCATTCTTGTTTATGTCTTCTACTCCTCAGCTAACTTGTACATCCTCAACAAATTTGATATGTGTTCAGTGATTTGTCAGGTGAAGCGAGAGCTACTCCATCAGGAGACGTCATCCTATTCACATGTGCATATTGGTCCATTTTACTGAAGCCTCTTCACCTTGCTGATGCTGGAAAGAGACGTCTTCTGGTTCCCTGGCCAGTACTCCCTCGTGTCCAAACTAAAGGGGCGTTCCACCTTGACGATTTAGCCGCGTTATTGCCATTTCTGAAAATTTGTCTAGAAACGCTGCACGTCGAATTACGTTATGTGAGTACGTTTGTGTACGTTAAGGCACGCATGAAAAACATACCATAGGTCGTATTTACCATGTTATAACGTGTATTTTTGTTGTCCAAATTATTGCAATGGCTTTGATATTTACGAGCTACTCGGCGTTGCTACACGTTCCGCTACGCTGGCTAGTTTGTAGGCAGTTATGCGATCGTTGACACAGTTAATTGTATGTTACTTCACATAAGTCGAAAAACGTAGATGGTAAATTCGCGTACCCGAAACTTATTTTCTAACCTATGAGTATAACGGTTTATGTAAGCACGCTACACGAATCCGTTGTTCACACTTGCCAACACGCTACTTGAAAGTTTCCTCATAGTCGAAAAATCATCAAGTAATGTAGGTACCCGTGACTTATATAAACCATATGAATACGTCTTGGGATTATTTACGCTTATGCATACGCTGATATCGTGCTTGTTGTGGACGACTAACACCATAAACAATCTGGATAACTTATGTATAAGTTTATCGAGCTTCGTGTTCTACTTATGTCATTATGTTGTCAAAGTCGATTTTTATCTTTAAAAAGGGTAAACGAAGCAATATTTATCGTGGAAATAGGAAAAAAATTAGCCGAAAAGAACACGACCTCCAATGTGCAAGTAGCCTCTATTCGGCGATAAGAGGATCCACATCATCCCACACACCCATCCCTCAGCTCAACCTACTACGTACTGACATGGACACTACTACTTACACTATATACTCTCTAGATAATACTTCTACGAATAACAATACTACTCTATACTACTACTATACTACTGACATAGACTACTACTCACTACACTCTACTATATTATGACATAATGTACTACTACTATACTACTGACAAGAAACTACTACAAGATATATACTTTATACTGTCCGACACCCCTACTCTCAATAATTATATTACTGTACTACTGGCATGGACATCTACTCACATGGTCTGGAACCAATGATGGGTTTCTCTTGTGAGCCCTTTGTTATATACCAATTCCCTAAACGGCAATACCATTACACGTAGATTTTAAGTAGAAGCGTTCAGATGCTTTGTCAGTCCGGAAACAGTCAATCTAATTCTGTTCAATACGACATTGCTTTGGACGCACTGGTTCATTAGCATGTTACTCAAAGGTTAGAGCGTTATTAGTTCAAGCAGCTTAACCATAGTTGTTTAAACACGTTACTCAAGGTCATGCCGCTGTCATTGGTCAAGCTAAGTTCAATAGTTCAAGGCACCGTTACTCATAGTTTAGCCGTTTAACATAGGTTCGAGCACGCTACTCATTGGGAAAGGCGTTACATTGTTAATTATATGGGGTTGTTTATTTACCTTGACGTTGTTTGATTATGATAACCTACAATAGTGTGTCCGCGTGTGTAAACTATCGCGTGAGCGTGCCAGGAACATATACAACGCAATGCGGAACGTGTTGCTACGCCGAGTAGTCGTAAAATTTTCAGTGCTTGAAATTTCACGACGTATTACACTACCACATATATGACAGCGTACTTCTGTTTTCCAGCACATACTCTTACCGTATACAACAACTTACGATACCGTATGACGTGCGCTAGATTTAGACACGTTTTTCTAGGCGGCATCGCTGGCAATCGTCAAGTTGACTGCGGTGTTTGACACTTCAATTCTCACGCGGTTGATTTAATCGGCGTGCGCAGGTTATTAAACAGCAACGCACGAGTTCCCGGCGATACGTTTAGCCGCTTGCGTAAGTAATATCGGTGGGCATTGTTGTACGCCGAACAGCTAGTATTCGTTGGTAAGTTATCAATAACACAAACGAAACTTGCTGTGCCTTTCTAATGTGTTATTGATTACGACCAAACGTTATGATAGCCCAACTTTTTTAAAACATCAAATTCAGGTAACGCCAACTCTGTTTATACATTTTACGTTGCCATTGCTGGTTAAACTCAAAGTTACAGGCCTAATGCAGGGGAATTGAAACAATGATCCTGCTTTGGCCAGGTGATTTCGCTTCAGCTAATGTTTGAGGAGAAGATTTCTTTGATGTGCAGAATTTTATTTGTATTCTCACATGGCTTGAAATAGCGTGTCTTTCTTTTGTGATTGAGTCACATCCTACTGGTCTAGTTGTCATAACGTTGCGTGTTCTACCTATAATGTTCACATTGTTTGTGTGTACTGGGGACTGCTGTATTCATTGATGAGTATCTTAGATGTTCATGGAAATAACACTCTGAATACAACTTTTACATGCTCCATCACCTGCAATGCTATTATTCTACTTTAATAAAGTATTTTTTTATCAAATGAAATGAATCCAAATTTTTTTGATTCTAATGCCAAATCGTTTTGTGATTGCATAATCTTGCAGCAAAATGGTTCCTCCACTCGTGCATGCAATATTTGAGATTGTCTTTGTGCCCTGTTAGGTCACTCGCTGATCCAATATAACATTTGATTGTCGTCGGTTAACATTTTGAGTTCTGTCTATATCCTCCTAGATTCTCACCGATTGGGTTCTAACTTGACATGGATGATCAATGTTGCTCTTAGATCGTCTGAGCCCTTTTTCCATTTTTGCCTCGGAGGTCATGTTACAGAGTCTCAATTACCAAATGACCGATTGCTCGAATGACTATAAGGAGATCTGGCGGCTTATAAGATATGGATTTCTCGGGGCATTAGAAGAAGATTTCATTCGACCAAATAGTTTCTCTTATACTCTGTCATCTGCCCTGTTATTGGAACACAATGTCCGTTGACTTCAACTGCTTCGTGCGTATTTTAAGTTCAATTTAATGTTTTTTCACTTCTTCTAGTCGCTAAAGTGATTAACACTCGGTGTGATCAAGTTTTGTGAAAATTAAGTTTTATATCTCTCTTGGGAATGATACATCGAGAGTGCTTCCATGGGCTTCCATCCTTTCCATTGCCATATAACGGACTGTCTTAAGTTCTAGTGATTCTTGTTTTCACTTTTGGGCCTTCTGGTGTAGCTAACGTTTAATGAAATAATTTTATTTTTCAAATAGATACAGAACACACTTTATGAGGAAATATTTCATTCAAATAACCGTAGGCTCTGAAGGGACCACCACATCGTTTCCGTTTCACGCGTCACCTCGTTATGACTGTCCCCTGAGACGGCTTAATCGTTAGCGTCTGATGACACTTAATGTTTATATTTTAGATAGTTTTGGGATTCTTGCAAGTATCTGAAAGTTCCGGGTGAAACGGACGTTTTAGTTTTGTTAGGGCATTCATTCAACGGCGAGCTGGCTGTCACGTGACCACGAGAAATGCAGGCAGCGAGTATTGAGAATCTCGGTGGCTTGAGGTCCTTTTTATTGGAGGTCAAGCTCGTGTCCTGATACAGCCATTAAAATGCAGCCACTTTACTTCACGGCCATAACGTGAGTTGAAAATTGTTATGATTTTGGGTGATCCACAAATATGGAGATTTTTGCTTCAGCGGCCTCACGCATTTATTTAAATTCAATTGAATTCTGTTTTCACTTTCCGTTAAGTCGCTAAGGTTTTCATCACACCGTTTGCATAAGTTTTATTCGAGTGACGCCAACCGCTCGGTGTATTTTTTTTCTATAATGATATAAAATTGTAACCCTATAATAACAAAGATTGTCTTGTTTTTGGCAATGTTTTTGTGATTGATCTTCTTTCTTTAAGCCCTTTGATGTTTAATTCAGCATGAGGAGATGAAAAGTTGCTTTCGCTTCAGGGTGTTAGAAAAATTTTCACCACTTTTCATTCTTCGGAAGCCAGCCAAATTCAAATGTTTTGTTTTTTGTTGCTTGTTTGTTTATGCATTATATTCCTTATTTTTGCACTTGCTTCAGCATATTTTTTATTTGCTTCATATTGTTGACGTCGATGGTCTGAGTCATGTCAACGTTCACGCTGAGGTCAAGACTCCAGGAGAGCCCAAATGTACTTATACACTACACGCAAAACTGGTTTAAGTGTGCCCATCCACGCTCTAATATCGGGGCATTTTTTTTAAAACTAAGGTTCCAAAGGTGATCAAACACGTTCCAAAACTGGTGGGGGTCCAGGCAAGAAGGCGAATGCAGAAATGTTTCTGTAATTAATGGTTATTCAAAACTATGGGATCTGGAGCTGAAGATGCTAATAATAATAAATTTTAACAGACCTCTGGATGAAAGACAAAGGATAGAGAAGAAAGCGAACAACAAACTTGTAGTAATGAAGACTAAACTCTAAACTTATGTTGTAGAAAATGCCAGACTCCAGAACAATGTTAACCACAATAGGACTTGAGTAAGGTACTGTATGAGCTATCTTGGGTGTATCACTATGTGCACCGCGAGTGGTTGGCACAAGCCGGAGACGAGGGGGCGAAGGCGGGGAGAGTGAATGGCTGAGGAATGATCTCCACGGTCTCTCATGGTCCACACAGAAAGCGGATTTCTTGTCTGGAAGAGCCCCCACGCTGCAGAACATGGCTTTTTATCTCCTCTGGGGAACCACTTGCAGCCTGTGGCCCATAATTGTCCCGGTCCTCGCAAATGTTCCACATCTTCCCAAGCCCACAGCTCACTGCACATCCTTGTCTGCAGTCCTTGATCAGACAGCACATTGGTTCATTCATTCTATCTCTATTGTATCTGTTCTTTCTGCATGTGCCGCAAGTCTCTCCCTGCCTCTCCTGTAAAGAGGTGTAACAATTGCAATTTACTAATTATACTCAATTTACTCACCCTCCTCGGTTTGTAGTTTTCAATATACTTACCTCTGACATTCCTATAACAGGATACTCCTATCCTTCTCAGACACTGACCACGTATTCTTAGCACATTCTAGCTATGGATTCCACCCCCTTCCTTAACAGTATTAATAAATTTGTTGTTCAGTCGTTGGCATTTATTACAAATGTGTTGGCTATGATTATTATAATCTTCTGTCTTCTTCTTCCTTGGTTCTACCTTCCCAACACTTTTAATTTTCTGGTTGACGTATTTGTTTTGTATCTCCATATACTTGTTCTACTTTTGTCATTTGAGAAATAGTGTCATACTGATTCCGCCTTATTCAGAAAGGTATTATTTGTAAGCTGACGATGTCAAGACGTTTTCTGACACTTGAGGAGACCATTAGTCATTAATCATGCAAGTTGGATCTTGTTGTTAAGAATTTCTTCATGAGTGACTGGGTGCGAGATGGAATTAAAATTCAAATGGTTTAATAGAGCTGTTGATAATTTCGTGCATCTAATTGAGCTTTTGTTGCTTTTGTGTAAATTTGTTGAACTTGAGAGGCAGCTCATGTTATTTCAGTTTATTAATTTGTGTGCATCTGCTTTGAATACAATGCTTTTGTTAAAAAAGAAAAGAAAAAAGAAAGGTGTTGAGTTGGGGGATGTAGAGGAAGGACAAACAAGCTACTTATGTAAAATTGTCAGAGCGGTGGTAAAATACAGAAGGCCAAATTTAATTTAGGCAATATGCTAATCACTCAGCAGCCTGTTCTTGTTCAGTCGTCAGCACCATGAGAATGACCATTGTCGTGAGGAGTTTTAATTCTGTGATTTAATATAGAATCTTGTCTTTGCTCTCATATCTTGCACGAGCGAGCATTTGGGGCTGAGAGAAAAACAGTGACAACGCTGCTGAGCTGTCCGTTGGAGCAGAGCCCACCAGCATTTGCACGATCTGTTATTTCCTGCAGAGAATCTGTTGCATTTGCCCATGTCAACGAAGAAGAGGTACACCATGTGAAGCACGATAAACTTCGTATTGTACGAATCTGTATTTTTGTAACGACCAACGAGGTTTTCGTATGTTCGTCATCAGAGGCTGCCCGTATTATGGAACTGAGTGCTATTCCGATATTCTGATTGTTCTTACCCATTTCTCCGTATGGGTGCAATCCAACGTCTGACACATTAATGATTATCGATGTAGTTTTTTTTTTTTTAAGAAGATTTGTATACGTTAGCCAGTATAATTGAGAGCCGTTACCGTGATCGATGTCTGCCAGCGGAGAAAGTCTGGTCTATGTCGTAAATGGAAATAGTGTCAGTTGTTGATTTTCCATCGCCTTCCCTCTTAACAGTTACTTCATGGAGAATACCGAGTCTGTTCTTTACATCTGCATGATAAGATCGATCTGATGACACAAATACAAACTTGTAATGTCGTTTCATGTTAAGTACGACCAATAATCTAACAAACAACTTTGACCAGGAGAGCCTTTGCTTCTCATGCCTGGCTGCCCCTCACCCTTTAATCAATCAACCAGGCTTCTTGACTTGGTTTCTGTTTGTAGTCCTGAGCAAGACCCGAATTTGCGTATCGGTACCACCGGGTGATATTCTCTTAGTGTTTTTGCTTCTAATGCTCTGTTTACTGTTTTATGCTAGCCTTTGCACCACTGGTAGCTATTGTCGTTATCACTTCTTGAATAGACACACCTTACCGAATTCAGAAATTTTTTTAATGTCAATTTGGGAGCGGATCTATGTCACTAAATGGAATCTGTAATTGTTACATTTTATCAGGATCCTGTAAATCACCTAAGTGCCTGGGCTTTCTTACTATTATGGAAATTACTCCTCCTCATATCATCTACGGTCAGATCGGAATCTGACTGTGTGCTACGCTTTCTTAATAGCCTTGTTTGCAGTCTGTAACTGCAATGTCGTACACTTCAGGCCATTGCTGAGGAGAGTGGTATGTATTGTATGTACAACATTGTATGTAAAGCGCATACCATTCATGATACACACGCTCCTCCCAGTTTCGGCTCAGTGTGGTTATCCAGAAATCTTGTCCGTTTGCTCCGCACTTCTAGGTGGGATGGATCCTTGTGGCACATGCCAGACACAGCCTGAATCTTATCCCTGCATGATGATGCAGACTTGTACAGATTCTGCTGCATAGTGCTGAGAAGAGGTGTGTGTCTGCTTTTTCTTGACTGACTTAGCTCAGAGCTTTCTCCCACTGCTCTTTGGTGATCTTAAGCTGCTGCTCACTGGACATACAGTCCTTGCCTCGAGTGTCCCTGTGCTTTGGTTTTTTCATTCTTCCGGAACTGTGAGACTTGCTTGTTGAGGAACTACGAGCACTTGCTCCATGCCTGGTTTGTGCCCAGGTTTGTTGATTTCTTGATGAGATTCCCTGTGCCTGCACTTCTGTTGGCTCGTTCTGTCTTTGTGGATTGTCCTTGTAGACGCTCAACACAACATATGCGCCTGCTCTTAGCACCTCTGGGACAAGTGATCAGTGCTGTGCTGCAAGCTGTTTGAAAAAGTTTTGTCCTTTCCTTTCGTTTCTGGATCCAGCTAAATCCATCTTTATGGTCGCAGAGGCTCGGTCACCTTGAGGAAAACTTCTCTCCAACTCCATTGCTGGGCAGCTGTGTCTTGCGGAAGACCTACGCTGGCAAGTGCCTGGCAAAGGCCCAGGATGAGCAAGACATCACTCGTTTTGAGCTTTCTTTCTCGCAACAAGATATTGCCAAATAGGTTCCTTCAGCCTTCAAGATGCCTCCTGGCTGCCTTGGTGAGCGTGGCTTCTTCTGTTGTTGTGAACGTCTCAGTTTCGTCTTCGCTCGTTATGGACTTATAGTTGCGTAGCGGTCTCCAGGCGCTTCTTTCCTTGAGGCTTATATGCATCCTCTCTTCTGTAGGCTAGAGGTCTTTGCCTTGTGGTGCTGTTGCAGTGACAACTACAAGATCTCTCTCGCGTTGAAGGGTTCTACAAGTGGTCTCCATCAGTTGAACTAAAGCTGGACATCGGCCTCATCTCTTTAAATCCTGGCATCTGTAGTCTGGGTGGCTGAAGTCGTATATACTTTTGGCCTACTACCCAGGCCTTAGCTGCCTCAAGTATCTGTGCGATACTCCTATGTAGTGTACCTGGCGGGACAGCTCCACCTTTAGCTGAGCTTTTGCCCCCTGTGTCTGGTGTCTTTGTATCGTCTCGATGTCTTGTCCACAGGATCGTCAAGGATTCTTTACCGATCTGGACGAAAAAGCACTATGATGAAGTGTTCATGACCTCTTGGTGTTTAATTTATTAGGGATTTTCAATTATGGAAATACCCAAATTAAATTTTTTTTGGGTATCCAAATATGAGGAATTTGAAAATACTAGACACTCTGCTAGGAATCAATATCTAATAGGTGTCCAGTTTCGCTTGTCGTTATGATTTTAAGAATGAGGAACCCGAGGCACGCTGAAAATCTGTTTTTATGGGGTAGCACCCCTATTGCATCACAATAAGACTACTACAGTGCGGGAAGGCTATCAATATCTTAATGTATTTACGTCCTCTATAACATTTTAGTTACACTTTGTGTTTAGTCACCCAGGTGGTCCGAATCTGGCCTGGCTCATGGACTATTGAGGGGGGGGGGGTGTGGTGGTTGGAATTGGAAGCTGTTGCAGGACAAGGCTAGAGTGTTTGTTCTATACATAATGAAATATAATCAATATTGAAAACTCGGTGTTTACAGACCCATGAAACAATAGGGGGTATAGTGAATGCTGTGGTTACACTGACCAGGTTAATTCTGAAACCCTACATTACATGACTCGTGAGCCTTAAATGGGAGTGAATGCTCTGTTTTTGAACCAGCATGAGCTATTCTGTTAAACCGCTCAGCACATGATGATGACATTCCTGCCCCTCCCCCCCCCCTTTCTAAACTACTTGCATTAGCTCCTGAAATGTATTGTATTCAGTATTCACTATTTTATGATAACAAAATGTTCACTGACTGAAAATATCTTCCCGCAATGGCTGTTCACGCGTGAAACAAAATTTTTTTCCCCCAAATATCACTTTCATTTGCATAGTTTTTTTGGTGCATTTGGACAGGAATCCCCCAAAATGCATATTTTGACATCAATTTTTTACCAAATTCATCTGCAGGGAGCCCCGGTATCCCTAGTAGACTAGTTTTGCTCGACTTCCTTTTACAAAAGTTCTGCAGTTTCACCATTGCGAGTATATAATATTTTTTTTACTTTTTTTTTCTTCTTTTTTGTTCTCATTTACGATTAATGTGAATCTCATTCATGGACAGTGTGAAATCTCAAGCTCCAGCCTGTTCTAAATATTGTCCCTGTCCCCATAAGATTAACATTTCCAGAGTCTTTACTGTTAGCTGCCTCGTACTCCGTGGTGTGTGTCTGTCTGTCTGTCTTTCTCTTCTGTATCTGTGTCTGTGCTGTGTTCCATGACCATAACTTACTTACTATTTGAGCTTTTCTCATAAGTTTTCAACAAACTTCTATGAATATAGTAAATAATTAATAATTGGGTCAAAATGTCAAGGGCAAAGTCACAGTTTGTATAATAGGCCCGGCTCAGCCCTCCACCATGTTCAGTATGATATGCTAGATTTTAATTTCCTGTTTCTTCTTCCATTTACCATTGAGCTGTGTGTGTCTGACAGCCTAACTCTTTTTTAACCATTTGAGCTTTTGCCATCTTTTTCAACAAACTTTTTCATTCTGCAAAGTACCTGCCCTACGGTGATCTCTGTTCCAAGCATGCACCATGTTCTTTTGACGGCATACCTTATTGGGTGTATATAGGCACTTGAAACTCTGTATACGCAAAAAAACAACCTGGTTACGTGCATTGAAGCAAAAAATACTACTGCTTTATATTCAATCACCTTACAGCACGTAAAATGTGGGGGCAAGAATTGTGCTGTAATGGCTGGAGTCTATTGTAAACCCCCCCACCTCCCCCATCCCCACACACACCCTGGATGGGCACTACATGAAACATTTACTAGAATTTGCATCCACCCCTTCTCCCTCAAAGACAACCAGCAAGATAAAACCACCTATACATTAATTGGGGCTATGTATTCCTCTGTAGAATCTGGATGTAGATTGGCCCAGAACCATATGATGTAGCGGAAAACAAACCCCAACATACAAAACAACACTAATTAGTTAAAAAATATTTTAGCTGTTTTCGCAAATTTAGTTGAAGTTACACGGACATGGACAAGCTTGCATTATTGAGGATGGTTTCCTCTATTGTTTTGTGTGCTATAAATTCAAAATGACTTGGACTATTTTTGAATCACCAACTTGTAATTTCACAGGTTCTTAACTATTTATGCGAATTCGCCGCCCGCCGTTGCTCGCGAACGGCCACCGTAACTCGAATCGTGGCACGTCGCCCACCGGACAGACAATTCAGTCGTGACCCTTCCGAACTACCGCCCTGAGCCAGTCACGGGTGGGTCTTTCCGACTTCACCACATCGTGCCAATCGGCCACCGCTAGGGTAGGGCTGTTTCCACTCGACCTACCTAGTACCACGCGGATTGGTTAACCGCGATCGTACCTCTCAAGTGACTCCGGACACGAGCCCTTGGGCGGCCCTTCCGTAACTATCGGATACGACCAGGTGTTATCGTCGACCTGGTGGTTCAGATTAATTTACTGGATGTTGAACGACTACGAACCCCTTCGTGATGCAGTGGATCACAATAGGAAAAACGAAGCGAAACGGCCGTTCAACAAGCAACATTTTATTTCGCCGACACACGAAATCGCGACACCACAGCTACGATGCACAAAAGCAAAGGAAGAGAACAGTGACACGACCTAACGCTTACACACGGCAACACTTACCATTTACTTCACGACGGCGCCACACCACTTTACACACAGCAAGAGGAAGCCACCCTCACAGACAAGGAGGGCAGACGCCCGATAGGCCAATGTGCGCGGGACTGGAGAGCGGCCAGGTCCGCAGACCGGGGAGGCTTACCCGAGTCCTTCGTGAGCGTGTTGGGGCAAGGCCGCAAATGATCGCGCCGCTGTGCCCCGAACTCCGTCCCCTGCGCTCGTTGGCACCACGTTTGGCTGGTGGGAAGGAACGGTGGCCCCCCCTTGCACTATCTCAGCGCGGGGAAGGGAAATTGTTGATCCCTGGGGGAGGGGCATGGCTGCTGGCTTGGGTTCCCGCGACGGAGACGAGCGTCCCCACACCGCAACCTCTCTTCCGTCTCCTTGGCTCGGAACCCGAGCTCCTTGCCCCGACCGCCGCTGGCAGCTCCACCCGCGCACTCCACTTCTTCAGCTCAACTCTTTAACTGGCTCAAACCGCTGTCCCCCAGACGTCATGCTCACGCTCACGCTCCACGTTCTCGCTGAAACTCAGCGCTCGAGTCGCTTGCCTCTACCTTCTTAGTGACAGGAGGAAGACCGAATGCAAATATGCGGATCAACGCATTGAGCGGCCACGCCACCCTTGATTCAGCCATTGGTCGGGAAAAAAGGATACCTCCTTGGATCCGTCATATTTGCATAAACGGACTCACACAGCGCTGGAAGGCGGGCCAAGCCGCCCCGGTTCGGCCCATTGGACGGAGGGGTACGTGGGCTAAGATTCCTGATCGCGGATCGACGCGTTCGCTCCACTGCCGAACGGCTCCGGGAACACGAGTTTGTGTTGATGCGTGGTGTTTGGAATGCCGTAGAACGCATGATGTGGGATGAGTTTCGAAGGTAAAAGCGAAGGTGTTGGTGTTTGCGAATGTTGTAGAAAGCGATGATGTGTAGCGTAGGTTGTGGAATGATGGCGTCGTTGTAGATGTGGTTGGCTGTGTGGGTCGTGTTTGTTGGATGCTGTTTGTTTGAAATAAAAGATAGACGAAAAATGTTAACTCAAGCGTCGCGCCCGGCATGAAGTACACATATTCCCTCTATTTACACGGTTTTTGGGCTAACTACATGACTTCTCTATATCTCACCTGAGGACTCTTTATGGTGTTAAATGCGAATTTCCTCACAAACCGTAATCATATGAAGTATGGTTCTGCTGAATGCTACACATATGGGTGAAAATACTCTGTATACCGGATTCCTTGCGTTGTTGTGTGCCATTTTGTTGCCTGGTTAATATGTTTTTTTTGTTTCTTTTGTTCTAGAGCTTTCAAGCGTGGTCTTTGACAAGCCTTGCCTGCTACTACTTCCTCATGCTACAGAACATATTCACGTTTCAAGCTCACTCCTACGTTGCAAAGTGCACAGAACACACCGTAAGGATAACACTAGGTAGTAAGATTACAATTTGTATTAAATTGCTTTATGAAATCTGTATCAATATTCTCGAAAAAAACGTTTTGTTTGCTTATATTTTCTTTTTCTTCGCTTTTTATTGTTTGCAATCATAGACCGCAAAATATTCACCCCCCCCCCCCACAGTTTTTTTACATTTGATGCTACCTGAGTTATTTCATGATGCTTTCAAATCAAACTTGACTACATAGTTTTCACAACAACTCCCTGTATATGCCACATTTACTCAAAGTGATTAATGCCAAATAATGCAGATAAATCATGAATAAGGTAATTAACAGAGAAATCAGATGAGTCTCAGTGCATAAGTATTCAACCTTTGTCTAATTAACCAAAAATTGCTTGGAGAGCAAATTATTTGTTTGAAAAGTTATAAAATTAAGATGTAAATAGTTTCCACCTGCATGTAATCAGTAGTTTAACTTAAAAATTCAGCTCCACCACATTATCTAAGGAGTTTTAAGGGACACAATCCTGTTCAACCAACAGGAACATCAAGACCACGGAGCTTTCCAAATAGTCAAGAATACATGGTGTGAGTAAGAACTTTTCAGGAGAGGTAATAACATATTTCGTCACTCATTATCCCTTTGAGTGTGTAGTGAATTCCATCATAAGAGTGGAAACTTATATACACCTAGAATCTACCAGATCAGTCACCCTCCAATCAGCAGAACCAGCAGCAGAAAACTGGGTTCGGAGTGTCACTGTATTCAAACAATGCTATTGAAGATCTGTGAGTCTATATGTCTGAAATGGCGATAAGTGTTCATCAATCAACAAATCCCGCTTCCCTTCAAAAGCTGGCCTTGTGGACAATGTGGCAAGAAAGAAGCCATTACTTAAAAAAGCGCAGCTAAAGTTTGTGTGGAGTTTGTGAAATACTTTATGATACTACAGGAATGTGGAGAAAAAGATTTTGTGGTCAGACAGACAAAAATTGAACTTTTTGGTTGAATTCAAAGGTTACGTCTGGTGCAACATAAAACATGACACCCCAGTCAACAGCACCCCTACTGTCAAGCATGACGTAGTATAGCAGCATCTTGTTATTATGAGCTGCTTTCATCGCAGAGACAGCAACTTTCAGATTGAAGGGACAATGGACGGTGCAAATTACAGAGAATCCTTGATGAAAACCTGCTTAGTCAGCCATGAATCTTAACTGGTAAGGAGTTACACATTCAGGCAGGACAATGTCTGAATGCACAATGCTAAACAACACTGGAGTGTACTGAATAAGAAGAAAAATATCTCTTGAGTGGCCCAGTCAAAAGTCCTGTATTTGAACCCTTAATTGGAAACATTCATGGTGAATACTTGATCATTGAGTCATCGACCATCCCATTCAAACTTGTTGAATGGAGCAATTTACCGTGCAAGAATGGGAAAAAATCACCATTCACTGTGCAACTGTAGACCTACCAAAGACTCAGAGCAGTCATTGCTGCAAAAGGTGTTGCACCAAGAAACTGAATGTAAGGCTGAATACTTTTGTAACATGAATGTTATTTGTAGATGTTTTTTGCAGGTATTCCTGACATGGACCTCCTTCAACTATAACATTGTTTGTTTGACACTTCAGTTGTGAATAAAGTTCATTTGGAAAATTTGTTTTCTACATATTCGATATTGAAATGTCGGCATTTATTGTCGGAGGTGATGCTTTTCAGGCTACTATATTATTATATACATTTTGGCTTCGGCACCATCCAATATATTCCTGATGGATGAAGTCATGCTGACAACTGACAATTATCACTCACCCAAAGCCTTGGTATCTATATTGTTTCTGCAATTTTAAATAAAAATTGCAAAAACTGCTTTATTGCATTTAATTGTGATCTAATTTACAACGTTTTTTGCTGTTGATGAAGTTCTATGCATCCACCATCTTATCGAAGAAATTGTGACAGCACAACTCTATGCGGGGTAAACTCACATTCAGCATTTTTTTTTAACAGCCTTTAAACTTTTATTAAATTCTCAACCATCAAATTTTGCTGTCTCCGAGCACGGACATCGAAATTCAGACAAACCGGTGGCCTGATGATGTAAAAGCTTGAGCTAATCTTCGTCCAAATATAAAGGGATGGGGTAACCCTTCCCATGTTCCTTTTCAAGACTGTGTCGGGTAAAGGTTCATGACTCAATTACTCCGCCAATAAGGTGGAAGTAGGTTATGTTTTCACCCTGTCGTCATGTTTGTTTTGATCTCTTTGTCTCTTTTGTCTGCTTTGTTTCGTGATCGCAGGATATCTCAAAGTTGTGACAGATTTGGGATGATTCTTGTGGATAGATTGGGTGTTGACAAGAAAATTGATTCGATTTTGGTGAGATCCAAAATCGGATTGAGATCGAGAGTTATTAATCTGGTAAGTGGTTCATTTTAACATTGAGAGATGGGGCCCTAAATCAATATATTAGCTTATTATTTTAAAAATGTATAGACCCGATATTTTCTTGTGGATCAGCTTCGTGCGAGTATGCGCTCTACGATGCCTTCTGTTCTTTATGGCTGTGCTTTCTCTGCCCATTTGCATGCACCTTATGTACTGTAGTTCTGCATTTTATTTTTGCAGTCTTCTTGTGAAAACATGGCTAAATAGATGATCACATGACACATGAATGTTTGAGGCTGCGCAAGCAATATTAACTTTCGCTCGCCTAAATCGAAAATCCCCAAAGGCTTTGAAAGCGCTTTGATGGGGGTACTAGCGACGACCCATCATGACTTTTCCTAAATTCATGTCATATATCAATGAATATGGAAATATCACATGTGGAAGCAGCATTCGTTACTTTGAGCAGGCAAATGCTGCACACTTCAGCTAATCTTCGGCCTTCAGGGATGGATATTGTTGGGTGGTGCAATTGTGGAATAAAGTGAAAAGCCGATGTGCATTGTGGTTAATAGTTTCGATGTGTATGAAGTATTGGCTGTGATTCTTCGTGTGCAGGGTTACTCTAGGCTTCTGCATGCAAGCGTTTGCTGTAGCCAGTTGTCAATTCGCCTGCTTATCTTCCATGCATGTTGTTCGGCCTTTGCTCTGCCACTTATTGAGATGCTTCCATCCTGGATTGCTCTTATCGCTTGTCTTCCTGCTGCAGCCAACGAAAAGCAAACTGAGAGTGTGCCCTTAACATGGTATATTCCTTTTATTGTTGTTGTGCAATCTTTCGTTTTTGTTTGGTTCTCTTTTTAATAATTCTAAGCTCTTGAAATGTTGTACAGTTACAATATTATTTTTGAGTTTACCAGTTAGTTTACTTGTAAACCTTTATCTTGAGCTGTTATGGTAAGGATCGGCATATTCTCTCTCTTTTTTTTTTTAGCAGGCGAAGGCAGCGTGAGGGCAGCGTGAGGGCCGGCGAAGGCAGCGTGAGGGCCGGCGAAGGCAGCATGCATACCAGGGCTTCACCAGGGTGATAAAACACGCCCAAACAGCAATGTATTATTTTGATCCACCATGTTCCATGTAAAACCAGGTGGAAGCATTTGAAATTTACAACCCATACTATCTTCCTGGCAAAGGCCTGCCTACATACATATCCCCCCC
>CM068963.1:23548157-23558220 GCA_035128595.1 Eptatretus atami | reverse complement strand
CAGTATTGTGTACCCGCCCAGCACAAAAGTTAGGCACCATTGGCGACCGGGCGGCCGTTAATTTGCACCCATGCACACCATAGGCCCGGGTGCAAGTTCGAGTTTAGATTGCGCACCCGCGAAACCTGTGCACCACACCCATGTAACCAAGCATGCAGGCATGTACACACCCCAAGGAGAGTCATTTGTACCCATTTGTACCAACCACATCCTTGTGTGCTATGTATGTACCTCTTCGTTTTCAACAAATGCCGACCATTAATATATCGCAACTATTAGTATATTTATGTTAATATTTTTTCATGAAAGCAGATCGCACAAAATGGTAAAAAGAAAACTGCGTATGTAATTGCCGAAAAAAATGACCCCTGTAGATTGTATCGCCATGGATTGCAAAAGCAGTTTATAGAGCTTGGCGTTGTGCTCAATGAAGTTACACTTTCTGCACATTCCTTAATCTTTTCTGCACTAAATATAATCATCTGAACAGTAGAAAAAAATAGCTTAATGCTTTGCCTAAATATATAAACTTAGCTCTAAAATTCGCTAATTTGTTAAAATTTACAGATTTCACTCCAGATTTCGACACTTATTTAGTGCACGATATCCGATTCTCAAATCAGATATAATATTTCGATTATATACTTCAATTAATCTGTGGGAGTAGATCGTGTTTCCAAATCAAGGCATGTTTGAATGGACCGAATAAAATGGTGAATTAAGACCCCAGCAAGCTGACAGAGGGCTGACCAAGGATGATGCCTTGCTAAAGGATAATTATATTCAAAAAGGGTGTATAAATGAACCCAAACACCCAATTTTCATTCATTTTCTACCTTAGAGTTTCCTTAGTTGCATGCAAAGTTTCAGGTCGCTAAGTTTCATGTTTCTGGAGTTATGGAGGACACACACACACACACACACACACACACACACACACACACACACACACACACACACACACACTTATTCGTATAGATGTAACTATAGCATTTTCTGGCTGTGCTCACTTAACCTCAAAACCTTCCAAACTTTGAGAGCTTCAGGCAGTTAAATGGTGATCAGGTCAGGTATGGGAGCATGCACTGAAGCAGTGCGTCGCTGCGTCCACTTTCTGCCGGTACTCCAGAGGCCACACTCTGGCCATCCCCCAGACAGATGCCTGGCCCATCCCCATCTCCTTGAGATGCTGAGCAACCTGCTGCAACCACGAGGCACAAAGTCAGCCCATTGGCTTCCGCCACTCACGAGGCTTCCACGCCGAGAGAATCTGGTGAGCAGGATCAGCATCAGGAAAACAAGCTGAACAAGGCTTAGCACAATGGTGATCATTTGACATTATCTGTGATCCAAACCATGGATGCTCCTTCATGGAAGAATTTTTGAATACAAAATTGAGGCCCATGGGAGAGCGAGGTGCCAGAGGAGAAAATGCATCCCAATAGCAGTGCGGAAATAACCATAAAAAAGAGGAATGGGAGAAAACAATAGACTGAAGGGGGCATGCAGCCGAGAAAAGGATATACACACCCAGTAAAGAGAACCCGCTCAAAAGCACTTAATAAGATGTGCAAATACATTACATTAACAACAACAGTTCATAACTATTTAAAACAAGGCGATTCCAGAAACAGATGTCCTCAGCTTTTGACGACAACCTTTCAGAGCAAAGAAGATGGCATATGGCCAGGAAGTTCCCAGAGCTGGAACCCAGTGTTATATGATGACTTGGTTTGTGAGCACTGATGAACTTGGTCTTCTCTTCTTTGTTCGAATGCAAGACAAGGTTGCAGGGGCGCAGCCCTACTGCTCCCTGCAAATGAAATTGTTGGCTGAGTGCGCAGCTGTACTGCCTATGCAGTGGATGCTGTTAGGGTTAGGGTAGGGATTTGGAACTTGGCCAGGGTACCGGTGATAGCTTGCCTACTCTTCTTGAAGGAGATTAATTTGGTGTTTCATTGATACTGCAAACACTTCATTGACAAAAGATGTTTCATATTTTATCTAGCTCCATGATATGATTAGAATGTATGTGCCATGGCATAGAGCCCACCAGCATCTGAAATTCTGCAGGAGAAATGTGGCACCATTCTTCCATGAGAAAGTCAATCAACTCACACCTTGTATGATGGAGGTTGAAAACGCTGTCTCAGGCGTCGTTCCAGAATATTCCATAAATGCTCAATTGTGTTCAGATCTTTTTATGGCAGGCCATGTCATTGGGTTCAGATCTTTTTATGACATATGATTAACATTATTGTCATGCTCATCAAACCATTGGGCGACCACATATGCTCTGTGGATAGGGGCGTTAGGAGGTCTCCTTTTGCAGCCATGCTAGCCATAATTACAGGCAACTCAGCCTGTGCAGCATTTTTATACATGCCCTAAGCATGTTGGGATGTTATTTGCTTAACACATGGGCTACACCTGTGTGGAAGCCAATGCTTGGTGTTCCTCATTTACCCAGGTGTTTCCATTTTTGGTCTACTACCTGGAGCTCAGAGATTAATTCATATAGAAGGTGAACATAAAGTATTCTGGACTTTTTACTTTTTTTCTCGTAGAAGGCTTAGCACCAAACAATGTGAGCATTTCAGAGAACACTGAAAGCAACACAAAAGGATCATATTGACTTGAGAGTTAAGAGAGCACCACCAAATATGACAAATGCTTGGTGTGGTAACCCTGGTCTGACGATTTGTCCACAGAGTGGTGTTATTCTAGAACTATGCAGGTATTGTTTGTTCGGTGTTACAGACACAGACACAGACAAAAAAAAAGACTGAGATGGCTGAACATTTTATTAACACCTGGCTTTCTATCTTTTTACCTGTAACACAATGATGGTGACACACATTGTCCTTGCAGGCAGGTGGTTGCTTGGCATAGACCATTTTGTGTGGATCTTGAGGAGAGTACCTTCTGCCACATACGTTCTTTCCTGGAGCATTACTATGATCGGATCAACAGTGATACACCTCCTGCTCCCTTCCCCACATCAAGGTTAGACCTGCCTGCTGATTTTGACCGATAAGTTTATTGCTAAAAGTACGTTGGCGAAAACCAAATATCAAAACTTTGCTTCTGGCATATTGTGTATTATAAAGTGGATTCCAAATGCACCTCTGTGTCCTGGGATTAATATTTACGGCTAGAAGGTTCTTATGTTCTTATGTTCCATAACCTTATGGGAAGGTTCTTGTGTTCTAGTAGTAATAAACAGTCCTTGTTACCTTGCTTTCGTTTTGTTTTTTTTTGTACAGAGAACATCATCATTTTGTGCTCCTTTGTCTCAAGTTGCTGTCGACACACCTGTCACTCGCCATGGCTGGTGGCGTTGCCACTAGCATTCTGGGTAGCCAGGCACGTCCATTGCGTAATCTACTTTTTAGACTTATGGATTCTTCTGTGCCTGAAACGATCCAAGAGGTGGGTATGAGTTGCTGAATGTAGAAATGAGAGGTGTGGGAGATGGACGAGGGGGATTTCAGTTGTCCAAGCCTTCTTGTCTCCCTGTTATTCTTTACACCAACTGTTAGTTTGCTGACCCTTTCCCAAAATCATCCAACTCTTCGATGAACTTTGATCAAATACATTCCAACAAAGCCAAGACATTGTCTGAAACTTTTCAGTTGAAATGTCACTCTCCTCTCCCTTTCCAATTTAATTTACTCCAGTTAAGAGGTATCAGGAAAAAACTTTTTTCTCCCAAAAACAAACGGCTTTAATCAAGGTCAAAGATACTCGTACTCTGGCAGATTGTCCACGTCACATCATCAACAGTGTACCATTTGTTTCTATCATTGTTGGGAGTAATCACTAGAATCAACATCAGGAAACAACTTTGCCAGAAAATACTTATTGTCAGAATGAATGTGACAGCAGTAAAATTTGCTTCACAATAAAAGCGCTGCTGCCACTTGAATATTGGACTTTCTGCATTTTTGAGTTAATTTCTGCCTTCGTACTACTATAATAACTCAAATGTGGTGGTAAATGCAGGCTGTGACTGAGACACTATCCGTGGGAGCCTCCATGCTTCTGCCTCCATTGAAGGAACGAATGGAGCTGCTGCATTCCCTTCTACCCCAGGGTCCTGACCGCTGGGAGAGTCTTTCCAAAGGCCAGGTTTGCCCTCTGCTGAGCTCAATGCTATCTCCCTCCCTGACCAACAATTCATACAAAACCACGTAAAGGCATTGCAAATATACATTTTGAAGTGTTGAAAGCCACCTTTGATGTCTGTGGAGATAGACCTGAAACATTCTGCAGGGGGGGAAATAGGAGTGGTAAATCAAGCGGTTTCTTGTTTTCGAGAGAAACTCTTTAGTTGCCCCTAGTAATGGCCAACAAAAACAAAATAACAAAAAAGAAAGACTCTTAGGCATGATGAAACTTCGAGCAAAAAGATTATTCAGCTTTGGTTATTGATCTCCCATTGTGGTTGGTCCTGTGGTAGTGAGATGGAAGTCTCTTAATTTTATTTTTTATTTTTATTTTTTACCGTCAGCGTATGCAGTTGGACATCATTTTGACAAGTTTACAGGACCACGTGCATGTGGCCTCACTGCTTGGCTACACCAGATTGGGCGAGGATGGAGAGAGTGTGGAGATCAGTCACAGTGGGCTACAAAGCACACACCCAGATACACACCTGGCTGAAGTGCTTATGAAAACCCTGCTGAGAAACATGGGCTTTTACACAGTACGTAGAAAGGACTTTCATCTTGCCTCTTCTTTCTGAATGGTATATAAAATTTTGGAAAAAATTTGACTTTGATATTGATCAGTAGCATCCATTGCATTAAAATCAGTGGCAGCTCACAGTCAACAGTTACCTCATGGAAGAGTTTGCATACATGTTGTAAATTGTGCATACAAAGACGTGCAATTTTTCACAAGTCATCAGGAATCTCTTCTCTTTGTGTCATCCTTGCATTTCAAGTTAATTTCGTCTTCCTGATGAAGCCTTAAGGTGATTATGTCATATGTTGTGTTGAAGTGATAATATAATTAAATGTTAAGCTCGGACAATTATGCTCGTTTTGCTATCTCAAACGCGTCTTGTAAATGCAGTATTAAGGAATCTAGTAAATTCAAATTTTCAGGGAGAATAATTTTTCCCTTCTTTGCAGAAGTCGTAATGATGAGGCCACTGTGAATGAGGCTTGTTGACAATGTCAGTTCTGCCTGACTTGAAGTCCTTCACAGATTTCCTGACGTTGCTTAACTTTGACATATGCACGCACCGCCATATTTAACGTGCAATCTCTTATAAATTTTGGTCATCTTCACACCCTCACTCCTTCCATCACAGGAAATGCAATTGCAGCTTTCTGCCTGAATGCCTCATCTTCAGTCACCATTTTCTCTGGGAATACTGCAGTGCCTCCCAGCAACAAAAAAGCAAACTGAAGGGTTAAGCAGTCAGTTAATATATTGTTGTGGAAATGACTCCTCGGGGTTAACATTGCTTTGCATAGTTAAGTTAGTTCCTTAGCAAATGTCTTGGAGTAAGCCTAAAGTAATTAATTGTGATATTAGATATGCGTCGCTTATGTGATGGATAGACGAGGTCCCACCCCTCCGAATGTTTGTGTCTGAAAATCAACATTCATGCGAGCCTCTGTTTTATGTTCTGCCCATTGTAAATCTGTCTTTATGTTCTTACAAGTGTTTTGCTAAGCTGCTGGTGTCAGTTTAGGCACAAAAATGACTTTCTTTCCTGCTTGAGAGGGAAGGGGAAGGACCTTGTCTGACTGTCAAGTCGTGAGGGGCTGTCCTCCCCCCATCATATGGAACCCTCAACCAATGGTGAGTGAGAGGGATGGGGAGTGGCGTGTCGTGGATGATGCATGGGGTGGAGGCTTTAAAAGCGGGTGTAGCGAGCGGAAGTCAGGAGTTGTCCAGAATCACCCTAGGGGAAATCTGCGCTTCTTCGTTCGTGCCACTGTGCCAAGGCTACACCCTGCCCATGCCAGAGCCACACCCTCTCCTCTCCTCTCCCCCGGGCCAGAAACACGGGATGCAATGGGCCGTTTCCCTGCCGAGCAAGCTGGGACAGTGTATGGATCTTCCTGCAGGATTCTGGCAGGAGTACCCGGTATTTCTGTCTGATGGATTCCTTCTGTCTTCTCCACCGTGATCTAAATGTGGGTCCAGATTAAACTTCTAAATAATTAAGGAATCCCATTTGTTTTGAAGGTGCATATGATTCGGTAAGGGTAAGGGTTTTAATATTTTTATTGTCGTTTACCATATTTGCTTCTTGGATTCCTTCCCCCGTTTGACCATTACTAGTTTGATTAAATATACCTGGTCGCAGCGTGAATTTGGGTCGTTGCGGTAACTTTTGTAATCGGGAAGGTCCGTTGAGGGTTGATTGGCTACGACAGTCAACGCTGTGTACTCAGATCATGTCACGTTTTTCTCAGCTCACTCGGCCATTAATTGGAGACATGGCATGCAATACCAATTAGCATAAAGTCTGGGTGATTCGACGTCCCACCTGCACGGTATCGGAGTGGAAAGACCTGTAATCTGACCTGGGATGGCCGAACCAGCTGGCCGTTACGATCGCGTTGAAGTGACCCGCCGGATTCATTCCAGGCAACCAGAATAAACCCGTGTGGCCACAACAATATGTTGCACATGATCATCACATGTGATGTGGATGTGCATCACGTGCAATACTCTTTTACCAATTTGTAACCTTTGCTACCCTCATATATTACCACATGATACATTTATTATTTCCATCTTATTCACTGCTTTCCATCATATCCACTTAAAGCAAATGTAGTCTTTCACAGAATAAACAAGAAAAAGAGCAATCAGAAATTGTTTGTGTACTGGTGTGTTGCGTAATTAATATGAGACATAACTAGAACTGTCACTTTATAACTGCTGGCAGTGATGACCGGGTACCAAGACGTCCCGCTTTGATGTAATCACGCTTTGATCGGACACCTGACCCTACCTCATGACTTTTTAAAAATCAATTATTATTCAATTGAATTCAGAATTGGATTAAAATAAATTCAATTCAAACCAAATGAAAGACCTAATAGGGACAGTCCTGCATTGGAGTAATCAGAAGGAACCCAAACAAGCAAAAAGCAAAGATGAAGTCATCAGGAGGAACATAGATAGGATTCACATTTCAGCTGCTACTCCTCTACTCACAAACCCATGCAGGCAGAGCCAAGTGAGTCTTATTCAAAAAAAGAAAAATAATCAATAGAACACAAATAACCAAGATCAAAAAATTAAATAATTCTGGCTGCCAGACTTTGTGTCCCATCATGTTGAAATTGAAAACATTTATTCCCCAACACTACTCGATCATAATTGCTAAGTTTCACGTCGATTGATTAAGCAGTTTCAGAGAACACATTATTTAATATTTTTCTTAAATCTAATATGGTTGCCAAACCATGTGACCTATCAATTATTCCTTAACAAACTTGAACACTCATGCAATGGGAACATTTGTGTGAAGTTTCCCCTCAATCTGTCCAGCCATTCTGGAGAAGATTTTTTTTTTTAATAGGTTTTCAGGCAAATCCAATATGACTGCCAAACCATGTGACTTATGACATCAGATGTGTGAACTTTTTGTTCCTCAAGGATAAGCAGTCATACGATCTATTCAACTCATGGATAGATTTTTTTTGAAGCTTTTTAAATAGATTTTTGAAGCTTAAATTTTTTTAAAATATAGTATGACTGCCGAATCATGTGACCGATGATGTCATCAAATTTTTTTCTGTGGACCATTTTAGCCCTAGATGACCCTCAAAAATTTTCATGCTGATCATATGAAGCGTTCTACATATGAAGCATTTTACATATGCAATTTTGACGACATAACGAAGGCACCTATGACATCATAAAATAATCACACTTATTTCCCATGAGGATTACGTGCTATGTGCCAAGTTTCAACTTTTTCCTTGGTGTGGTTTCAGAGATAGGGGTCCAAAGTTTTTCCATTTTTCCAACATGGCTGCTACACCACGTGACCTATGACATCATAATTATTAAATCATTCCACATGAGTAGTCGCACCCATGGTGAAAATTTCGTCTCAATCCGAGAAGCACTTGCGGAGAAAAACACGAAAGGTCTGTGCAGACAAACAAACAAACAGACAAAGAAACAAACGGACCCAAATGCAATAACCTCTCCTTCAGCGAGGGTAAATATAAATACTACATCATAATTGCATTGCACTTTTTGTGCACGCATTGGTACGAGGTCCCAGTTCATCTTGAACGATAACCTGATAGAAAATATTGATGATGTTGTTGTGGATTCTCACCACTCCGGCGTGCGGACAGCCGCCTTTATCCCGATTGCGGCCGCGTGCCCACCGACCGTGGCAATCCAGTCGCAGCTTTCGGATCAACGCCAAAATCCAGCTACGGGTGTGTTTTTAACCACACCACAACCTTGTCAATGCTCTGCCCGCGTGCTTCAGGGTCGATCGCCTAATTGTCGATTTACCTAATTATTCGCGTGGACAGACTACCGAGAGGTTGTACCTCAACGGGACTTGCTCGGAAACGAGCCGCTTTAAGCAGCTCTTTCCGTCTGTGATTGCCGAGCGGTTTATTATCGCCAAGCCCCGTTGGACCCGATTATCTTATCGGCTATTAATAACCAGCTGTTTATTCCGAACGCAATTATGGCAGTTCAATGGAGGAAGGGACGCAACGAGCAGGTGAATATTCAAACAATGCGGACATTTATTGTACAGGCACGTATGCAATGAATGGGGGTAAGGGACAAGACGAGCAAAAAGACCTACAGCCGTTGTCTATCTATTACATACATGCACTTAACAACAATTCTACTTATCGGACAAGGCGCCACTTCATGAAAAACCCAGAAAAGAAAAGGGAGAACAGGGCCGTAGGCCTTTAATGTTCCTCGGAGCTTGGAAGACCGAAGGAGCTCCGCGAGACCGTGCAGGTTACCTGCCACCCTCTTGGTGACTCACTGGGCGACCCTCGATGTCTCGTCGTCAACACGGCAGCTGGTGTAACGGTGGCTCGGTTGGTCCAGGCCTTGCCCGTGCGGCCTGGTCGATCAGGCCTGGTCAACGACGCCTCAGAGGAGCGAACGGGCCTTGCTCTTTTGGAGTTGATGCTCTCTTAAGAGCCCGCTTCACTCCTCAGCGTCGCTCGGACCGTCCCGGGACCCGATCACCTCGGACCGTTATGTCGCTGGCTGGCGACTTCTCTCGGCTGGCGACTTCGCTTGCCGCCTCCACCGACCCACAACTCTGCACGGCACTGCAGGCTTGACTGGACTCCAGGCTCCAAATTCCACCGGACTCCAACGACCGAGCTCCACTCCGTACACCGAACTCCAGACTCCCCTCAACTGGTTTCTCGGCGTTTCAGCCCGGCCTTTTATCGGGTTCGGGGGTGGGTGTTTGGTCTTCAACCTCCACCCGTTCACCGCCCGCTGGCTCCGCCCCTTTGTCATTCTGATCCGATCTTGCCGTCAAACGCGGACGTGGTAGGAATCACCGGCTTTCGCTCCAATGAGGGAGTCCTCGTGTTTGTCAGCGGAGATGCCGTTGCTGGCGAAAAGATGGCGGCGCCGTGGAGATGATGGTGAGGAGACGTTGTTCGTTTGGTGATGTTTGTTCGGGAAAAGATGGCGGCGCCATGGAGATGCTGGTGAGGGGATGCTGGCGGTTGTGGCGAAGGTGGTGAGGAGATGTGGCGTGTGTGGCGAAGGTGGTGAGGAGATGTTGGCGGTTGTGGCGAAGGTGGTGAGGAGATGTTGGCGGTTGTGGGAAGGTGGTGAGGAGATGGCGGTTGTGGCGGAAGTGTGAGAGATGGTTGTGGCGAAGGTGCGTTGAGGAGATGTTGTGCGGTGTGGCGAAGGTGGTGAGGAGATGTTGTTTGTTTTAAAATAAAGATAGCAAAAGAATAACGGCTAACTCAAAGAGGCACAGCCCGGCTCACAAATAATTCCCGTTATACATCGGTGGGGAAATCTAATCTGGCCACACACTTATCGACATAACTGATCTTCGGGGAAC
>CM068963.1:23526903-23538882 GCA_035128595.1 Eptatretus atami | reverse complement strand
GATGTCCTTGCGTTGTTGTGTGCCATTTTGTTGCCTGGTTAATAATGTTTTTTTTTTGTTTCTTTTGTTCTAGAGCTGTTCAAGCGTGGCTCTTTTGCACAAGCACTTGCAGCTACTACTTCCTCATGCTACAGACATATTCACACGTTCAAGCTCACTCCTACGTGAAAGTGCCAGAAGACAACCTGTGAAGGATAACTACAGAGTAAGATTACAATTTGTATAAATTGCTTTATGAAATTGTATCAATTATTCTCGAAAAAACGTTTTGTTGCTTATATTTTTCTTTTCTTCTGCATTTTTTTGTTTTCTGCAAGTCTATAGTCACCTGCAAAAGTATTCACCCCCCCCCCCAAAGTTTTTACATTTTGATGCTACCTGAGCTTATTTCATGATGCTTTCAAATCAAACTTGATACATAGTTTTCACAAACACCTCCCATGCTACATGCCACATACTCCAAAGTGATAATGCCAAATAATGCAGATAAAATATGAATAAGGTAGATTAACAGAGAAAATCAGATGATTCTCAGTTGCATAAGTATTCAAACCCTTTGTCTAATTAACCCAAAATTGCTTGAGGAGCAAATTATTTGTTTGAAAGGTTATAAAATAAGTGTAATAGGTTTCACCTGCATGTAATCAGTAGTTTAACTTAAAAATTCAGCTCACCCACTTATCTAAGGAGTTTTAAGGCACAACTCACTTGTTCAACCAAGGAGCTTTCCAAATAAGTCAGACATACAGTGGTGGAGAAGAACCTTTCAGGAGAGGGTTATAACAATATTTCAGTCACTCATTATCCCTTTGAGTGTGGTGAATTCCATCATTAAGAAGTTGAAGACTTATCATACCACCTAGAATCTACCCAGATCAGGTCACCCATCCAAACTCAGCAGACCAGCAAGCAGAAAACTGGTTCGGGATGTCACTGTAAATTCAACAATGGCTTTGAAAGATCTGTGAGGCTCTATATGTCTGAAATGGGGGTCAGTGTTCATCAATCAACAATATCCCGTTCCCTTCACAAAGCTGGCCTCTGTGGACAAGTGGCAAGAAAGAAGCCATTACTTTAAAAAAGCGCATCTAAAAGTTTGTGTGGAGTTTGTGAAAAAACATCTTAATGATACTACAGGAATGTGGAGAAAAGTTTTGTGGTCAGACGAGACAAAAATTGAACTTTTTGGTCTGAATTCAAAGGGTTACGTCTGGTGCAAACATAACACTGTACATCACCCAGTCAACAGCACCCCTACTGTCAAGCATGGTGGTGGCAGCATCTTGTTATGTATGGAGGTGCTTTTCATCAGCAGAGACAGGCAAGCTTGTCAGGATTGAAGGGACAATGGACGGTGCAAATTACAAGAGAATCCTTGATGAAAACCTGCTTTAGTCAGCCATGAATCTGAAACTGGGTAGGAGATTCACATTTCAGCAGGACGATGATCTGAAGCACAATGCTAAACCACACTGGAGTGTCTGAATAAGAAGAAAATATATGTTCTTGAGTGGCCCAGTCAAAGTCCTGATTTGAACCCTAATTGAACATTCATGGTGATACTTGAACATTGGAGTCCATCGACGATCCCCATCAAACTTGGCAGAACTGGAGCAATTTACACGTGAAGAATGGGAAAAAAATTCACCATCTCACTGTGCAAAGCTGGTAGACCTACCCACAAAGACTCAGAGCAGTCATTGCTGCAAAAGGTGATTGCACCAAGTAACTGATGTAAGGGGCTGAATACTTTTGTAACCAGTGAATGTTGATTTGTAGATGTTTTTTGCAGGTATTCGTGACATGGAACCTCCTTCAACTATAACATTGTTTTGTTTGATCACTTCAGTTGTGAATAAAGTTCATTTGGAAAATTTGTTTCTACATATTTCGTAATTCATTGAAATGTGGCATTTATTGGTCGAGGGTGAATGCTTTTGCAGGCTACTATATTATTATATACATTTTGTGCTTGGCACCATCCACTATATCCTGATGGATGAAGTCATTGCTGACAAAGCTGACAAGTTATCACTCACACAAAGCCTTGTATCTCATAATTGTATTCTGCAATTTAAATAAAATGCAAAAACTGCATTTACTTGCATTTAATTGTGTCTAATTTACAACGTTTATTTTGCTGTTGATGCAAGTTTATGACATCCACATCTTTCGAAGAAATTTGTGAACAGCACAACTCTATGGCGGTAAACTCACGATTCAGCATTTCTTTTTTTTATACAGCCTTTAAAACTTTTATTTAATTCTCAACCAATCAAATTTGCTGTTCTCAGAGCAGGGGACATCGAAATTCAGACAAAACGGTGGCACTGAGTGATGTAAAGCTTGAGCTAACTTTGTCCAAATATAAAGGGATGGGGTAACCCTTCCCCATGTTCCTTTTCTCAAGACTGTGTCGGGTAAAGTGTTCAATGACTCAAGTTACCTCCGCCACATAAGGTGGAAGTAGGTTATGTTTTCACCCCTGTCTGTCTGTTTGTTTTGTCTCTTTGTCTCTTTGTCTGTTTGTTTGTGTGCAGGATATCTCAAAAAGTTGTGGACAGATTTGGATGAATCTTGGTGGATAGGTTGGGTGTGTGACAAGGACAAATTGATTCGATTTTGGTGAAGATCCAAAATCGGATCTGGATACGAGAGTTATTTAATTTTTGAAGTGGTTCTTTACCATTGAGAGATGGGGCCAAAATCGATATATAGCATTATATTTTAAAAATGTATTAGACCCGATATTTTCTTGTGGATCAGGTATTGCGTGGCGAAGGTATGCGCTCTACCGAGTGCCCTTCTAGTTTTATGGCTGTGCTCTTCTCTGCCCATAGCATGGCACCTGTGAATGTACTGTAGTTGCTTGCATGTTTTATTTTTGCAGTCTTTCTTGTGCAAACAAATGGCTAAATAGGAATGTGATCAATGAACATGAATGTTTTGAGGCTGCGCAAGAATATTAACTTTCGCTCTCCTAAATCGAAAATCCCCAAATGGTTTGAAAGCGCTTTGATGGGGGTAGCGAGACCATCATGACTTTTCCTAAATTCACTGTCATGTATATCAATGAATATGACAATATCACATTGGTGGAAGCAAGCATTCGTACTTTGAGGCAGGCAAATGCTGGCACACTTCAGCTAATCTTCGGCCTTCAGGGATGGATATTGTGTGGTGGTGCAATTGTGGTTAATAAAAGTGAAAAGTCCAGAATGGTGCAATTGTGGTTAATAGTTCTGATGTGTAAAGGTGATTGGCTGTGATTCTGTCGTGTGCAGGTATACTCTATGGCTCTGCTGCAGGCAGTATGCTGTGCCAGATTGTCAATTCGCTCCTGCTTCTTGCCATGCCTGTTGTTCGGCCTTTGCTCTGCCACCTTATTGAGATGCTTCCATCCTTGGATTGCCTTAATCGCTTGCTTCCTGCTGCCAGCCACTTGGAAAAGCAGGAACTGGAGTGGCCCTTAAATGGTATATGTCCTTTTATGTGTTGTGCTTGTGCAAATCTTTCGTTTTTTGCTTGGTTCTCTTTTTAATAATTCTAAGCTCTTGAAAATGTTGTACAGTACAATGATTATTTTGAAGTTTACACAGTTAGTACTGGTAACCTTTATCTTGATGCTGGTTTATTGGTAAAGTGATCGCATAGATTTAAGCCGAGTGATGTCACGACTGGTAAATAGCACCGAGCGGTAGTTGTGCTAATCGAGGATAGGGCTCAGTTGTGGTTTCGCATTAAGTTATGACCACCACACAATAGATGCAACACAGAAATTCATCCAAGTAGACTATAACAGAACTGAAGTACTGTCAGATCCCGACATTTACGGGGGATATGTTCCCGGAAAATTCCACGCATGTCGAAACCGTGAATGTCGGGGCATTGTTTCAAGGGGAAAATGGGGGATAGGTTCCCGGCAGTTCACGATTCATGAAAAATGCTGCGATTGGTGACACCGCAAATGTTTGGGCATTGTTTCAATGGTAAAAAGGGGGATAGGTTCCCGGCAGTTTGTGATTCATGAAAAGTATGCGAATGGCGACACCACAAATGCCACACCATTGTTTCATTGGAAAAGGGGGGATGGGTTGAGGTTCCTGGCAGTTCCCGATTCATTGGGGAGAATTTTCAATGGTTAAAAAATTTTTCGACCGGAATGCACATGATTACAGTTTCATTAAAAATGCTTACAAATAATAAATATACCATCAGAGATGGGGAATTCCCCGCCATTGAATGAAAAAGGTCATACATATTCCAGATAATGAGGGAGGTGAATTGGAAACAAGACACCATTTGGTCATCATCTCGAAAAAGTTCCCAGGGGTGAGGAACGTAGTAACCAAAAATAATTAAATCAGATAAGCGGTTTTCCACTTATTACAAAAAACATTTTTTTCAAGATGGCCGCCCAGTCGGCCATCTTGGATCCGGCCACGCCCAAAATCAATAGGGTTCTTCCTTTTCAGGTGGTACATGTGTGACTCAAATTTCAAATCGATATGGCGAAAAAACTTTTTTTTCAAGATGGCGCCCCAGTCGGCCATCTTGGATCCGGCCACGCCAAAATCAATAGGGTTCTTCCTTTTCAGGTGGTACATGTGTGACCCAAATTTCAAATCGATATGGCGAACAGTTTATGAGTTATCGCACTCACAGCTATAAATGTTGACGCCGCCCCAGTCGGCCATCTTGGATCCGACACGCCAAAATCAATAGGGTTCTTCCTTTTCAGGTGGTACATGTGTGACCCGAATTTCAAATCGATATGGCGAAAAACAATTTTTTTCAAGATGGCCGCCCCAGTCGGCCATCTTGGATCCGGCCACGCCCAAAATCAATAGGGTTCTTCCTTTTCAGGTGGTTCATGTGTGACCCAAATTTCAAATCGATATGGCGAACAGTTTATGAGTTATCGCACTCACAGTATAAATGTTGACGGACGGACGGACGGACAGCCGGACGCCCTGGGTGACAACAATATCCCCCTTCCGCCACGCGGCGGGGGATAATAAAAAACGACAATACCAAGTACCGTTTCCAATGTTTATTGAAGGAATACTATTACAGTTTATTAAAAGTGCTTAACCAACCGTACTGTAAAATAATATACAATAACAGCAGGTACCATTTCAAATTTTATTTACACAAACACATACAACTTTTAAAATGATGATGATGATGATTATGAATTAAAATCCAGGAAACTCAAAGAACTCCTCTGAAGCAAGTGAGGATGCTGATGAGTCATGCACAGAAACCAATGTAGGTGAGGACACTGAAGCTGATGCAGGAGATGTCGCTGATGAGTTGTGCACTGAGAGGGAGGAAGGAGAGGCAGGAGATAGTGCTGATACTCCTGAGGTGGAGGGACCAGGGCAAAAAAAAATGCGTGATCGAGAGCGGCCTGGCAGATTGCTGCAGGTTTCGATGTAGCTCTTTGTATGGCATCATCACCGTCATACAACCCCCGCTTGAACTTGAAGTAACGCTCCATGACCGGATCGGCACCTTGCAAGCCTGTTGGCAATTGCCCACATGTCCCGCAGCATCTCACCCAGGAAGTTGACCATGAGGTTTGACCTCGACACCTCTTCCTCCTCATCACTGCGTGCCTCCTTCTCCTCGGAAACCTTGGTGTTGACGTCCAACTCCTCGGTAAGCTCCTCGGCATGTAAAATAATATGATCATCCATCTCCTCAAGCTCCATGTCATCAAAGCTTTCCCCTCCCACCTCCCATGCCAAAGCGGCAATTTCATGCCTCTCCTCCGTGTTATCGCGAAAGCCTGAAAAGTTCTTCACTGCCTGTGGCCACAGGTTTTGCCAGTAGGCATTTATGGTGGAGGCTCTCACCTTGGCCAGCGACTCTTTTATGGCACCGATGCAATGGGCTATGTTTAACTCTTTAAACACTGCCCGACGGTGGGCTCTGGGTCCATCGTATCCAAAATTTGGCAGTTATAGTTTGTTTTGAAAGTGGAGATTACCCCTTGGTCGAGCGGCTGGATCAGGAAGGTGGTGTTGGGTGGTAGGAGGTAGGAAGATCACATCGACGTTCGAGTGAGCCACCTTCAGCTACCCAGGGTGGTCAGAAGCATTATCAACGAGCAGGAGAACCATGAACGCAAGGATTTTTTTTTTCCACCAGGTACCTCTCCACCTGAGGGATGAAACGGTTATGGAACCAGTCCATGAAAATTGCTGCCGTTCTTGCCCTTGAAAGCACGTGAGATCAGGGAATGGGACAGCATCATGGGCTTCGTCATACAGTCCCCTTTTGTGTTTTTGCAGAGAAGAGATACCTGGTCCTTTGCGGCCTTATATCCCGATGCTGTCCCCTTGTGCTTCGAGATAAAAGTTCGCCTTGGCATCTTTTTCCAAAACAGGCTGGTTTCGTCAGCATTGAACACCTGCTCTAGCAGGTACCCCTTCTCCACCATTGGGCAGTGTTTAAAGAGATGAGCTGCGCGAGTTGAGTAGGGAACATTTTTGCTGCCTTGTGGTCTGTGGCGGCATGCTCGCCTGATAGTTTGACGTTGCGGAGACTGTACCGCTTCTTGAAGCGGTCAAACCATCCCCTGCTCGCTTGGAATGGACTTGGGCTGCTCATACCTGCGTCGCTCAGCGTATCATTCATGCTAGTCTTTATAGTGTGAATGGTGGGACATGCTGCACAGCTCGGATTTTAGTGAGAATGGTGGGGCAAGGCCACACAGCTCATTAATACCGTGGCTAAAACATTTTTATGCGCCTGCGAAAAACAGTGAAAACACAAAGCACAGGGCCGCAAATGTAGAAGCAGGTCATGCGCGCGACTCGTAGAAGATGTGTTTTTTGCATATGTACAGCTGCTCTATGCGGGGCTGGTGGAAGATATGTTTTCGAACTGTTATGCGTGCGGCTCGTAGAATATATGTTTTTTTTGCGCCCGCAAAGAACAGGGCCACAAATGTAGAAGCAAGTCCAATTTTATCAACCATGAATTTGCGGGGTCCGCAGACAGCGAATCCGCAAATGTCAGTGTCTGACAGTTTAGGATTACTAAGATATGCATATGTCATAGGTAATCAACAATCTAGTAGCAAGGCAAGTGTTGCTCGTAATGGAAATACCTTTGGAATATTAACATGCTGGTAGTGCGTGCACTCTACACTTGCCAACGCAACGACTTTACTGGAGAAATAGCATCAAGTATAATGTTGCTTTTGTTGCCTGTACTGTATATATACACGACCTTGTATTGAAATGCATTAATCTTTAATACAATGGAATTTTTTTATTCCATTTAAAATATTTGCCTCATTATGGAAAACTTACCATATTTGATGGATCTACATCTGGAGATGTATGGAGTATTTTGATCGAATGTAACAGGTGTTTGTCAATGTCAAAATGTCTTGTTGCTAATGATGCGTCATCAGCATATTGTGCAACATCCTTAATAATCTCTTCCATTGCTCTTACCTTTGGCTCAATCTCTGCAGGTGGAGCAGACTGCACAGAGTCCCAAGGGATACCTCTACCTGTGTCTGTGAACTCCTGGGTGTGGCTTGTAGACCTGGAACGGGCATTATCCTTGCTCATTGGCCGCTGCCTGGGTGCAATGCTGCAGGGCCCACGCTGCTCCCCCCAGGAGCACGAGTGCTCTTACTGGTTGGGCCGTCCTCTCTTCAGTCATGGCCTTGAGACGAGTGTGGCACATTTTGGTACGACTTGCAGTTCACCTCAAATCATTATTGTTGGGAAGGTTTGTATGTTTTGATGTTTGTTTTTCGTTTTTCAATACAGTAGTTGTCTGTGGAGCACTTGTGGTGGTGACAATCTATCAATTTATTTTCCACATCTCTAACTCGATGATGGCTTGCTTGCACTTTCAAGCAATTTTTAACAATGTTAGATTGAATTGTAAAATTGCTTAACTTCATGAGCTTACCCCTTTCTTTCTCTTAATGTGACTGTAAACATCTCTGTGTTCCATCCCAACATTTCAAGCATATTGGAGGATGAGGCACATTTTCATTTATTAAAAAACATTATGGCAGTTTGTCCAAAACTGTAAAATTGGCAGCACTATTTTATGGTTGATTTCTGAAAACATGGAAATATGTTTCAAAATATGATTGTTCGGAGCTATTTTTTTTATTCCCAGTTGCTTTCCCTTCTTTTATTTTAATGCAGGTGGAAGCAGTGGTTGGGGGAGGGAGTGGAGGGGTGGTGCTCAGCGATTTTGATCACAATATTTTACATTGTATTACTGTTTGCCCAGAAAGTATGCAAGATATTTACTTGTGTCACTTGGAAGCTTTTAGAATATTCGGGTGATTAACCCTTTTTCGGTTCTAGTTTTCATTTCCAGTTCCAGTGATGTCATTTATTTGCAAGGTTGTTTATTTGTATTTTTTTTCTGTGCATTTGGATTATTATTTTATTATTTTATTTTTTTGTATACCTTGTCGAGGCTCGTATGAGAGCTAACACACAACACACATCCCAAGTGCGGCGGCATCGAGACAAGAGGGGGAAGTGGGAAGGGACCTAAAAGTGGGAAATAGACCAATTCAGGGATTCTGTGGACTCGGGCAGTGTGATGCGCGGCAGGAGTAACCAAACCCCTCATGGCCCAGTGTAACAGTATAATAAAGAATTTTGCGTTGTCATGCTTGTAGTGTTTTCATTGCCTCCACTACTATAACACCAACAGCAAGTATCGGTTGAACGAGTGGTTTCGATACATTGATTTAAAAAGGGACTAAATCGATCATTTCAAGTTCAGGAAGGGAAAGTAAGGATGGATCTGATTGATGGTAATGAATTGGTAGTGTGTGAGAGACTTGGTGATTATCAATAAGGATTAGTAAGGGTAGAAAAGGATCAGAGGATGTTGGATGGGGGGTGCTGATAGGTACAGTGATGGCATGCAGGGTGCTGGTTCTGGAGGTTGACTGCGTCAGGTGCCTGTTTTAAGGCCTGGAGCGGAAGAATGGAGTTGAATTAGAGTGACGTTGGAGCCAAAGATTTATCTTTAACCAAAGGCGGGAAAATAGGACATGAAATGAACAGATGGTGTATAGTGAGCGTTGGGATGGAACTATCGTTTACGATTTTGGTAGTGTTGGAGCCAGAGGGTTGATTTTTGCGGACCTCTGGGTGGGTCTGACTTGGGATAGTCGGTTAATTAGTTGGTGCGACGCGAATACAGAAATCGCAGAGAGAGCACGGGGGGCGGGAAGGGGGAGGCTGGAGAGGGACGGGCTTAAAAGAGAATAAGACGAAAACCGAATAGCTACCACAGCTGTGATAACCAACTGACACGGTGGTGAATTGAGCTGAGCAGCGATCCTCTCCAAGACTCAGCCTTATTGCGGGAGATGCAAGGAATAGATACCAGAGAAATTGTCCCTTTCCTGTATTCTACTAAGATTAACTATGGTAGAGTGTAAGTTTGCCTGGGCGTGAGTGGCCCGAGAAATGGGGCTGGTGCACGTGGAGGGCGGACAGTCCCAGAGGAGCAGACTGCAGACTTCTTTCTGATTTGGCCAGTCCCAGTAAAAGTTAAAATTTGAACAATCTTTCCCGATGTTTATCTTCTAATAGTATACTGGCCATACTCATAAACTATTACAACTGGGCCAGTTATTACTTTAGCTATAATATACTATAGATATATATATATATATATTAATATATAATATATGATATAATATATATTATATATATATCCTGGTGTTGCGTAGTGGTTAGGGTAGCGCGCTTGGGATCAAAAGGTCCTGAGTTCAATCCCATTGGCCGCTTGAATTAATACACACCAGGAGGTTGACTCAGCCTGTCATCCTTCCGAGGTCGGCGAAGTGAGTACCGTGTACTGGGCCCGGTGTATGCCCCGGTTAGAATAGGTGTACCATATCCCTGTGTCGTAAGAGGCGACCAGGGTGCGTCAGGAAGGGCATCCGGCGTAAAACCTGTGCCAAATCATTATGGGATCATAACGGATGATCCGCTGTGGCGACCCTAACGGGAGCAGCCGAAGAAGAAGAAGAAGATATATATTATACTGTATAATATATATCAGAGGGCGGGAGTATTTCTTAGTAAGGGGGAATCTCAACTGCTGGCAGCTGTAAAATATGGAGAAATCAAAATATTAAACAGTAGCAAGAAAAAACCAAGATTCTCTAGCAGAAACATACCCAGGCCATCAGCACTATCAGCAATACCCAAATCATGGAGACCAGTAGATATTACGCTCTCAACAAACAAGTAAAGCGATATAATACACAGAAAAATACCAAGCAATAATTCAGAATTTTAAATCTTCATTCACTTTTCCTTACTAGATACTCTACGTAATTAATTCTGTATCAAGCACCACGCTGCCAAACTGCATACCCACGCTACAAACACCCGATTTACATCTCCCCCTCTTATGTCGTTTTGCAAATGCATCGTCACTTTATTAAAACCATTACCTTATTTGCGTGGCTTCAACCCACACTTATGTCCCTGACTGCATCCCTGCTTTTGCGTATCCCTTGCCTCAGCCTTCACCTCCACCGACCCTGCACACAAACTACTTTGCATCCTGCATAAAGAAATGTACTGTACTGTAGAGTGGCTATGAGGTATTGTCAACGTGTTACCTTGGAAGTTAAATTAGATGTTATTCATTGAAAGAATGCTGGTGAACGTGAGGTTGATTTTGCCGGGTTATTAAGTTTTCCTCTGACCTCGGTGTGTATCATCAATAAATAGGCCGACGTTCATTACAAGTCGTGGCTGGTTCAATCGATTCCGGAAGAGGTACATTTAGGTGGGAAGAATTCAATCTCTAAAATATGTTCTTTATTTTAATTTAAATATGTCTGGCAATTGTGTATTTGAATGTAACTATCATTAACCCAAAAAGAAGAGGGTTAACTTCATGAGCTTGACTTCATGTAGGTAACAAGGAGCTGATACTCAAGGTTCCCCGCCTTTTTGGTGGTACGAGGAAAATCTGTGTCATCGGAAAGCTAAATGTTCAAACTTTTGAAATATCTCATGCACAAAAGTACATGGACGAATATTCGTTTGGTTGGACAGAGCTCATTTTAATGTCCCTTTCTCTGACCTTGGCGGAGAGGCGGGGGACAAAAAGCGAAATATAATCGATGAAGTGACGTGAAAGACACAACCACTGCTTACACCATTAATTCTTATGAGAAACAAGGACAAATGTGTCCAAGAGCCGTGTCATAAAGGTTTTGTCTTCACCAGAAGAAGAAGAACACCAACAACGCGGAGCTCTCTTAGAGCCAGTGTTCGCAACGCGACACGGCTAAAAATGTAACAAGAAACATTGTATCTATCTATAATTCCAGCAATCTCTGTGTGTGTCTTTGTGTGTGTGTGTGTGTGTGTGTGTGTGTCTGTGACCGCTGTTTCTCGACAACCGCTGGTCCGATCTAATTGAAGCTTGCCAGGTATATTGCTGGGGACCTGAGGATGTGCTTTTTCAAGGTTTGATATTAATCGGACAAGTGCTTCCCAAGTTATGGCCATTTATTTACCAAACCAATGACAAGACACGTTGTTGCGTGGGCGTGGCCGATGGGGAAGGGAAGCTCAGCCGCGTTCCCCATTACGGGTTACAACGTACGGGCTTCCGGAGAGTGATGACTTCGTGTATTCTAATAATTTCTCGATTTCTTATGCGCATTTATAGATAAACACAATGCCGCAAGTTATGATCGTTTTCATATGAGACGGTGCATACATTTCGGTAACATCAGAGTGCTGGTATGCTCCGAACCAGGAAGTAATTTTTTTTTCTCTGTTCTCTTCTCTTTTTGTTTTTCCTTGCGATGACATTGCGAAAAGGCAAAATACGTTGGCGCTAATTGAATAATTGGCCATTAAAACCTAAATTACGAATCATCGTAACTGTGATATGCGAACTTCTGCGCCACGCACGTACGGGCACGTGAGAGCGAAG
>CM068963.1:23487951-23509849 GCA_035128595.1 Eptatretus atami | reverse complement strand
AACCCCATCGAACACCTTTGGGATGAATTGGAACGCCAACTGCGAGACAGACCGAATCGCCCAACATCAGTGCCTGACCTCATGAATGCTCTTGTGGCTGAATGAAAGCAAATCCCCACAGCAATGTTCCAACATCTGGTGGAAAGCCTTCCCAGAAGAGTGGTGAGCTTTTTCGCACAAGGGGACCAACTCCATATTAATATGGCATGATTTTGGAACGAGATGTGGATGACAGGTGCCACATACTTTTGGCCAAGTTGTTATGTATATATATAATATATATTATATATATATATATATATATATACTATAATATATATATAATATATACAGTGGGGAGAACAAGTATTTGATTACTGACCGATTTTGCAGGTTTTCCCACTTACAAAGACAGTAGAGGTCTGTAATTTTTATCATAGTTGACACTTCAACTGTGAAAGACGGAATCTAAACAAAAATCTGAAAATACATTGTATGATTTTTTAAATAATAATTTGCATTTTATTGCATGAAATAAGTATTTGATACATCAGAAAACAGAACTTAATATTTGGTACAGAAACTTTGTTTGCAATTACAGAGATCAGACGTTTCTGTAGTTCTTAACCAGTTTGCACAGACTGCAGCAGGATTTTGGCCCATCCTCCATAAGATCTTCTCCAGATCTTCAGGTTCGGGCTGTCGCTGGGAAACAGACTTTCAGCCCTCCTCAAAGATTTTCTATTGGTTCAGGTCTGGAGACTGGCTAGGCACTCCAGGACCTTGAGATGCTTCTTACGGAGCCACTCTTAGTTGCCCTGGCTGTGTGTTCGGGTCGTTGTCATGCGGAAGACCCAGCCCGCGCCCATCTTCAATGCTCTTGTTGGCGAAGGAGGTTGTTTGGCCAAGATCTGCGATACATGGCCCATCCATCTCCCTCAATACGGTGCGTCGTCCGTCCCCTTTGCAGAAAAAGCATCCCCAAAGAATGATGTTTCCACCTCCATGCTTCACGGTTGGGATGGTGTTCTTGGGGTTGTACTCATCCTTCTTCTTTTCTCCAACAGGCGAGTGGAGTTTAACCAAAAAGCTCTATTTTGGTCTCATCAGACACATGACTTCTCCCATTCCTCCTCTGGATCATCCAGATGGTCATGGCAAACTTCAGACGGGCCTGAACATGCACTGGCTTGAGCAGAGGGACCTTGCGTGCGCTGCAGTATTTTAATCCATGACGGCGTAGTGTGTTACTTATGGTTTCTTTGATACTGTGGTCCCAGCTCTCTTCAGGTCATTGACCAGTCCTGCCGTGTAGTTCTGGCTGATCCCTCACCTTCCTCATGATCATTGAGGCTCCACGAGGTGAGATCTTGCATGGAGACCCCAGACCGAGGGAGATTGACTGTTATCTTGAACTTTTTCCATTTTCTCAATAATTGCGCCAACAGTTGTTGCCTTCTCACCAAGCTGCTTGCCTATTGTCCTGTAGCCATCCAGCCTTGTGCAAGTCTACAATTTGTCCCTGATGTCCTTAGACAGCTCTCTGGTCTTGCCCATTGTGGAGAGGTTGGAGTCTGATTGATTGAGTGTGGACAGCTGTCTTTTATGCGAATAACGAGTTCAAACAGGTGCAGTTAATACAGGTAATGAGTGTGAGAATGGGAGGGCTTCTTTAAGACAAATAACAGGTCTGTGAGAGCCGGAATTTTACTGGTTGGTAGGTGATCAAATACTTTTTCATGCAATAAAATGCAAATAATTATTTAAAATCATACAATGTGATTTTCAGGATTTTTGTTTAGATTCCGTCTTCACAGTTGAAGTGGTACCTATGATTAAAATTACAGACTCGTACGTGCTTTGTAAGTGGGAAAACCTGCAAAATCGGCAGTGTATGAAATACTTGTTCTCCCCACTGTATACATATACATATATGTGTATGTATATGTATATGTCTTTCTTTTTTTCCCCCCCTTCAATTTTTCCGAGCTTGTCTGCAAACTATACAATTCAGACATTTGCAATTGATGAGTAATACAGCATTTGGAACAGTAGTTAGTCCCTTTGAAATGTTAAGCATTGCACCTCTAAATGCTGAATCTACTGCTGTTAAGCCCTGCCATCCAGTCGGAAGCTTGCTTTTTGTGCTCTTGCTGTTTTTCGCAATCCAGTCCATGGCACACCCCCTGCCCCCCTCACCTTTCTATGCTGCAGGTGTCGTACAACTCTGATGGGCCAGATGAGTTTATGGAAGGTCCTACCGAGTGCTCTCCTGATGAGGGGATGAACTTAGAGCCTCGTCGAGGAAAGGGTAGAGGGCGACTTGCAGTGGCAGAGCGCCGGGAGCGTGGACGTTTGCGTGACACACTGTTGCATGAGCACCAAGATGAAGAAGGAGAGGAAGATCTTACACCTGGAAGTGAGATTCAACATTTCTCCAATGTTGAATATGGGTTGAATTGAGATTATATTGGTATTGTTTATCTCTCTTATTGGGCAAATTGTGCAGTAGTATGTGTTGAAATCCAGACAAATATTCTTCTTCTGTAAAGAAAAGTTTTAGAATAATAGATATATTTTAACTGGTAAACTGAAAGAAATGCAAGTGGATTTTCTCTGACCCGTTTGGTAATTTCGCCACCACATTTTCTTAGCAGTGTTACCGTTGTGGTTGAGGAAAATGTTTTTGGTGTTGCCACATGAGTTTTATTGTTTTTTACCTTGCAGAAGTGTTCCAATGCTTCCTGACTACCCGAAGCCGAAACTTTGATTCAGAAAGGCCTGGGGTGGAAGATGTGGTGGACCTTGAAAGCAGGGATGATTTGCCAGATGCTTTGCGGGAGGTGCAGGTGCCCGAGTCAGCAGTGTTAACAAAAAGAGCATCCTGCAGTCCAGATTCAGAGGAAATTGATCTTTTCACAGCATCCTGTCAGTCTGTCATCCATCGCTGTGCCCTACTTATCTTTGCCATTGCCTCTTCCAACCAAGAAATACAGAGTGAAGGAAACACTGAAGACCAAGAAGGACAAAGTTTGCCGAACCAACTTAGCGAGTAAGTATGTGTGTTCATGGCAAATAATAATGTAGATTTGGTGAAGGCAAAGGTTACGTTTTGATGCTTCTAAAGAAGACTAACAACAAATGTCTTGCCATACTTGTACACAGATTGTTGTTGTTGTTTAGAACAGAGATTTTTTTGTGTTTTTATTTATTTTGTTTTGTATACAATGTGTCAGCTTGAGAACGAGCTAGAATGCAGAATAAAACATAACTAACAGCTTACACGTTGTAAAACGTCCCTTTAGCAGGCTTTTTTTATTACTCAGTCCTCTTGCTCTTCCATGAGCCTTTATCCTGTTATATACTATACATGTGTACTGTATTGTGTGTGTGTGTGTGTGTGTGTATGTACGTACTGTATGTTGTATGCATGTATGTATATATACTGAAACGCAAAAGAAACTTACCACTTGTTTGAAATGTAATAAAATTGTAACAGTTCAAAATAAAACAAACCAACAATTGCTAATTGAAACATTGGTATTTTATTGATACTGTCAAGTTTTGACCAAGATACCCATCTCATAAGTTTGTTCTACGTACAGAACAGCACAGGGTGTCAATGTCAGTCCCCTTTCAATAGCGTGTGTGGCCACCTTGTTTTGGATACAGGCAGTGCATCGTCGGCGCATACTGCCTTCCAGTCTTTGGATGGATTGCTGCTGGATTCTGTCCCACTCAGTCCTCAATGTCTGAAGCCATCTGACTTAGGACCATCTGCCTGTCCTGCCTTGCAATGGTGACTCTTGGCCTCCTGATCGAGGTCTGTCATCTGCAGAGTTGTGGAGGGTGTTTCTGTCCACCAGGCCGATATCGTCTGGTGTGAACAGCCAAGGCGACGTGCCACCTCACGGTAGCTCAATCCGCCTTGCATATGCCCAAGGCACACTGCGTTGATCCTTGACAATCGTGGCATGTTGATTGAAATGCCCATTTTGCACTGGTTTTTAAAGCCATATCAAGACATCACGTGCAGCTCATTAAAATCATCCCGTACCCCTTGGCTAATCACTGACAGTCAAAACGGCTGTTCAACAGCTGTGCTATGAAGGGACCATTGAAGGTGTTGAAGTGACATCCGTGACCTTTTTACTGACAGTGAGACACTATTGTCCACAAATAAGTTCACACATTTACTACACGCAGTGTTATTGTTGATATTTGAAGGTTTTAAAGGTGGTAAGTTCTTTTCGTTTCAGAAATTATATTATTATATATATATATATATATATATATATATATGTTAGGTGGTCGCTAGAGTACCCTTATTTTTACTTTTTCCGTCTGTTGTATGTAATGGACAGCTCTGGAGGCCAGAGGAGTCAACCGCGTTTGATGAAACTTGACAGTAGGTTCATACCATGCTAGTTCTATGCTTTTGAGCACCGTTGCTATGGACACCACCGTTGCCTAGCAACGGGACTTTGAAATTTTTGAAAAATGCTAAAAATTTATTTTTTCGAAAATCAAAAATCAGCTTCACTTTTTATGCGCCTATAATCAACCTCTTTGTCAAAAAATTTCAGCCCGATCCGTCAAAACTGTATGACTCGTATGCAATTATGTCGCGACCACCCATGTCTGCCTACCGGCTTGTAATATATATATATATTTTTATGTATGATGTATGATTTAATGTATATATATATATATATATTATTTATTTGTATGTGTATATATAAACACACACACACACACACTAACACACACACACACACACACACACACACACACACTTTGTGAGGAGTGTGGGAGGGTCAATCATTTATATAATCCTAGCACACTGAGTGTAGTTTATTGGGATGAGTGAGAGCTGATTGGCTCTTCCTCCATTCACAGGTGAGAGATTGAGTGGTTCTCTCTCTCTCTCTCTCTCTCTCTCTCTCTCTCTCTCTCTCTCTCTCTCTCTCTCTCTCTCTCTCTCTCTCTCTCTCTCTTGATCATAGTTATATATATTATTAATATTATTATATTGTATTATTGTTAGTGTCGGCCAGGACCATATGCATACAAACATGCAGTTGTCCTGAGGTCAGTTATTCCGTTAGTATATGTGGAGAAAACCCTCCTTGTGTTTCGTGGGAACAAAGGGGTGCGTTGCGAGTTTTTATTAGATTATAAATCATTATATCCATCCACGACGACCCACGCTACTCCCGCTGTTCGCACCTTCATCTCGCTTGCTACTCTCGCATGGGCTGAACAAGCGCGTGTTCACCGACTCGCCTAACCCGCGACTCACTTTCCGAAGCAGAATCTCTGTAGTAGTTCCTTTTTGCCGAGTCCGAACACGAGGTGAGTGGGCGGGCTTCCCGTTATGGCTGAAACCCCCGCCCAGAAAGGACGGCCCCATGGAAACCCCGTCCAATCAAGGCAAACAGTGACGTCGGCTTCACCAAGGCCCCTCCCCGCTGTGGGAGATCTATAAATTACGTCACCATCCTCAGGGTAGAGTGCTGAGAGGGTGAGCAATTGAGCTGGAAAGTGAGTCGTCTTGGGAGTGAGCTGGAATCCCTGATCCCCGCCTCGGACTCCGCTCTACTCGACTCGGGCTCTTTCGCAGACACGGTCTCCACGCGAGCGGCCGTGGACCGAGCCGCACGTCCATTAGCGGGTGCCGCACCACGGAGCACCCCTTCCCTCCAACGTTCAGGTACCCGAGAGAACTGCGATCTCAGCTCACTCCCTCTCTGGCTGCGGGGGTCCTTTGCAAACATCTGGGTTTATTTTCGTCTGAGTGTGTGGTGCCGTCTTAAGTAGAATTGCATAAGTGTTTTTATTTGATCATTGTAAATCTTGCCTTTTTTATTCTCGCGACAAGTCTGCTCTGTGTCTCCTTTGTAAGTTGCTGTAAATTGTCGCACTACATCTTTCTCTCATCTCTCCCCTGCATAACACCCCATTAAACCTGTTTCCTGTGCCACATATTTCCTCGCTTCATGTAAATAAATTATTGTAGAAATGTTCCCAGTCCGTTTTCTATTTTCCTCATTGGTCCAGCATGGTTCGGATCTGATTTAGCCGGGTCTTTATTCCTGATATTCTTTTCATTCTAGCCAGTACGTCCTTGGTAGTTCCGTTCGCTGAATCCGATCCGGAAAGGTGGTTGGTAGTGGGTGGTTGGTGGAGTTAGGCCATGGGCCAGATATGGTCACGTGCACCCCCCCCCCCCACAACTTTCGACCCCATATTTTTCTGAAGCCTTAGGGTCCCTGAGCATGAATTCAACTGGTAACAGTGAATAAACTGGGACTCACTATCCATTTTCCAACCAATATCTGACGGTACCCTCAAAATGTCAACTTTTCCTCAGTTTCGCACCTAAAAATCCCCTGACTGATAAGATCTCTGCAGTTGCCCAATAAGCATTAATATTAACAATTATATATCAAATGAAAGACTATCACATGCAGATTTTCAAAATAGAGTCATCTATCAAATTTAATAGCGTTATGTTTGTCCCAAGAAGTGATGAAGAGGAGTACTGCCTTTCCTTTTGACAACTCAGATATCTGAAATAACAACGTATATTCATGCTCATTTTACCTGACACAAACAAATAAATATTTCTATGATATCACAATTTTTACTACCTTTCTATTGATACCAAAATTGTCCCACACCAACTAAAGATGTACCAGGTATTACGTCTTAAACATAAGTAGATCACTGTTGCACACACACCACATGTAGTCACCAGTACGACGTAAGACTGAGAAAATATGCCTTACTTCACATAAAGAATATAAATTATAAGTTTATTAAGAAAAACAATTGAAACTTATTATGTCATGTCCACAAAATGTCATTGTGCATGGATTACGCATAATATTCATTATCGCTGTCGTCATCACTCTCCAATGCCTGCTCTATATCATCAAATGCATCCATATCTGAATCCTCATCAGAGTCAGTGTCGTCAGGTGTGACTTCAGCAATGTCAGCAGTTGCCTGGGAGGACATCTCCTTCATACCACAGAGGATCAAGGTTACCATCCTTTTCCTCCCAACCATGTCCCTGACTGCCTTCGGAATCTGTGGTTGTGGAATATGCGCGGTCTTCCAAATCCGTACTTGGTGGTTTACTCTCCGAATGTGCTGGGTAAGAGCTGCTTACAAGGTGGTAAGTTAGCCATATCCACATTCCAGTCATTAATATCCCATAACGGAGTACAAAACTGTACAAGAATGCTTGCGTGCTGCTGAAGAGGCGACCAGAGAAGTTGGACAGCCTTATGTCATTACTACATTTGACTTGGGAGTTTGCATGAAGGCCTACCCATTAGTGTGGAACTCACCAGACAAGTTGAGAGCCACATAATTCTAATTGGTACATTCCACCTCATATGTGCTTATATGAAGATGATTGCCAAAAAGATGGCTGGGTCTGGGTTAGCAATGGTCTCCAGAAGCAGGACTAATCAGTGGAGGATCTTTGGGTGTGTGATGTCCGGGAAGCACTACGACAGAGCCCTACATGTCACAAGATTATGTTGGAATGTCTTGAAAGATTGCTCATGGAGGAGTACCTCAAAGATAAAAGCACTGATGATCTGTTCTCTTCTTTCTCTGATGAATCATCAGATAAGCTACGTGCCTAGTAGATTCCCACAGCCAAGATACTTTGAATGCTGTCTTGATGGACAATTCCATTGTCCAATTCATAGAGCAGTATGCAGAATTCAAAAAAGGAGTCGCAAATGGACGTTTGAGGAAGACTGCCCAGCTGTGGTTGTCATACATGGACCATGTCTGTTTAATTCTATCACACCTTGAAGCCGTAAAGACAAACAACTTTCTTTTGTATGCTGCATCCATCATTCGCATGACGTCTCTTCTTCAGTTTCGGTGGACAGAACTATGCAAGGTATCTGACATATTTTCTGTGTTCATAGCTAATATAGACAACTCACACCCAGGGGCAGTATCACTGATCAAGAGAGGAGCTATCAGTGTCGCACGCTCCTTTATCCCTGGCAATCGTTGTGCAGTGGATAAAACCATGGAGGAGACCTTCATGAGGCACGCTAAGTCACATGGTGGTGCTGGAACCAGTGCAGCAGATACATCTGACTACTCACCAACTACCAGGCCTACCAGAGATGGGTAAGGACAACACATGCAAGGTTTCTATGTTGATGCTGCACTTGATGGCTCACATGTTGGACAGTGGCGAGGGAACAAAGCATCGTGATACACGTCCGACAGAGGTCACAAAAGGAGAGAAGTTGCTGAAAAGGGCCAAAGATGCCATAGGAAGTTTTCTTAATCCTTTCAATATAGAGACAAATGATCAATTTTGATACTCTCATCAGGAAGTGCTGCATCTGATGCTGTTTCAGACGATGTTCTAAAGGCTGAAGCTGTTGGTGAAAAAGCACGGGATGAATTATTGAAGCTCGACTGAAGAAACATATCTCTACTCTGGAGAAACTGGGCGATGCTTGGGATATTCCTGATGAGCTCATTGATGAGTTGGACACCTTCACGTGTGCCATGTACGGTAGAGCGTCAACGGTGTCAAAAGTTGATGATCTGCGACTCATTCGTATAAACGAGCTCTGTGCCAGGCAAAGCCGTCTTGTGCCTTCAGGGAATGTGGATATGGCTAACTTACCACCTTGTAAGCGAGCTCTTACCCAGCACATTCGGAGAGTAAACCACCAAGTACGGATTTGGAAGACGCGCGATATTCCACAACCACAGATTCCGAAGGGCAGTCAGGACATGGTTGGGAAGAAAGGATGGTAACCTTGATCCTCTGTGGTATGAAGGAGATGTCCTCCCACGGCAACTGGCTGACATTGCTGAAGTCACACCTGACGACACTGACTCTGATGAGGATTCAGATATGGATGCATTTGATGATATAGAGCAGGCATTGGAGAGTGATGACGACAGCGATAATGAATATTATGCGTAATCCATCACAATGACATTTTGTGGACATGACATAATAAGTTTCAATTGTTTTTCTTAAATAAACTTATAATTTATATTTTTTTGTGAGTAAGGAATATTTTCTCAGTCTTACGTCTTACTGGTGACTACATGCTGGTGTTGCAACAGTGATGAACTTATGTTTAAGACGTAATACCTGGTACATTTCTTAGTTGGTGTGGGACAATTTTGGTATCAATAGAAAGGTAGTAAAATTTGTGATATCATAGAAATATTTATTTGTTTCTGTCAGGTAAAATGAGCATGAATATACATTATTATTTCAGATATCTGAGTTGTCAAAAGGAAAGGCGAGGTACCCTCTTCATCACTTCTTGGGACAAACATAACGCTATTAAATTTGACAGATGACTCTATTTTGAAAATCTGCATGTGATAATCTTTCATTTGATATACAATTTGTTAATATAATGCTTATTGGGCAACTGCAGAGATTCTATCAGTCAGGGGATTTTTTTATGTGTGAAACTGAGGAAAAGTTGACATTTTGAGGTACCGTCAGATATGGTTGGAAAATGGATAGTGAGTCCCAGTTTATTCACTGTTACCAGTTGAATTCATGCTCAGGGACCCTAAGGCTTCAGAAAATATGGGTCGAAGGGTTGTGGGGGGGGGGGGTGCACGTGGACCATATCTTGCCCATGGCCTAAGTGATCCGGATCGGGCAAGGCTTACCGAGGGCGTGGTTCCCCGGTAGACGACACTACGTGGTTAATTAGGTTAACTGGTTCTCGACAAAAAGACCCTACGCTACACGGTGGAGGTATTGGCGTCCACGGTCGTTAAACGACCCGCGCCTCACGGAATTATCCGTGAGCGACGGCCTACAATTCCGGGAGTTTGGTGGGAGACGACGTAACTTCCCCCACCTAGCGTTCGCTCTCGTCACCGGTCCCCGGCCCGCAACAATATGCTTGAAAGTAAACAATGATTTAATTTCTCATTTTCTGACAGTTGTAGTATTGTTATGAATAGTTAGCTCACCTGGAATGTATGTCCGGTGAACTTATGGTATGGCGTGTCCGTCCATCACAAATTCTTGCAACTTCTTCTCTGAAACGACACATACAATTTCGATGGAACTTTACCACAACATTCATCACCGTGTATTTACCAAAGTTTGTTCATGGCATTAAAAAAATTGGGCCCTAATGGGGTCGACAGGGGTTGCCCCCCAAAATCGCTATTTGCTTTCTTCTCAGAAACTACACATGCAATTCGGATGAAACTTGACCACAACCTTCATCACCCGTGATGTACCCAAGCTTGTTTACAGAATTAAAAAAAATCCATCGGTGTTTACTTTCTTCTCTGTTACATATTTTGTGGGTCATCCATATGCCTACCAGTTGTTCCCTGGTTATCTTATCCAGCCGCTACCAGGTGAGCACCCAGGGGTATTGTCCCTATGTTTAAATAATGTAATCGGTGTTTTTTTTTTTTGATGATCCACACACTTGTGTCTCGGAAAGACTGTTTTGAATTTGCTCAGAATGCCATGTGTACCTCTGAAAACCGAAGGGTGCATGAATTGCACGTGCTAAATGATTAATGCCCATGTCAATTACTTAACGTGTAAACTTGCAATCAGATGTTCTGCACATCCCTCATGCCAAAAGGCTGGAACAGTCTTTCAACAATGACATTATCAATTCTACAAGTTTGTTTTTTTATGGTGAAAAGTATAAATCGCTGAACAGTCACTCGTTAATAAAAAAAGTGATAGTGGCAGATTTGTCATGCTCGAAAGACGTATCCTAAGTGTTGGACCAGTTCTTCATTTTATCAGTCTGCAGCGAGGGAAGAGGCTGCTTCCTTGCCTATCTGCGGGTGAGATACTATAGCAGAGGGTGGAGTCATCAGCAAAAGGGATGAGCAGAATTTTCCAGAGAATTGGAAAGATCACTGAATAAAATGAGGAACAAGACTGGGCCCAAGATACTGCCTTGTGGCATTCTGGCCTCAACAGGCAGAGGATCCTGTTGAGAGGCATACTCTAACTACCAGAGTGGATGAAGTCGATAAACCCTGAGAAGAGGATGCCTTGGATGCCATAGGCAGAGAGTTGGGGGAGCAAGGTGGGGTGCCTGATTGTGTCAAATGAAATTTTGCTGGTGTCTGTCAATTTTTGGAAGTTTAACCAAAACAGGGTTACTTAAAGAAGGACATATATCCTAGAGTTGCATGGACAAGGTCTGAGGGTTGAGAGATCAAGAGTGGAGGGAGCAGGACAGGAAGATATGCAGTAAAAACACAGCGATGTCACTGACCTGCAACTTGCATAGTGCTCCTGCTCAATATGCTCTTCCTTGTTTTCGTGGTCTTTTCCCCTCTACCTCTATCTTTCCTTTTTGATTTATGGCAATGTTACGAGGTGTGTTTGCCCTTAAAATTGCAGGAAATTAGAGATCACCTTGTTTGTCTGATTTAGGAATGAAGAGAATATTGAAATGCACATGAACGTTTCTCCATGGTTTGGAAGACCGGAAAGAGATTTTGACCTTCCTGGAAAAGATTTTATCCAAGTAAGGCACCATAAAGGTGCATTTTTTGAATGTTATATACATTGAATAAAGATGTCCATTTTATGATTACTCTTCAGACTCTTTGAATGTTGTAGAGTTGATTGTGCTTATTCTTTTCTTTCTTAGGATAAGAGTGTGTGGATGGAAAATTCACTTGGAGGGATTAATTCTCCTCGAAGGCTTGGTGAGCATATCATCAGAGATATTACAGGGATTATGTACCATTACCCTGCTGTTTGTTCTATAATGAAAGATTTAATGATACCCAGATATGCCAAAAAAAAAAATGACCGTTTTTACAGCCATTGTTCCCTGCTGTGCAGGGGTTGGGCTTTTTCTTGAGGCAATGTTTTATGGCCGGATGCCCTTCCTGACGCCAACCCTGGTCGCCTCTTACGACACACAGGGATATGGTACACCTATTCTAACCGGGGCATACACCGGGACCAGTACACTGGTACTCATTTTGCCGACCTCGGAAGGATGACAGGCTGAGTCAACCCCCTGGTGTTAATTCAGCAGCCAACGGGGCTTGAACTCAGGACCCTGGGATCCCAAGCCGCCACCCTAACCACTAAGCCAACACCAGGCTTCGATACCCAGATATGCCAAATGTTGGAAAACTGAAAGTGTAATTGTTACTCGAAAATTTTGCCTGTGTTATGCTGGAACAGTTCTTCACATGGTAAAAACTAGAATGGCATACATTTTGTATCCCAGTGATAGTCCGGACTTGAATCCAGACCTGAACCAAAATCACATTGGCTTGTTCTTGTCACCTAACCAACTCACCCACAAATTTTTCACATATTGTGCTATATATAATTTTTGGCCCCATCTCTCAATGTGGTGAAGAATCACTCAAAATTGAAGTACCTGGATCCGGGTCGTCACCAAAGTCTAATCGATTTGTCCTAGTCACACACTCAACCTGTCCACAAAGTGTCATCCAAATCCATCCATGACTTTTTCAGATATCCTGTTCACAGACAAACAAACAGACGGCTGAAAATACAACCTCCGTCCACCTTTGCTGGTGGAGTTAATTATACGATTCTGTTTATAACAAATGGAAAAAAAAACATTTCACTGACGATTAAAGGTAAAATACTGAAATACCTGACTTCCACAGATATTGCATTTGAATTCATGGGAATTGCTGATTAAATTTTCTCTCAAACACCAACGTTGTACAATATTGTGAAGATGTACAGTGCGTTCAGAAAGTATTCACACCCCTCGACTTTTGTCACATTTTGTTGTTACAGCCTGAATTTAAAATGGATTAAGTTGAAATTTTTTGCCACCGATCGACACAAAATACCTCATAATGACGAAGTGCAAACATGTTTTTAAAATTTTTTACAAATTAATTAAAAATGAAAAGGTGAAATCTCTTGCATCAATAAGTATTCCACCCCTTTGCTATAACACTCCAAATTGAGCTCAGGTGCATCCAATTTCCTTTGATCATCCTTGAGATGTCTCTGCAACTTGATTGGAGTCCACCTGTGGCCAATTAAATTGATCAGACATAACTTAGAAACACACTTTTCTATATGAGGTCCCACATTTGACAGTGCATGTCAGAGCAGAAACTCCACCATGAAACTTAAGGAACTGTCCATAGAACTCTGAGATAGAATTGTGAGGATGCATAGATCTGTGAAAGGGTATAAAACAATTTCTAAAGTGTGGAAAGTTCCCAAGACTACAGTAAGCTTCATCATTAGGAAATGGAAAGAATATGGAACTACCCCGACTCTTCCTAGAGCTGGCCATCTGACCAAACTGAGCAACTGGGCAAGAAGGACTTTGATCAGGGAAGTGACCAAGGACCCAATGACCACTCTGACAGAACTACAGAGTTCCTTGGCTAAGATTGGAGAACCTGCCAGAAGGGCAACAATCTCTGCAGCACTTCATAAATCTAGGCTTTATGGGAGAGTGGCCAGATGGAATCCACTCCTGAGAAAAAGGCACATGACTGCACGCTTGGAGTTTGCAAAAAGGCACGTGAAAGATTCTCAGAGCATGAGCAAAAAGATTCTCTGGTGTGATGAGATGAAAATTGAACTCTTTGGCCTGAATGCAAAGCACTACATCTGGTAGAAATCAAGCACAGCTCGTCACCCCCTCTGACACCATTCCTACTGTGAAACATGGTGTTGGCAGCATCATGCGATGGGGATGGTTTTCAGCGGCAGGGACTGGGAGACTTGTAAAGATAGAGGGAACAATAAATGGAGCCAAATACAGGCAAATACTTGAGGAGAACCTGCTTCAGTGCAAGAGACCTTAGACTGCGGTGAAGATTAAGTTCCAACAGGACAATGACTCCAAGCATACAGCAAGATCAACATTGGAATGGCTGCAGAACAAGAAAATGAAAGTCCTCAAGTGGCCGAGCCAAAGCTCAGACTTGAGAATCCCATTGAGAATCTGAGTAAAGACTTGAGGTTGCTGTTCACCGACGCTCCTCATCTAACTTGCAGATCTTGAGCACATCTGCAAGGAATAATGGGTGAAAATCCCCAAATCCAGATGTGCAAAGCTGATACAAACATACGCAAAGAAACTCGAAACTGTAATCACTGCCAAAGGTGTCTCTACTAAGTATTCGCTCAGAGGGTTGAATACTTATTGATGCAAGACATTTCACCTTTTCATTTTTAATTAATTTGAAAAATTTCTGAAAACATGTTTTCACTTTGTCATGATGGGGTATTTTGTGTAGATTCATGACAAAAAAATTTAAATTCAATCCATTTTAAATTCAGGCTGTAACACAACAAAATGTAACAAAAGCTGAGGGGTGTGAATACTTTCTGAAGGCACTGTAATCTCACCATTCTATGAACTCAAAACATACTCTTCAATGACATGCATTATGTCTGAGTGAGTGAAGGGTTAAACGTATTCCACCAAAACAATGCAAGATTTGTGTCTTCAATTGTGAAGGCTCCAGGGCCAAGAAAAAAGGTGTCTGAGTAGTGGCACATATCATTTATGATGTCAGAGAGTGAGAGAGAATGTGTGTGGTGCTTAGGTGGTTGTCTTGGGAATTGTGTTCTCTGCATCTTGTGCAATAAATTATCTTTTAAAGAATGGCTTGCCTTGTATTTCCACAATTTTGTCGCAACAATGATCATGTTCAGTTGGGATTCCTTATGTGTTAAAATTACTGTAATCCTGTTTTATAACATGCACGGTATTAAGCTTTGCCGGATCACAGGCCAACGACAACGATAACCGCTCGACGCTGGCTTGTGAAAAATAGTGATAGTTTGGCTGTCCTTGATGTCTTGGGCTTCAATGTGACGGTAACCATGTCATTCCATCCATCCATTGGGACCATACTCTGTGCAGAGCGTACTCTGTGCAGAGCTTCCTAAGAAGTCTCCTTGACTATTGGGCACAATCCTGGACAGGTCGCCACTCCGACTCAAGATACCAGCAAGCTGGCACTCATTTTGCCGACCTCGGAAGGATGACAGGCAGGGTCAACCCCATCTGGTATTAATTCAACAGCAAGTGGGATTTGAACTCGGGATTCTAGGATCCCAAGTCCACCACCCTAACCATTAAGCCAACACCAGGCATAACCATGTCATTGTCGTTCCATCATGTGAGAAGGTTGCAGTCCACGCAATAATATATTGTTGTTGTTTTTATTATTATTTTGGGACAGTGAGGCATCGTTGGTTAACAAAGCTCTTCCTTATTCTGAATCGGTTAGGCTTCTGGTTTCCTTTTTCATGTGGTTCCATAATATTGTTTTGGCTTTTTTGTGTCAGAACTTCACACACAGGATGGTGTGGAAGCCAAGTCATACCAGAATATCTACAGAGAGAGGAATCTGGGGTCAAGGGCTCCACACACCATTCTTCTGGGAGATTTGCTGAGCCTATTAAGTGATGAATTGGTCCATTTGGCGGGGAAGGAGCCAGAAGGAAGCTTCAGTGATCCACGCATGCTCGCATTGGCCATGGAACAGCAACAAGCCCGAGCTGAGGTGTAGATTTATGAATTGATTGCATTACCAAGTAGAGTGCTTTGATTGTTTTTAACGGATCAATTAATTATTCTAATGTACATATAGCATGTCGATAGAGGTATCGTGTTATATATTATGTAATTGGTGTGGACGAGGTTTGTCCCTGAGAAATTGAACAAGGTTTGTCCCTTATACATCGCAGTGTGGTAATCTTCGTCATGATGAAGCAGCACTTATACGAAAGGAAGGAAAGGAAAGAAGAGTCTTGCATGGGCTTGTATGAGCATTGTTTGACCATTCATCTGTTTATTAAAGGCTTATCAGTTGAAATGCTTATCCCCTGATGTAATTTGTTGTTTTACGCTGTTACCCCACCAGCTGCGTGTTGAGGCATTACACCAGATTCTAACTATTATTGCTGGGATGGAGGCAAAGGAAGGGGAAGAGCATGTAGGTCTTGGTTCAAGCCCCGGGTCTCCCACGGTACGAGCTGTTGCACTTCTCACATCAGTGCGTTTGCAGTTCTTGGCCGGGTGTTTTGGTCTCGGTGTGATCAGCTCTCCTGGACAAGACAGCCACAGCTTACAGCTTCACCATTACCAGGTGCTTTGCATGCACTGCCAACCTTTTGCTTAAGTAATTTGAAGACCTTCTCCACGTTGCTTCCAATTTGGTTTTTTGAATTGCCACTGATGTTACGTTGCTGCCGTGGTCATGCTCCTTATCCCTTGCTCATAGGATTCCATCGCTTCAGCAAGGTTTGACACGCGGAAGGAGATCCAGATGCTCGTGCATCGCATTTACCAGCACTTGTCCTCAATGCTGGAGAATGGCCTGCAAGCTAACAAGCACCATATCGGCAAGTGCACATTTTTTTTTCTTATTGTCTTTTTATCGTATGAGTTAATTAGTGGTTTGTTTTCTGCATTTCCTCATTGATATGCAGACTGTAGAGCCTTTGTGAGGCTCCTATTGCTTGGGTCAAGAGGAAGTGCAGGTGAAGAAGAAGAGGCACACATTGGATGTGGCCATTGAGATGTAATTTTTTTTTTAAACCATCCTATTACTCTTACTATTGTGTTTGCATGCTGTTTTCCATCACTGGCCTTAAAATGCCATTCTAGATCTCCATCTCACGTATTGGGTCCCAGAGAACTCCAATAGCTTCCAGCAACCGTTCCCAATGTACTGTATATTTACAATGTGAGGCAGATTCGTTCCTGCATCAAGGTTGTACTGCAGTGCAGCCAAATGCTTTTATAGCAAGTATTTATGCTGAAACGTGTACACCTGCATCTTCACCATCATTCCAACTCATGTGAACAGCCCTCTGGCTCTGCATATATAAATGGTCATTTTCGATTGCATGCTTCCTTGATAGTACTCCTTTTTTGACCACTCAGCACGTGCTGTATCATAAAGTACCTGCATACATGCTGTAAATTATATTCACATTTTAAATGAGCAATGCTTTGATGTCAGTTTCCTATATGATTGACCAAACATTAAAGTCTTCGTCTTTTGGTTGTACTTATTTTATTTCAAGTCCTCTCAACACTTAGGTTCAAGTACTGAACTAAATGACTGTAGGAGTTAAATTTTAACCACCGCCCCATGAAGGTGGACGGGGGTTATGTTTTCACCCCTGTCTGTGTATCTGTCTATGAGCAGGATATCTCAAAAAGTCATGGACGGATTCCGTCAGAATTTGGTAGACAGGTTGGGTGTGTGACAAGGACAAATTTGTTCAATTTTGGTGAAGATCCGGATCCGGATGCGAGTTTTTTTTTTTTTGTTGTGGTTTTTTTCCAAGTGATTCATCATCATTGAGAGATGGGGCCAAAAACGATGTATAGAAGGATATCTCAGTTGTGGACAAGTTTTGACAAAACTTGGTGGGTGAGTTGGGTAGGTGATAAGAAAAACCCGATTAGATTTCGCTGAATGTCTGTATACAGACCCGGCCTATCAGTGGGATAGAAAACATAAACGGTTCAGCCTGGCGAGGTATGCGCTCTCATGAGTGCCAAACTAGTTAGTCCATCCCTCGCGTAGTGGGAGATGTGATTTTGCATTCGTGTGTGTGTGTGTGTGTGTGTGTGTCTGTGTCTTTGTCTTTGTCTTTGTCTGTGTGTGTCTCTCTAGGCCATAACGTTTTTACCTTTTGAACTTTTGTCATCAAATTTTCAACAAAGCTTTATTTTGAGAACTTGGAGAAGATAAATTAATCATTTGGTCAATGGTCAGCATCACATAAAATTGACAGTTTTCATCCAATTGACTTGAAATTTTAATAATTTGACCTTTTGTTATCAAATTTTCAAGAAAGCTTTATTTGAGAATATAGAAAAGAAAAATTAAGAATTTGGTCAAAAGGTCAAAGGTACCATTGTGCATTCGTCTGAAGAAGAAGTCCGAAAACAAAGCAGACAAGCTTTGCTTTCTAGTTAAGTATGTATTTATCAAGGGAGTAGTGAGTGCATCAAAGAAATTATCAGTAGTACTCTGCAGGCCAGCCGGTGGTACTATTTTTTTCAAATGCGTAATTATGGTCCAAGGAGCTTGTGCCATGGCTCATTTGTCCATTCTTCCATCAGTCTGTGTCTGTTGGTGTTTTGAATTGGGAGATTTCGGTGAAAATTGTCAGTAATTTCCTTATGATGGTCAAGTTTATTGGTATCATTCCTCAACTTGTATTTTAAAGTCATTTTAGAGTAAAAGCCCTTTCAATTATTTTTCAAATGTTAAGTGTTGAATTTTGATACACTCAACTTTATTTCCAGACCACAATGAAGATGCGTCAAAAATGTTTGGGCCTAGATTAGCAAGAGTTATGGGGGTTGTTTTAACAACTTGTCCCAGCAGCTTAAAATGCTGTCTAAAATAATTTTGTCATTCCATTATTTTTCTCAAACCTTTAAAATCTTTATTTCATTTCAATGAATGATATACTTTAACACTGTAGAACACAAATCTCTGCATTGGCACTTTGAAAATCATTCCGTTTAGCAGTATTTCGAAAAAAAACTATGGCATTTTACATCATCTTGACCAATCAAATTTGCTGCTCACAGACCCCACCCATGTCCTTTTTTTCTCAATATTGCATGGGGTAAGGTGCTCTATGACCTCTCCAGGTTTGATTAATTTTTTTTTCATTGGATTTTTAGATTTGTTGAAATGCTATAATTTGTGCATAAAGCATCTTGCTTCTTACTATCTCGTTGGACTTATAGTTTGTTTAGCAGGATTGTGAAATCCATGCATCTTTTCATGGATCATGCAGGTGCCCAGCAGAGGCTCTTGCTCGTCACTGTTTTTGTGTTGAGTGTACGCTACCAACCAGCGGACGTAGCTCTGGCAGTGTCCAGCAGCTTACTAGGTGTGCTGTCTGAACTCTGCGGTTCAGACCTCTCTTTGGGACACCCGTGGCTGTTTCTGCGCAAGCAGGGCTTTTCTCGTCTGGGAATGGCACTGAAGGTGGCCAGCACGCGCCTACTCCAAATTCTGGCAATCACAACTGGGTAGGTCCTCGACCCAATGTGTCTGCACCTTCTCCTTCACGTGCTGTAGACTGGATGCCAACTTTACGTTCTGGTTCTGGTTATGTGTTTGAATTGATATGAAAGGCTTTTTTTCGGACAGTGCAGTCTTTTAAATTGCCTCGGTTAACCAGTCTGATTAACATCATTTACATAAAATCCTTTAAATTATGTTATATTTTAGGAATAGCCAATACTGTGCAATTAATAAAAAGTGTGTGTGTCGTCTGTGTGTTGTTGTTGGAATTGGCTTATTAAGCACTGATTTTTAAGTATGTCCTTGCAGCATGTATGCTGACCGGCTAAGTAGCACAGTGGTGCAGGCTCTGATTGACCTCCTCTGCGGTCAACTCAAGAACCTGCTTGCACAAGCTCAAGGTTCTGCTTTGGACCACAATATTGCTATCCCCAAGTGGATTCCAGAGTACAAGGCTGAGATGGATGCCAAATCTGCTGAAGGTTGAAGATATTCATTTCATTCATTTTATCTTTTGCTTGTCATATTTTCTGTGCTTCAACATGAAAGTAAAACCTAAAAAGAAACTTGATGTCAATTTAAAAATAAATCTATGATGTCTCCTATATTTGCATAATTGAAGGTTATAATACCAAAAGCTGATACATGTTGCTTTTAATGCTTTTGCCTGATAATTTGTCCTCGTCTCTTGTTCATTCAACTATGAATGAGGTAGGTTCACCTTTAAATACACTACATTGCAATGCGTTTGCCTCTTCAAATTTACGTAAATAAATGTAAGAATCGGGTCACTTGATTGCCTGGCAAACTAACCAGAGCACAGAAGAGATAAAGTCGAAGGTCTCTGACTAGTTTCTACCCTTTCTGTCATCATGCTGGATGGCTTCTCTTTGTCATTCTAAAATCCATTGTGGCATTTTACAGATGACGCCTCCCCGTGCAAGAGAATTCCTCTGCTAAGCAGGCAGTGGCAGTCTCCCTTTCTGCCATACTTTAGAGAATATGCAACTTGTTATCTCCATAGAACATGTAATTTATTGCAGGAAAGACCCATAATTTCACTTTATCCTTCCATAAGGACCAGTTGACAAATTGCCTGAATTATTTCTGTGGTCAGCCTCTGGAACATGTACCATCTCTTAAGAGCCTGTGCCTCACCATTAGTAATGTCCTCCTTTGGGAAGATCAAATCTCCAAAGGTGGCCCTGCCTCGGAAGTTTCCACAGTGTGAAGTCCTTACTCTGCTGGCTTCTCCTTCATCCAAAGTCTCGTAATATATGGCTCCTTTCTGTGGACTGGTGCTGTTGTTTCCCATCTTCCCTTCCTTAAAGGGGAACCCAAATGCTCAGACCAGATCGATGCTATTTTTTGTGATTAAAAGTCAAAATCTTTTTATCCTTCATGCTTCGCCAGGACCTCACACCTGGAAGTCAATCACCAGATTTGTATTGTCTTCGGGTTACATCGCGGTACGATTTAACTCAAACGGCAAATAATTTTCGATTTTCCACAAATACTGTACGTCTCGTTGATATGTCCTTGATGGTTGTAGTAAAACAAATCAAGATGGCTTCGTGCTACACCAATGGCTGAAAGACTCTAAGTTTGCCAGAAATTGAACGAGGTTTGACCAAAATACCTCAGTGTGGATCAGGCCTACATAATGTTCGCTTTTGTGCTCAGAACATTCAACAGAGTACTGTTATTAAATGACAGATGGCTGGATTGTGTGGTTATCCAACATGTTTGAGAGAGGATTCCATCCTCATGATATTAAGTGGAAGAAACAGCCATTGCTTGAAACTGTAATACCATCTCTACCCAGCTACCAGCACATGTAGACGAGGTGTCCACCCACCAATTAAACCACCAATTATTTTTATGGTCAAATTTGTTTTATGCATTTTGCAAGTATCGTGCCATGCATGGCATCTTTCTTGTTTGTTTGTTTGTTTATTTATCATCTGCTGCTTTATTAAATTATCTGTCGTACACTTTTATTTATCACTTTCAAAATTAACGAAACACCTTGTATGAAGAAATCATGATGATGAACACAATCGGCATATTTTGACTGCATGATTATGGTTGTGAGTGGAGAGGGTGGAGGCAAATCTTGTGTTTTGAATCTCTGAGGCCTCCCCCCCACCCCTTTTTCCTTCCCACCATCCTACTTCCTGCCTCCACACCCCATTGATCTGTACTTTTATTGAGAAAACACTGAACTATATATATGAAATTTGATGTTATTCTTGTTTTAATTATTGTTGTTTGTTTCCATTTACTTCTTTGTAGTTGGCGTGCACCCTATAGGCATCTCGGCTGAGATCCAGCTGGGGGATTTTCTGGTATTCTTGCGTCGTGTCGTATCCTCCAAAGGCATTCAGAGCAGAATAGCTTCTCCAAAGTGGATGGAGGTTCTTTTAAACATTGCAGCACAAAGAAGGCCATCAGGTTGGCTGCATTCTCATTTTTTTTTCCACGTAATTGTACATGCAAAGGTGCAGTTATTGTGAAAATATGGTTGTTGTTTTTTTAAAGATTAACTACACAGTTTGAACATGTGCATGAACTAATACAAGCAGTATGGATGGTCCTGGCTCATGAAACAGAGTAATTACTTTATTTAAACTTTTTGTTTCATCTGCATCAAAGTATGTTTCATCTACATCAAAGCTCATGCAACAAGGAAGTATGATATAGTAATAATTAGAGGGAAATGCTCATGCGACAAGGTAGTATGATAGACTAATTATAATTAGAGGGAAACACTCATGCAAGAAGGTAGAATCCATCCATCCATCCATCCATTGGGACCATACTCTGTGCAGAGCGTTGGTGCTGCCTAAGCAGTCTC
>CM068963.1:23458193-23468661 GCA_035128595.1 Eptatretus atami | reverse complement strand
GGAAAAGGTCAGGGAAGAATTGGGAGATTCTGATGAAGAGGAAGAAGCAATGGCAGACGATGCAGAGGGATCGAGTTTTGTGATTGGTGGGAGATGATTGCACTTAGACTGATGGTCAGAGCCACGGTGGGTTAAAAACACGATCCCTCTCATGGCACTAACTCGAGTCGAAACACCCCAGACCTTTTTAAAGTGCTTGATGGAACTCGAGGAGACCTCTGGCTGATCGATTTCACGAGGCCACTTCTTGGTGTAAACTGTTTATATGTCTATTTATTATTTATTTGGAGGGATTGCATACACTTGATGATTGTAATTTGACAATTGTACCTGATGATACATTGTGCAGTTCAGTTTGAAGAAAACTTAAAATATAATGATTATTTTGCTGCTAAATGTTCGCCCTTGCTTCACAAAGTTATGATTTGATGTCAAGCTGTTCACCACCATCTCAGATCACGCTCTCCCCCATCCAAAACCATTAACTTTTCGACCCCCATTAGTCACCCTCCAACCCCCAAGCTCACCTCTATCAAAGTTTCCAATTTTTCCTTCCTCAAAGTTTGCTTCTGTATTCATCTTGTCCACCCCGTGCGTCCTCTCCTACACACCATTCCTCCCAACACCTGTCTCTTTCTATTTACCCCTCTCTTTTTACTGTTGCTTTTGTTACGACTCAGCCCGAATTGGGCTAAGAGGTATTGTCGTCGCGGGCGTCCGGGCGTCCGTCCGGGCGTCTGTCAACTTTGGTTCCGTCAATTTCGAGGAAACGCCTCGTCCGATTAAATCATCTTTTGCAGGGTGTTGGGGTGAGTAGAGGAAGGTTCCTTCGAAAATGGGCATGCTGCGATTTTCAATGTGGCCTCCATGGCAGCCATCTTGAAATTGGTTTCCGTCGATTTTGAGGAGAACGCCCTGTCCGATTAAATCCATTTTTGCAGGGTGTGTTGGGGTTGAGTACGGGAAGGTTCCTTTCGAAATGGGCGCGCTGCGATTTTCAATGTGGCCTCCATGGCAGCCATCTTGAAATTGGTTTCCGTCGATTTCGAGGAGAACGCCTTGTCCGATTAAATCCATTTTTGCAGGTGTGTTTGGGTTGAGTAGAGGAAGGTTCCTTTCGAAAATGGGCGCGCTGCCATTTCAATGTGGCCTCCATGGCAGCCATCTTGAAATTGGTTTCCGTCGATTTCGAGGAGAACGCCTTGTCTGATTAAATCCATTTTTGCAGGGTATGTTGGGGTTGAGTAGAGGAAGGTTCCTTTCGAAAATGGCGCCATGCGATTTTCAATGTGGCCTCCATGGCAGCCATCTTGAAATTGGTTTCCGTCGATTTCGAGGAGAACGCCTGTCCGATTAAATCCATTTTTGCAGGGTGTGTGGAGCTGGTAGAGGAAGGTTCCTTTCGATATTCAGTGCGATGCGATATCCAATATGGCGGCTAGGGCAGCCATCTGAATTTGGTTTCCGGACAATAACTTGAGAACGGCTTGACAGATTGATTTTATTTTCATGGGGTATAATGGGGTGGTTAGAGGAAGGTTCCTTTCGATATACAGCACAATCCGATATCCAATATGGCGGCTAGGGCAGCCATCTTGAATTTGTTTCCGCATAACTTGAGAATGGCTTGACTTTTTGATTTCATTTTTGGTGATATAATGGGGTGTTTAGAGGAGGTCCTTTCGATATTCAGCGCAATCCGATATCCAATATGGTGGCTAGTGCAGCCATCTTAATTTGGTTTCTGGACAATAACTTGAGAACGGCTTCACACATTGATTTTATCTGGCGAGCTATAATGGGGTTGAGTAGAGGAAGGTTCCTTTCCAAAAGGGCATGCTGCGATTTTCACTGTGGCGCCATGGCAGCCATCTTGAAATTGGTCTCCGTCAATTTCGAGGAGAACGCCTTGTCCGATTAAATCCATTTTTGCTGGGTGTGTTGGGGTTGAGTAGAGGAAGGTTCCTTTCAAAAATGGGCATGCTGCGATTTTCAATATGGCCACCATCTTGAAATTGGTTTGCGTCAAGGGCTGAGTGGTTACGCCCGCTTGGGGTGCTATTTTTTTGTTTTTTTTTTATGCTTTCATTCTGCATTCCAGCTCTTCCACAAGGCCTGACTTTGTATACAAAAAAAAGAATCAATATTGAATTGTTTTTATAAGAAGTCAACATCAATCTTCATCCACCTTCGTGTATGGTTCTCAATTGTCCACACGGTATTTGAAGGTACATCGTGCCCTTTCAAAATTGTAAACAATAAAATAAAATAATAGATTTGAAGCATAATATAAGGACTTGTGATGAAAAGTCAAATTATTGGAGCACATGGTAGTATCTGAACCTGTTCTTTCATATCCTTGTTGATGTTCTAAATGTTTATAACGAGCAGAGTACCCGCTATCTACCCTCCGGATGACCCTCTGGTGGTGGGAGATTGCGCGTTACTTGCTGAAAAAAAGTATAGTCTATATTGCAAAAAGACTCTATAGATGTTTGTATGGTGTGCATCGAAAGAGGACAAACCAGTCTCGAGGGTCGGAATGTCGATAAATAAAAAAGGGTCTATGGGCTCTAATGGGTGTAAGATGTTGCAGTTAAAGATAACTGCAACTAAGAATTAGCACTGCTCTCTCTTCTTATTCTTTCATAGCAATGATTGGTTGCGAAGCAAGTGAAATAAAATTAATTGTTCCTTTTATGAGTACTTGGATATGACAAATTACAAGTATCATAGTATATGGTCATAAATGATATACATGCAAGCCGTTAAGAACCACATTTGAAAACACAGGTTGACATCTCGCCATTGAGTGTCCGATTGACCTTTACATTATGTAAATTTATTCCGTCTGTAGTCTGTACAGTGCATTCATAAAGTATTCACACCTCTTGACTTTTTCACATTTTGTTGCGTAACAGCCTGAATTAAATTTAAATGTTTGTCACCGATCTACACAAAATACCCCATAACGATAAAGTGAAAACATGTTTTTAGAATTTTTACAAATTAAAAAAGAATGAAAAGCTGAAATGTCTTGCGTCAATAAGTATTCAACCCCCTGAATAAATACTTTGTTGAAGCACCTTTGGCAGTGATTGCAGCTTCGAGTCTTTTTTGGTATGTTTGTATCAGCTTTGCTCATCTGGATTTGGGGATTTTCTCCCATTCTTCCTTGCAGATGTGCTCAAGCTCTGCAAGTTGGATGAGGAGCATCGGTGAACAGCAACTTCAAGTTTTCCACAGATTCTCAATGGGATTCAAGTTTGGGCTTTGGCTGGGCCACTCAAGAACTTTCATGTTCTTGTTTTGAACTCATTCTATTCCAGTGTTGCTTTGGCTGTATGCTTGGGGTCATTGTCCTGTTGCAATGTAAATCTTCCCTGCAGTCTTAGGTCTTTTGGACTCTGAAGCAGGTTCTCCTCAAGGATTTGCCGGGATTGTTGCCTCCATCCTTGCAAGTCTCTCAGTCCCTGCCACTGAAAAGCATCCCCATAGCATGATTCTGCCGCCAACATTCTTCACGGTATGGAAGGTGTCAGATGAGTGATGAGCTGTGCTCGGTTTCTGCCAGATGTAGCGCTTTGCATTCAGGCCAAAGAGTTCAATTTTCATCTCATCAGACCATATAATATTTTGCCTCATGCTCTCAGTCTTTCACATGCCTTTTTGCAAACTTCAGGCATGCTGGCATGTGCCTTTTTCTCAAGAGTGGCTTCCTTCTGGCCACTCTCCCATAAAGCCTGGATTTGTGAAGTGCTGCAGAGACTGGTGTCCTTCCAGCAGGTTCTCTCTTCTCAGCTGAGGAACTCTGTATTTATGTCAGAGTAGTCATTGGGTTCTTGTTCACCTCCCTCATGTCCAAGGTCCTTCTTGTCTGGTTTCTCAGATTGGTCAGATGGCCAGCTCTAGAAGAGTCTGAGTGGTTCCATATTCTTTCCATTTCCTCATGATGGAGCTCACTCACTGTGTTCTTGGGAACTTTCAACACTAGAAATTGTTTTATACCCTTCTACAGAGCTACACCTCCTCACAATTCTATCTTCAATTTCTACAGTGAGTTCCCTGGACTTCACGGTGGAATTTCTGCTTTGACATGCACTACCAACTATAGAAAGGTGTGTTTCTTTATAAATCATGTCCAATCACTGGAATTTGCCACAGGTGGACTCCAATCAAGTTGTGGAGACATCTCAAGGATGATCAAAGGAAAATGGATGCACCTGAGCTCAATTGGGAGTGTCGTTGCAAAGGGGTTGAATACTTATTGACGCAAGACATTTCAGCTTTTCAGTTTCAATTAATTTGTAAAAATTTTATCAACATGTTTTCACTTTGTCATTATGGGGTACTTTGCAGAGATCGGTGAAAAAAATTAAAATTTCATCCATTTTAAATTCAGGCTGTAACACAACAAAATGTGAAAAAAGTCAAGGGGTGTGAATACTTTCTGAAAGCACTGCAGCTCCTGATGAGGGTGCAATTGTTGAGACTTCTTTGCACTGTCATCACTACATTGTCACAATGCCCACATTTTGTGTGATATTGTGCTTAGAAAATGATTTCTGATCTCGAGCAAATGATAGAGTTTAGTCGGGTCATTAATGTGGCATGTTTTGCAGGACCCCAGACTTGCTTTTGAAGACGTGGATGCTGCAGATCTTTACCCATGTGTCATGTTCTACAGTAGCAACCCTGGAGAGAAGGTGCAAATTTCTAAGAATATGCAGGAATGCCAATAGAAGACATGGCTGGCTTATATATGCTATAATTTTTGCAATACTTTCCTGTCATTGTTTAGCAACAATCCATTGCACATACATCATAATAAAATTATATTAGTTCTCTTACAACGGTCGGTGACACAAGAGTAGGCCATTAGGCCCATTAAAGCCTGTGATATTATTTCCAATCTAAGATTATTGTTCGTGCTATATCCTTTTTAAATGTTTATGGCCAAGCAAGGAAACAGCATGCACCATTGTTAGTCTTTGGTATGACTCAGCTGGGATTCAAACCGCTGATATCTTGGACTCAGAGCAGATGCTCTCCATTGCCATTGATTTGATTATTGATTGTCATTGATCATAATGATCATTGCCCTTACTATTATTATTATTATTGGTCATTGCCATTGACTCTCTATTGCCATATATGTATATTGTTGCGTCACAGGGGAACCACGATGGAGGGGCTGTCTCGGGTTACTCTCCGGACTCACTGGAATCACAGGCCGTTGCACACTAATAACTTTGTGTCACGGCTGGTCGCTAAACGACCGCAAATGCCAATAACTTGACCATGTGACTTACGGTCCTCCATCTAACAAACCGTTTAACTAAGGACACGTGACCTCCTTACCGGGGAGCGCGTCCTCGGTACGTAGTTGCGTTAACCAGATTACCTACCGGATCAGGTTCAGCCGAGCAGAACTGCCAAATATGCACCGGCTTTGAAACAGATTATTGGGGAATAACATCCCGGCTAAGTTAGGGTGCAGGCCATGCTGGACCAATGGAGGAAAAGACAAAAACGAGCTGGGAACATTTTTAACAACACATTTATAATACTAGAATGCGAAGAAAGTTATGTGGCACAGTAAATGGATTTTCTGCAATGTACAGCAGGGAAAGCAAGGAATTTGTGGGGTGCGGCCAAAGGCAAACAATACTACAACAGGAGACAGAGCAGAGTTATCTGGTTAGTTCTGACACCGTCTTAACTTTCGCTATGACAGGTGCCAACACACACACCAACAGACCAACACACACCAACGGAAATTAGAGATAGCCCAGAGAGAAAGAAACAGATGAGGATTTACAGCCTCTCAATACATGGCGTGGCGGCGGTCCAGCGCAACCCAGAATGCTTAGGAAAAAGGAGGTGGGATGTCTTGGTGTGGGAGTGTGAGGTGCGAGTGTAATGCAATGTGGGGGTGCGGAGTAGTGAGAGAAAAGAAAAAGCTTCATCAAAAAAAAAAAAAAAATATTCCCAAAAGAAAAAAAAAAAAAAAAAAAAAAAAGAAAAAAAAAAAAAAAAAAAAAAAAAAAAAAAAAAAAAAGAAAAAAAAAAAAAAAAAAAAAAAAAAAAAAAAACAAAAAAAAAAAAAAAAAAAAAAAAAATGTGAGGTGCAAGTCCGTTCATTTCACTCTTATTTTTCTGCTGAAAGACAGTTGGCTTCACCCGCGTTGATTGCTCTTTTGTGGCGTAGAGAGAGAGAGAGAGAGGAGAGAGAAAGAGAGAGAGAGAGAGAGAGAGAGAGAGAGAGGAAGAAGATGCATGAGAAGAAAGTCCCTATCCTATTCATGTAAGGATCTGTACATGTAAGTGTCTGTAATCTAATGAGCGTCGATTGAAATGGAGCAGCCCCGTCTCGTGGCAGTAACACGTGACCCCACGCTTGATCACGCGGACTCGCGGCGCCTTTAGCTCCTCGCCAATGCTTGTTCTCCTCGAAAAGGCCTGATATCTGGCGCGTGCTGCTCCAGCTCGTCCTCCCAACGATCTGCTTGCTGCTCCCCGGTCTGTCTGCTCGCCTATATCCAACTCTGGCTCCGCAATTCTCGTGCTGATCTGCTCTCTCGCACTGCTGTCCCGATCTGCGATCCGCTCTGCCCTTTTTATGAGCCCAGGAGAGGGGAAGAGCCAAGAATCGGATGAAACGGGGCTGTTAGCGAAATCTCGCTTCCCCATTTGACCATTGCAGTCATAGTCACCCCCGCCTGGGCCCGGATCTGAAAAATGGCTCAGTCGCTCGCTGACCCTGCCAAGTGTCGGAGCTCCGAGTTTTAACATGGGGCCATGGTTTTTGGATGCGCTCTCCGGCCCCGAACGTGCGCCAGCCTCCACTCAAACGTGGGATTGCAGAGAAATCCCTGTGCCACCCATATGTCCCTTCACGTATTACAGCGCACCAAAATAATGAGTTATGCCCCAAAATTACCCAACCTGCATCTTTTCTGTGTTCTTTGAGGCAATGGTGAGAATTTGATGACCATGTGGCAGTTATGGTGGTTGTGGAGTAATGTGAACATGTTTTGACTTTGGTAGTGAGAGAGATTTGCCACGTGGCATTTGTAGTGAGAGAGGATTGCCAAGTGGTGTTTAGGACGAGATTGAAATTCCTTGTAATGGTGAATAAAATATAAGGGGGTTGTGTGTGTGTGTGTGTGTGTGGTGTGTATGTATCTGACTACTATCAAACCCAAAACTTCTCGGAAAATCCCATTACGCTGTTGCAGCCTTCGAACACGAAATTTTACCTCAGGGACCAACTTGAGATTTTAGCACGATCGGATAGGGAATATTTTATTCTCGATTATTTTGACAAAAAAATCAACTCCAAAGCTGCTCAGAAAGTATTTTAAAATTAATTTTTCAAAACATGCATGTCCTGAAACTGCACCCACATCGAAATTCTTTGTTTTTTTTATTGTTTTTTGAATTCCCATAACTTATTTAAAAATTACTCAAACTCTCATCATTTTACAGAAATTCAGTCTGATATGTGTCTATTATGCCCTGTGAAATTTCAAGTCTGTAGCTAATCTGGTTATTGCCGTTGCTATGGAGTGAATGTGTGCATGATTTGTGTGTGAAATTTGAATTACTAGTAGTGCCCGTAAAAAAAAAAACACAATAAAAAAAAATAATAATAATAATAAATAAATAAACCACACGGCCGTTTCTTCGCTCTCACGTGCCGTACGTGCGTGACCCGGAAGTTCGATATTATTCGCAGTTACGATTATTCGCATTTATTTTTAATACCCAATTATTCAATTAGCGCCAAGGTATTTTACCTTTTCGCAATGTCGTGGCAAGGAAAAACAAAAGGAGAAGAGAAGAGAGAGAAAAATTTACTTCCTGGTTCGGAGCATACCAGCACTCGATGTTCCCGAAATTTATACACCGTCTAATATAGAACGATCATAACTTGGGCCATTGTGTTTATCTATAAATGCGCATAAGAAATCGAGAAATTATTAGAATACACGAAGTCATCACTCTCCGGAAGCCCGTACGTTGTAACCCGTAATGGGAACGCGGCTGAGGTTCCCTTCCCCATGGGCCACGCCCACGCAACAACGTGTCTTGCCATTGGTTTGGTAAATAAATGGCCATAACTTGGGAAGCACTTGTCCGATTAATATCAAACCTTGAAAAGGAACATCCTCAGGTCGCCAGCAACATACCTGGCAAGTTTCATAGATCGGACCAGAGGTTGTTGAGAAACAGCGGACACACAACCACACACACACACACACACACACCACACACACACACACCACACACCCACACACACACACACACCACACACACACACCACACACACACAACACACACACACACCACACACCACACACACACACAACACACACACACACACACACACACACACCACACAACACACACACACACACACACACACACCACACACACACACACACACACACACACACATTGCTGGAATTATAGATAGAAATTAAAGTTTAAGTGCATTATCTCGATATTGACTTTCGGTGGATGAAATAAGTAAAATAGCCATAACTTCGTCAATTTCAACCATTTTCTTTGAATAAGGTTTCATTTAAGGAAATTCTTCACTTTATCCAGTGATAACAAAAGCTCAATTTTGATTTTGCCACAAGTGTTGGGTTTTGCCATAGCAGGTCATATATATATGTATATATATATATATCTATTATATATATATATATAATATATAAGGTTAATTGCCGGGGTTCTTTTTGAATGAATTTTAAGAGCAGGTTTTGGGTCGCTGATGACTTGGCGTGATTCGAAGGTTGTAATCACATTAATTATAATCGTTGGGCATTATTTTCTTACATTTGAAACTCAAAATATGCTAAAATTAACTTTTAAGTCAAAACTTTAGTCAGTGATCAAAAAACAGACCGGAATTTACCGAAGATCTATGACGTCACGTTCTCCGAAAACTTCGTGAACATTCGGAAACGGCGTGTGAACCATGGCGAGATGCGAATCAGAGAGTGATTTCAGCAGGGATGAAATTGAGTGTTTTCATTCCGATATTGCCGAGGACGTGTCGGAGGATGATGGGAATTTATACTATGGGAGTTTCTGGCCCTGAGCCATATAAATTTGAGCCATTTGCAAGTGCCAGAAAACGGCCTATTTTGTGTACAAGTGGTAGGACTGACTGCCGCGCACTTCACACTGACAAGACTCCACCAGACAGATTGGTTTGTAGATTTTCATTTTCTTGTTCGATGCATAAAATAATGTAAAGTTTGATTCGTCTGTGACTTGATATAATAATTTTTAACCCCTCTAGTCACTCAAGAGTCAGAAATAGAATGATATATAATGGACCCAATATATTATACACCATAGCCTTGGCATTGAAGTCTTTCTGACAGCTGAGCTTGACCCCAGCGAAAGTGAACAGTTAGAACAAACTCCAACTTTCAGAGACTGTTGTGGCATATAAATACCAAACATGTTTAGCCTCATTGGGAAATATTCTACCAAATTTAGAAAAAAAAGTGGAAAATTGATCAATTTTTTACAAATTAAATGAAATAGCCTAATTTGCTGATGCTGTTAAAAAAGTAATTTAATCAACAATAAGTTGATTTGTTGAGAAATTTTTTCATGCTTGTGTTTTTCAGAAAGTTTATTTATGTGTTTTTCCATGTACTCTTTAAGAATACATTTCAAGGTTTTTCTCACTTAAACTCAACAATTGATTCTGTGACAGAGCAGTATCTGGAGAACTTGTCAACCACAACTAGTATTCACAGAGTGGTGATTAGATGTGTTTATGCCTTCGTAATCCCTCGCCTGTGAAATGGTCACCACAAATGACAAGTCTATCCAAGGGTCCTCTTTACCTGTTTTCTTTGGGGGAAAATTCGCCAGTTTTGTTTGTACAAATCTTATCCACTGCGCGCGAATGTTTGATTCTTCGGGAATGGGTGGGGGCGATTACCCGTTTTCCAGCCATTTTCGCAAACATGACGACACATACGAGGCATGATGTACAATATCCAAATAACTTTGTTCTACAATAATTCAAAATAAAAAGGATAATATAGACAGTTGCAAGCTCAAAAAAGGCGAAAGAACGGCCGCTGAACTGGACACTTCTTCAATGAGCGATTGAGCGTCCGCTTTGTTTTGGAGAACATGACGTACATCCATATATGGCACGTGGCTGTTTTTTTCAACAGCCTCGAGAATAACAACTTCGGAGTTAAATTTCATTAATTTTCCCAATAGTTAGGCACCCACAATAGTTTGCATCGAACTATTTAAGCACATAATAATCATATTGATAAATTTTCAGAACATGTTTGGTGACCTGCAACCTGCTCTTTAATCTTCTGTACATAGGTGTGACGCGAGCCCAATATCAGTTCCCTATTGGGCCATGGCAGTCATAGCCGAAGGGGGTTGGTGAGGGGGAAACACCCCCCCCCCC
>CM068963.1:23424178-23443891 GCA_035128595.1 Eptatretus atami | reverse complement strand
AATCTTCTGTATATCCGCGATAAGCTTGCTCTGTGTCCTTCTTGCTGTAAATAAAACACTTGTAGAAATGTTCACAGTTCATTTCCGTCCTTTCTTTCATTGGTCCAGCATGGTTCGGATCTGAGTTTTAGCCGGGTCTTTGTTCCCGTTAATCTGCTCATCCTCGCCGGCATGGCTTTGGCAGTTCCGCTCGACTGCACCTGAACCGGAGTTGGTAGTTGGTAGTTGGAACTCTACCACAGTCGGTAGAGTGACCCGGTTCGAGCAAGATGTGCCGAGGGCGTGGTTCCCCAGAAGATGACACCGCGTGGTTAATTAGGTAAATTGGTTCTAGACAAAAAGACCCTACACTACGCGGTGGAGGCTATTGCGTCCCGGTCGGTTACAGCGACGCCGCTGCCTCACGGAGTTATCACGTGAGTGACAGCCTATACAATTCCGGGAGTCTGGTGGGAGACGACGTAACTTCCCCCACCTAGTGCGTTCTCACCACCGGTCCCCACGCCCGCAACAATATGTTAAATATATATATATATATATATATATATATATATTATACTATATATATATATAATCGGTTAGAATAGGTGTACCATATCCCTGTGTCGTAAGAGGCGACCAGGGTTGCATCAGGAAGGGCATCCGGCGTAAAACCTGTGCCAAATCATTCATGCGGATCATAACGGATGATCCGCTGTGGCGACCCCTAACGGGAGCAGCCGAAAGAATAAGAAGAAGATATATATCCATCCAGTGGGACCATACTCTGTGCAGAGCGATTGGTGCTGCCCTAAACAGTCGACTTGGCTATTGGGTACAATCCTGGATGCGGTCGCCACTCTGACACACACATATAATATATATATATATATATATATAATATATATATATATATATATATATATCTATTGTTACGTCTGTGGAAATTCGCAGAACCCATATAGGTTCTTAGTTAGTTCAGCGATTAAGTCCTTGTTCAGTTAGATTCCCCACCGTTGTTTAATGGGAATTATTCGTGTCACAGGGCTGTGATCCTTTGAGGTGGTTTTTCGTTTTCTAACGTTATTCTTTGAACCAACCACATCTCCACCACCTTACAACCAACCAACATCGCTCCCCTTAACCACTGCAAACCACACGCCACCAAACGCCACAACCACGACCGCCTCTACCGGCCAAACCACCTAACCACCTTCGCCGCTACGCCAGCTATCAATTCCCTTCTTCTCCACGGACACATTACAACCATCTCTCTCGCATTCATTCAATAAACGCGAGCAAAAAGGAAACCAAAGGAACTTCGATGGCGGCGGATTTTTCCCGCCTAATATTCCCGCCTGTTTTCTCTCCGCACTTGGTGTGGGGGGAGGGCGAGGCAGATCGTTTCGCCATTGGTCGGTTCGTGGAATGAGGCGCTGGGAACGGAGGAAACGCCCCTTTTCTGGAAGCTTCTCGCAGGAACTGGAAGGGGCGGAGCAGAAAACGGGGAGGAGCAAGGGGTTTGGACCCAGGGATATATAAGGGCGGACAGGACACGAGCTCGAGGAAGGAGGGGGTGATCGTGTGGGTTGTTGTCTCTTCGGGGGAGCTTCGTCTCTTCGTGACATTGGTGCTTTTCGAACGTCGTCGAGCCCTTTTGTCGTCGAGCCTTTGTCGTCGAGCCTTAGTCGTCGAGCCTTTTGTCATCGAGCCCTTTTGTCGTCGAGCCTTCAGTCGTGTGTCTGTGGTCGTCGTCGTTGTCGTCTCTTCGGAGAGCTTCTGGATTGCGTTGGTGGTTTCAGCTTCTTCGGGGTCTTGGTGGTTTCGTCGTCATTGAGCTCTTCTGGTCTGGTGATTGCTGCTGCTTCATGGTGGTTCGAGCTCCGGGTGCCTTCCCTCTGGGCGCCAAGTCGTGAGGGTTGTGTGCGTGGTCCAGGGTCGAGGCGCACACGAGAGGGGGGTGCCGGAGAGAGCTCGCCAACCGTCGCACCACGAGGGTGCAGGTAGCCAGCGTCGGTCTCGTGAGGCCATTCAGTCAGCCAGGTTCCACGCACATAAAGGTCTATGGACCCGGTCTGCCATCCTCGTCTTTTGGGGATGGCCCTTTCTTTTTGGACTTTTGAATGAATGTTGTGGCGCCGAGTCTGAGAAGTAGAACTGCTTTAAGTGCCTGTAAATTATTACTGCTTATATTCGGTCGTAGTGCTTTCCCTTGCTTTTGTTTGCCTGTATACGTGTTGGCTGTACATACGTGTAATTGAGAATAAATGTGCTTTGTGTGAATGTACCGCCGTTCGTTGCGTCCTCCTTTCACCACATTGAAATGCCATCTTGCATCTCGGAATAAGAGTTGGGGTTGTAAATACCCGGTAAATAGAATCGGATTCGGCGAGGTCGGGCGATAATACCCGCTCGGTTATCACTGAAGAACGGAACGGACCGCTTGAGCAGTTCGTGTCCAAGCCGACCTGCGCGAGGTACGGTCTCCCGGTAGGCTACCGCGCGGGTACTTAGGTATATCGAGATTCGGCGATTGACCCTATTCTGCGCGGGTAGAAAATTGGCTAGGCCGTGGTGGGGTTGAAGACCACCCGTGACAGGGTTCCGGCGTTGCTCCGGAAGGTCACGACTGAATTGTCCGTCCGGTGGGCGAGCGGCTACCTATTAGTGGAAAGCGGCCGTTCGCACGCCGGCGGGCGCGAATTCGTAACAATATATATATATATATATATATATATTATATAATGTATAATTATATATATATATATATATATATATAATTATATATATATATATATATATATATGGCAGATGTAATTACACAGATGTAATGACGTCACGGTCAAGTCCGCACGCCCATTGGTTGGCTCATCATCTTCACCTCGAGCTCCCATTGGCTGGAGCAGAGTTCGTCGATGACTGACGTTTGCAACCACATCCTGGAGAGAGGAGGAGGGGCCTCCCCAAAGGTCCATTCACCATTTGTTCCTGTACTTCCCGTCATTACGGCTGAACCAATCAGCGTCTACCTTATTGAGACCTGCGTATAAAGCACACGCCTTCACTTCCTTCTTCAGTTGCTGCGATTTTTTTAACCTGAGGAGTGCAGCACAAAAAGCTTCGGTCACTATTATGTCATGTTGATTTGTATCCATACATATATATGTATGTGTGTATATATTGCAGTCAAGTGGCTTATACATTGCGGTCAAGTGGCTTAACCATCAAGGAAGCACTCTATCAAAACGTTGATAAGGAACTGCTGGTTTGGCAAACGATTAGCGATCGCCGATCCGTCATGTTGTTAAACACCTCCCTGAGTTGCCGAAATGTCAAATATGTTTTGAATTGGAAAAATGGACACTTTCGTTGTTAGCATTTGGAACTGCTGCTAAGATCAATTATGGAGCTTAAATTTTGTAATTTGGCTTGGTTTAAGAGATTCTCGAGGTTACAGCATGTGCGGAAATGAAATAAAGCCACAAACGCTGGCATCTCTGGGCGTTTATAAGCATTGGAATCGTACACCCAAAAATTGCAATCGTACCTGCTCTGAGGCGCCGTTTTAAATTCAAAAATAAACTATCAGTCCTTAGCAGGGAGTGTGGCGGGGAGGAGGGAGAGGGGGAGGGTAGGAGAGAAAGGTGGAGTGGGAGAGAGAGGGTGAGGAGTGGGAGAGAGAGGAAGGGGATAGAGAGGGTGGGGAGAGAGAGGGTGAGTGAGAGAGAGGGTGAGAGAGGGAGAGAGAGGGTGAGGGAGAGAGAGGGTGAGGGGGAGAGAGAGAGAGGGTGAGGGGGAGAAGAGAGAGAGGGTGAGGGGGAGAGAGAGAGAGGGTGAGGGGGAGAGAGAGAGAGGGTGAGGGGGAGAAGAGAGAGAGGGTGAGGGAAAGAGAGGAAGAGGGAGAGAGAGGAAGGGATAGAGAGGGTGGAGAGAGAGGGTGAGGGAGAGAGAGGGTGAGGAGTGAGAGAGAGAGGGTGAGGAGTGGGAGAGGAAGGGGATGAGAGGGTGAGGGAGAGAGAGAGGGTGAGGGTGAGAGAGTGAGAGAGAGGGTGAGGGTGAGAGAGAGAGAGGGTGAGGGTGAGAGAGAGAGAGGGTGAGGGGTGAGAGAGAGAGGGTGAGGGTGGAGAGAAGGGAGAAGAGAGGGTGAGAGAGAGGGTGAGGGAGAGAGGGGTGAGGAGTGGGGGCGAGCGAGGAAGGGGATAGAGAAGGTGAGGGAGAGAGAGGGAGAGAGAGAGTGAGAGAGGGTGAGGGTGAGGGAGAGAGAGGGTGAGAGAGAGGTTGAGGGAGAGAGAGAGCGGGTGGGGTATCCATCTATTTGTAGGTATGATGATCAGGCATTTGATGATTAAAAGTGAGCCAATTGGGAAAAAAATATATCTTTATCGTGAAGAAATTGTTGTGGCCTGTTCCAACTCAAGGCATTGTTGAGCAAGCTGAACAAAATGGTGAATTAAGACCCCAGCGAAGTAACTGAGGATGCGCCTTAAGACCCCCATCTAGGGAGAGTGAGGTGGTCGAGGATGTGCCTGATGAAGGATATAATTAATTAAGGCTGTTAATTTTCTTCAAAAGGGGTGTTTTAATTCACCCAAACACCCAATTTTCACTCTTGCACTCCCTTGGAGTTCGCTGAGTGTGCATGCAAATTTCAGGCCACTATGTTTCATGGTTTTAGAGTTATGGAGGATACACACAGCACTGAATGACACAATGACACACACTCGCATTTATTATTATGGATAAATGATTGTTGTTTGTTTTATATTATCCACATGGGGGTAAAAGAGAAAGAAAAATTATCCGTCGGGGACGATCACCAAGCTGTTTTTAATTTTTATTATTTGATTATAACCGTGCCCTTATTGTCCTGGTGTGCAGGTGAAGATCTGTGACATGCAGATGCGTGGTGCACCTCGTGACCTCCTGCCCGGTGAGCCAATGTGCAGCCCTGGTGCTATGGTCCTCGCTGAGGCGACAGTACAGCTTGTTCGTGTTCTCCATTGTGCAGAGAGATGGGACACTGTCGTTGGACACCTTCTTCTCGAGAGGCTCCAGGGCATCCGGCGTTGCCTCTCTCTGAGCCCAAAGTATTTCCCAGCATGCATTATACTTCGATTCCAAAATGCTCATCGTATAACTAACTTTCATATTCCTTATTTAATCCATATATTAAAGTAGCCGGATTTCTCTGTCCATCCGTCCCTCTTTCTGTCACACGCGCTTTTTTTCAGCGTTACATCTAGCGCTCGGCTGGGACGGGGTGGCGCTACCACTCGACCTGTCCTGTCACTTTGCTGACACCAGTCAACCATCATAACCCATATATCTGACTATCTGACGTCCATCGGCAACGTACTGAATGCCAGTCCCGAGGCGTTGGGATGACAGACTTAGTAAGAAAACGGTGTAGTCAGACGGCTTTATGGCTGGGACATCGTTATGGTGTTATGTCTATCCCCAGGCTAGGCCTTTACGGTGGTGTATTATTTGTGAGTTAATGAGAATTGCATTTTGCAACTTCGAAAACAAACCAAAAACGTAACGTCTGATCCCTGGAAACATAAAACAAATGAATGTTTTCTGGTGAATGAGTGTGCATATTATGAAAATTAATCCATCCATCCATTGGGACCATACTCTGTGCAGAGCGTTGGTGCTGCCTAAGCAGTCTCCTTAGCTAGTGGGCACAATCCTGACGGGTCGCCACTCCGACACAGGATACCAGCATGCTGGCACTCATTTTCTGCCGACTTCGGAAGGGTGACAGGCTGAGTTAACCCCACCTGGTATTAATTCAGCAGGATTTGAACTCAGGATGCGAGGATTTCAAGCCACCACACTAACCAAAGCCAACCCCAGGCATGTCAAAATTAATGCTAGGTTGTTAGCAGTGAACAAAATGTTTCTGGAACAAAAAATTTGTAAATATTGCTTGTCAATAAATGTATTACGATACAGGACTGTAATGTATGTGTATATATATATACATATTTGTATAATGGTATACTGAATGGATGAAGTATACATATCTCCAAAGTATAGTATAACGTGTGTGTGTGTGTGTGTGTTTTTGCGTGTGGTGTGTGTTTTGTGTTGTGTGTGTGTGTGTGTGTGTGTGTTGTTGTGTGTGTGTGTGTGTGTGTGTGTTTGCGTGTATGTATGTGTGTACTATATAATATATATATGTATATATATATGTATATGTATATATATATATATTATATATATATTATAATGTATATGTATAATATATGAGGCCGGCGAGGAGGGTTATGTAAGCGACATTTTTAATGATATGATGATGATAGGCTCGGATGATAGGGGAAGGGTTAAAATAGTGCTCTATGGCATTAACTCCAAAATGGCCGATGTGGCCTTAAATCACTCCTCCTCCGGCGCCTCATATATATATATATAATTATATATGTCTGTAGTTAAGACTAATAGTCTGAGTAAGGCCAAGTCACATTTGCCACGGCGGCCGTGGGGTCTCCAAAATCTACGGCCACTAGCAATTATACGGCGGCCGCAGTATTTCCATGGTCACACAATGTAGCAGTGACATATGTTTTTATTTTTCGGGGACCGCACGGAGTATTAGAAATTGTAGAGACCGAAAACGTGGTGGTGCCGTACGGTCTTTGATTGATGTCGCACGGTGACCTTAGGGTCCCTGCGGCTGCCATAGAATTTTCAAGGCAGACGCAAGGTAGCCTCAAAGTGTCCCACAAGGCGACCGCAGGGGGGCCCTAAGGCGAACGTGCGGCCAGACGGACGGTAACGCAGTGGTATATATTACCAGTCTTTTTTTACTGAAATAAAAATATAACAGTTCGGAATATACCAGTACATGGTGCCCCAGAATCCGAATTGAATTCGTTCCAGGAGGCTATTCGGATTGCAAAAGTTCGATTCCAAACTATTTTCCCAATAAGAAATAATGGAGTGAATTAATCTGTTCCTGGACCCAAGAAAACCACATTCAAGACACTTTCAACTGAAATTACCCATGTTTAAGGTAAATAAGATGAGTAAATGACCTTCGGTGGCGGTGTATTGTATGGAAACTGGTACAATAACAATCCAAAGGTTCACACAGGCTCGAGCTCTGGCCTGGGTTCCGATCGCGCACGCACTCTGCGAGCGCTGCCCCAGGAGCTCATCAAACATGATGCCCCCAGAACACAATCACTTTCATCAAACGCATCGGGCTGAGGTAATCATGGATATTCCAAATTACAACCGGTTTTTCTGTGAAATTAAATCCTTGCCCGACAGTCCGTCACACCACGTGATCGGATTGCTTTTTTGTTATTAATTAAAACACAAGATGATAAAAACAAAAAAAACCAGCACAAATCAAGGTGAAAACATGAGGTAAAGTAGCGATCGACACACGAGAGATGCTTTCACGAGTACTTCACCGACGAACTGAATGAACAAAGTGCGAAGATGCGCGTCGAACAGGTGGGGGAGACACGTGAACAAAACATGAACGCTACGTTGTGTTCGTTTTTTAAAATGTATTCGGTTTTTAGGGCAAAATTCATTTTCATTGATAAGAGACTACGGCAGCCGCACAAATAACGCAAGCCACCGTACCCCTACGTACGGTCGACGTGGAACAAACTACGTCACAACTACGGCATGTTGAATTGCTACGGCCAACGCAGAAATGAAAAAAAGTTATAACTCCGCGTTATAATTCCACGGCGACCCCTACGGCCTGTAAAGATAGCCAAACGGCGTAGGGCCACCTGAGGCCACCGCAGAAACTCTGCGGCCGCGCACGTTTTCTGTCAATTCAGAGGGCGTACGGCCACCGTATCCTCGCCGTAGAGCAAATGTGACTTAGGCCTAAGTGGATCAGTATCTGCACTTTGGTTATATAATGTGGTGATGTTGGCTGATTTCGAAGCAGATGGAAGACGACCTAGGGCAAATGATAGGGTGAAAAGAGCAGAAATAGTGCACAATAGCAGCAGAGCAAGTATGGAGGCAGTGTGAGCTGATGTTGTCTGGTCCAGTTGCAGAATCAGTCAAGGGTTGCCAGAAACTTCCTCCACCTTCCCAAGTGCAAAAGTCACAGAGCCCAAGACAGTTGGATATGACTGGGTCGGGTGGATAGAGAGTGATGTGTTGGGGACAAGATTTGGAAGTAAACACAGAATTGATGCATTCAGCATTCTCACGAGCGAAGTCGGCCTATAGTGCCATTTGAAGTAAAGGATGGGATTGAGGGGAACATACACCAGATAAAGACTTAACAAGGCGCCACCAGGTTTTTGGAGGAGGGAGACGAGTTTGAAAGTTTAGTCTTGAGATTGGACAGATGTCGTTTTCTGGCTCTTCTGAGAGTCGGCACACTTGTTGCAGGCTTTGTGGAATGATGAGGTTGCCTTTGGCTTTCCAGGAAGAGAAGACCAGTTGTTTCAAGGCAACTGCCTCACCAAAGCATTCAGTGTACTATGGGTGGGAGGATGGGGATGATAATTGAAGATGAGATGGGATGAATCTGCACCTATGACAGTCCATATTTCTGTGGAAGAATTCCCAGGCTGACTTAATATCAGAGGTGGTAGATGTAGGAGATTAGTCTTGAACTGAGATGGCTGCTTGCAGTCCCTGCCAGTTTGCCTGAGTGAACTGTCAGACTCGCCGGCACTGAGGCTATTCTCTGATAATGGCTAGAGAGATGTTGACCTGCACAAGCACATGATCAGATGAACCATTTGGAGCAGAGGAAGAGTAGGAGAACATTGGTGGGGAAGTTGGTCATCACCAAATCCAGAAGGGAGGATTTGCCATTGACAGAAATCCAGGTGGGAATGTTTACATGTTGAGTCGGTCCCATGGAGTCACATTAAGTCCTTTGCTGAAGTGCCACGGCTGGTGAGATAGGTACCAAAGCCTAGTGAAGTTGCATGGTGATGCTTGAAGTCTCCACATATGAGGAAGAGAGAGTTGAGATGAGTGGTTAAAAGCTTGTCCATGTCTTGAGAGATTGAGAGAGATAGAGAGAGATGTAGATGTAGTTCTCACTGTTTGGTGGACGATACAACAGACAGACAAACATGAGGTTGGAGCAGATGGGAAGTCGCAGCCAGAGAAACTCCTATGGTTTTGGAGCTTTAAGAGCAGTACCTGGTGAGTGAGGAATGGACTTGATAATCTCAATTGGTTTATATCTCAGTGGTCATGAAGATATAGTATCTTGGTAGATGTGTTAACTGTCCTTTAACGACATTGCACTTTGGTTTCACTTTGAATTCATTGTTATTTTATGCATCCATAGAATTCACAAATGCTGGTCTGCTCCACCGGGTGTTTTGGAGGTGGGCGATTGTGATTCTGAGAGCAATGAGGGTCGTGCTTCACACCTCACTGCTGTTGAGCTGACTGAGGTTCAGCTGCGTGCACTGTGCCTCGAAGTATGGCCTGCATTGGCCGTCATGGGCGGTGTGGATCAGGGTCTGCGGGTGGGTGGCCGCTGCATACATAAATTGACTGGTCGTCATGCGACGGTACTCGGTGTCCTAAAAGACGGCAGCACGTCAGCCAAGGTGCAGTGGGACGACACTGAAGTGACCATCAGGTGTGATTCATTTGAGCATTTAATTTATTTATTTATCCTCTTGTCGAGGCAATAATTTTTCTTGTTCTAACCGCCTCTGCTAATTGTTGCAAATCTGTGGTGTTTTTTAATTTTTTCTTTGTCCTTTTAATCTCTGTACGAGGTCCGTCTAAAAAGTAATGGGACTGAGCCTGCTGTGTGCTCCACTTACACAACTTGAATGAACGGGTTGCGTCACAGTCTTTCGCAGCATTCCAGCAATATATATATTGGTGATGGTTGACTGCGCTCATTGTGTGATTTTTTACAGGTCGTGCTTTACACGTTGTCTAGTCTGAGTCGTCGCACTATGAGTCGTGAGCAGAGAGCCAATCTGAAGTTTCTTACCAAGCTTGGCAAAACCCTTCCGAATCCTTCGTATGCTGCAGCAAGTCTACGGGGAGAAGATGTCACGTACACATGTATTTGAATGGCACAAGAGGTTCAAAGAGGGACGGGAGGAGGTTAAGACGATCCACAGTCTGGAAGACCTTCAACGAGCAGAACGGCGGACAACATCGAGCGTGTGAAGCAGATGGAGCGCGCAGATCGTCGACTCACGGTGCGGATGATTGCTGAGGAACTTTCCATCAACAAGACACTGTCTGGAGCATCATCACTGAAAATCTCGAAATGCGCAAGGTGTGCGCAAAGAGGGTCCCCAAGCTGTTGTCCAAGGACCAGAACAGCAAAGAGTCACTGTCTGTCAAGACATTATCGAGCGCCTCGAGGATGATCCAGACCTGCTGGGAGAGTCATTACTGGGATGAATCGTGGATATTCGAATATAATCCCGACACCAAACCGCAGAGTCGTCGTGGAAAAGTCCGGCATCACCAAGACCAAGAAAAGCAAGGATGTCGAAGTCGAAGTCAAGGTGATGCTCATCGTGTTTTTTGCATCAAGGGCATCGTCCACTTCGAGTTTCTACCACAGGGTCAACAGTAGAAAACGTTGTACAAGGAGATCCTCCGGCACCTCATGAGATCAGTCCGGGACAAGAGGAGGGATCTGTGGGAGAACAACGCCTGGTGCTCCCCATGTCAATGCCCCTGTTCACAGTGCCCTGACATCCAACAATTTCTGGCAGAGAGGAACGTGCTAACTCTGGAGCAACCCCCGTATTCGCCAGACTTGGCCCCTTGTGATTTTTCCTATTCCCAAGCTCAAGGGGGTGATCAAGGGGACCCGATTTCTTGATGTGGAGGCCCTCAAAGGGCCGTGACAACAGAGCTCCAGAGGATTCCAGAAGACCTTCCATTGGTGCATCGAAGCGTGGAAGAAGAGGATGGACAAGTGTGTGAGACTGGAGGAAAGCAATTTTGAAGGGGACAAGCTGTGATTTCAATATATTTTTTTTGGAATAAAATTTCTGTGAAGTCAAGTCCATTACTTTTTAGACCGACCTCATATAATGCAGAGCAACTTATTTGTAATTGTTGTCATCGTATGGAAATCTGGCTTCAGCAGAGCACAGGCAAGTGAGAATTCTGTAACAATGAATTTGAAGCCATGTATTTATTTTTCATCCCAAAATTGCAGAACCTCTTACCTTCCCTCTGTCTTATGCTCTCCTTCCTGCTGTCTCCTCCCAATCCTCTTTCCCTTCTTTCTCCACTACCTGACTCGCACTATCCATTATTTTCTCAATTTTTATTTTTCTCCAATTCCCATTCCCATCCCTTTGTTGTACATAAATATATTGCTCTTTCCCCTCCTCCCCCACCATTCCAATTACTTAACTACCACAATTGATTTATGTCATTGTAGCTTATTAATTATATATTTATTTCTTCTGACAATATCATTATATCTACTAGGTCTGTGCTAACTTACAGTGTGCATTGCATCAGTGGCACAGCCATGCCCTCAGCACAGTGATGCTACCCACAACCTTATGTTGCATATGACAAAATAAGAGGACTTGGTTAAATTATGTATTTTTTTGTTGTGTGTATGCAATTATGGTAAATTTAATCCTTTATTGCACATTTGGAAAGGAACTTTTTTTTTCCCCAATCTCCCATCGCCGTTTGTTAGCATTGTTGGCTTCCATTACACCTAGCTACCATCTATTTGACTGATACAGCATGCTATGATTGGGAAAAAGCTCATGTAGCCGAAAGACAAAGATAAGGTTGTAGAAAAGCAAACCTGGTGAATTTATTTAGTATTCTCATAACAGTGGAGAGGTAGTTGTCTGCATTAGTTAAACTCATGTGGTTTTACTTATTGTGCCGTAAATGTCTCTAACATGTGGGTTTATTGTGTAGATTTTAAATTTCAGCATTGAAATTATTATTTTTATTTCATTTTTCACTTTTACGTTGCATTTGTTCTTTCCTTTTTTTTTTTTTTCTTTTTTTTTTTTGCACAAAACTCTTGCTTGCATTGCAATGCACAAATGAGTATTTTATACATGCACTTCATGAGAATATTCTGCAACTTGCTTGTAGTTTATGCAAATAAGGGGTAAACTTAAGCCATCCTTCCTTGGTTGAATTCTCTTTGTGAATTTCATGTTACATTTGCACATTTTGTTTACATTTCTCTTTCTTCACTCTTTCTGCTTTGCCTTTCTGCTATTCTTTGTTTCTTGTACTTGGAGCCATTGCTTCATTCTTTTGAGTTTTTTTTTTGTTTGTTTGTTTTTACATCCTTTCCTTTCTTTCTCTTTTCTCTTCCATTCATTCCTTATTTCTCTGTCGTATGCTTTGGCTAAAGTTTGCTGAATTGTTGGTCACCCAGCGACACACCACTTTCCAATTTGGAGCCTTGTGAGCCTCTGCCGTTCGACGCTGGACGCCTTCCGATCATCCCGGCCTCGGTGCTGCTTGACCTCACTCACCTCACAGGCATCCACGAGGAGCTTGGGATGACTGGAGGTAGAATGGGAAGCAAAGCTTGGAGGCAAGAGAGGCGGGCATTTCGTGGCCTGGAATCGCAGGAGCGGTGCGAGCAACAGTTCAAGCCAGATGAGGAAGGAGCTAGGTCTCCCTCTTTGGATGATGTCCCTCTTGCTGATGCTGAGGAAAAACAACAGGAAAGCAAATCAGAAGTGCTGGGTGGAGTACAACACCCAGGGACGGCTCAGCAAAATGGCTCTGCCAGGAAAAAAATCCATGATGGGATGGGACGCATTCACGAGGCTGAGATGCGTGCGGTACAAGCATCGTACATTTCTGTGAGTGCAATGAAGACCTTGAGCATGGTGCTAGGGTGCAGCCGTTATGCCGAGCTGCTCTTGGTTCCTCGAACATCATCATCAGAAGGAAGTAACCACAATGCAGACAGGGAAGGCCCTACATGGCCTCATGAGGAAACGGAATTGCGAACAGCATTACAGGCTCTGATGCACTGTGTTGTGAAGCGTGCTGTATCACGATCGCCAATCAAGTGGTCTGCATCACTTACTGAGATGGAGCGAGCACAGTCAATTGTCCACAAGCTCGCTGTGGCTGGATTACTTGGAGAACGTCTTGGCTGGAACTTCCGCCATGGTAAATATTGAAGTACTTTTTTGTGTATTTTGACCTTTATGCCATACTACAGAATTGCCTTAAAGTTCAATTACCTTTGAAGAACAGAACTGAAATGTTATTTATTCTGTTCCATAATCATATAGATTATCTTATGCTTAAAGCAAAGACCTTTGGAGAGCAAAAATTTACAGCAAAACAATTATTTATTGTGTTTGCACATCATCCTGAACCAAAATCGAATTGGCTTGTTCTTGACATCAAACCATCTCATCCACTTCGTTTTGTCATCACTCTTCCACAACTTTATTGAAATATCATGCTATATATATCATTTTTGCCCCCCCCCCACCCCATTTCTCAATGGTGAAGAATTACTTAAATAAAATTATTGGATCCCGATCTGCATCCAGATATTCACCAAAATCGAATCAGTTTTTCCTTGTCACTCACCTAACCTGTCCACCAAGTTTTGTCTGAACTGAATCCGTCCATAACTTTTGAGATATCGTGATATATATATATATATATATATATATATATATCAGTTTTGGCCCTCGCTCTCAAAAGTGAAGAATCACTTTAAAAATTTGAGTGTCCAAATCCAGATCTTCACCAAAATCTAATCAATTCGTCCTTGTCATGCACACAACCTGTCCACCAAATTTCACCCGAATCCTTCCAAATTTCATATTTCATGGTGCAAGGTCTGACAGAGATAAATGCTGAATATCACATTGTCACCAAATCACGTAATGCTGTATTGTGACCAATTTTTTTCACATTGGGATCCAACGTGGAATGAGGAGGAGATTGGGACCATAATCTGTGCAGAGCGTTGGTGCTGCCTTAGCAGTCTCCTTGGCTATTGGGCACAATCCTGGACGGATTGCCACTCTGACACAGTATACCAGCATGCTGGCACTCATTTTGCCGACCTCGGAAGGATGACAGGCCGAGTTAACCCCACCTGGTATTAATTAAACAGCTGAGCGGGATTTGAACTCAGAACCCTTGGATCCAAGGCTCTCTACCCTAACCATTAAGCCAACACCAGGCATAACATGGAATGGTGGAAGTAACAATCTTAATATTGGGTATGTGCACCTCTGGCAGCAGTCCGCTGTATTGCACTGTGGTCTCATTGACCATATGAGACCTCTAATCTGAGCCTGTGGAATGGCATTCTGCACCCGAATCAGCTTCTGTTCTAGCTCATCAAGGGCTCATGGTGTCTTGGCAATGTCTGAGCATGACTTTCAATGATATCTCAGAGATATTCAATTGGATTCCAATCTGGTGAAATGACAGTTCAGGGTGTCATGACATTATTGCTAGCATTGACAAGAATGCTCCTTATAAGTTCCCTGTGATCAGGAGCAATATCATGCTTAAAGATAACTCCTTCACCATTTTGTTGAAGGGAAGGCAACACATGTTACTGTATGATCTCATTATTGTATCGATGTGCCATCACATTGGCATGGATAAAAAATCACATTGGTGTGAAATGTTTCAGAAATACCACCCCACATCATAACCCTTCCATGTCCAAAATTTTAGGCCTCCTGGACACAGACAGGGGCATATCACTCATTGCGTCTTCTGTAGATCCATGCGCGACCATCATGCCTTTCAAAGATAAATATGGGTCAATCAATGAACATAACACTTGCCCAATGCCTCCGTGTCCATTGGACATGCTGATTTAACCACTGCAAGCATGCTTGTATGTCACAGTGCAAGTCTTGGATGCTAAACAGTATGACAAGCACAGATCCCTGCATCACGGAAATGCCTCTTGATGATGTTGACACTTATCCTGCGAGGTCCAGGGAGTGTGTTTGCAGTACTTTGGGAAGTTTGAAACTGATTGTGTAGATGGGTCATGCAAATGTATCAGGACTTCTTCTTCTTGGCATATCTCTTGTTGATCCACTGGCTTGATGATGTCTTCTGAGATTATGAGCAGTTCCTCTCCTCACGTTAAGGATCCTTGAAACATGCATAATGGAAGACTCTGCTTGAAGGTGTCCATTTATTTGATTCTTCTCATTTTCTGACAGACGTGACGTTGTCATGGTGTGTTGAAGAATGCGATCAACGTGTTTTTGGATGATCCACATGTTGGTGTCTCGGAAAGAATGCCTCGAATTTGCTCAGAATGCCTCGTGTACCTCTATAAACCGAAGGGTGCATGAGTTGCACGTGCTGAATGATTATTTCATGAGGCAATTATGTCACATGGAAGATTACATTCAGGTGTTCTGAACATTCCTCATGCCAAAACTGCACTTGGACTGAATACTGGTGAAGTCCTTGAAGAAGAAAGCTTACATGATCAATTCTACATGTTGAGTTTTGGGGTTTCTTTGTATCTCGTATTGCATTCTAATTTAAATTTCCGACCAGAGAAGGTGCCAGCATGCGCCAATTTCCGACCAGCATGCGCCATTGAGCAAAGAAAATGTGAAATGCTGCTTTGTACCCTACAATACCCCTAAAACCTCCAACAAACCTTCACAAAGTAATTCACTAAATCAGTCCATTCACAATACACTACTTAGAAGTTTTAATTGCTACATTCTGTTTGGGGCAATGCCTTATGGGTTGATAATGCAGTGGCTCTGATCAAAATTGTATCATAGTGCTCTGTCAATTTGAAGTCGATGCCACAATAAGTAAATATGTAACTTTTTAAAGTGTCATTTGACATGCCTGTCATATTTTACAACTGCTGACATTTGCTGCAGAATCTCCCACTCAGCGTTTACCTTTGCATGATTCAGTGTTGAGTACTTGGTGTGTCTTTTTTTATGATTGCAAATAGAGTCCTTGACTGAAGACACCAGAGCATCATCACAGGTTCAAACGCCTGTGACGACGAGCCCATCTGATTCGAGCAGCACTTCATTGATGAGCAGCTCTTTGGAAGACACGACCACAGCCACAACACCTGTCACTGACAATGAGGCTGCCATTGTGCCAGACTCGCCTGGCCCTGGTGGTCCTCTGCCCTATATCAGGTGAGGGACCATTTCTGGCTGCTTTTGGTGGCTGGGTATTGTTTTGACCAACACAATTGTTGCTCAAATATAAAGGTACTATTTTGCCTGCATTGCATTACTCCCTCTCTCAATTTCCTTGAGCTTCTCCTTAATGACTGATTCATTCTCTAATATATATGTGTCCAATGATACTTGATTCATCATAGTATGTACATGCAAGTTTGTCTAACCTTTGGTGATTTTTGGTTTAGTAGATTTTAATGTTTAATACCTGTAGTATTTATTTCAAAAGCAAAACGCTGGGATTTGCTCCCCTAATGCCTCGCCCCATCCACTGTGATTTAGACTTGTTTTTGAGATGCATTTAAACATGTAAATTCTAATGTATTAAATATTTTCAACGTCATCTGTTTACGGGAAAGAGGGGGAAGAATGGGTGGTGGATTGGGACCAATGTTTATAGAGTGGGGTTTGGATGGGTTTGGGTGAGGGGTAAAGGGGACCAGGGTGGTTAGCATGTGTGCAAATCGCAATGCTCCTTTTTGCAAGTTTTTTTTCTTTGATTAAATTTTGTTTCTGGTATTTGGAAATCTTTCAAGTTCTTGTAAAGCCATACTACCCTGCTTTTGTATTGACTGATTTGACTAATTTGGCTGTTGTCAAATGTGATTGAATCTTTACTCTGTTCCAACAATGAACACTGCCTGCGACTGGGACGTGCTACTGCAACAGCAACAGCAACACCTCTGCCTCACCCCACCTTCCCCTTTCACAACCCCCCCCCTCCCCCCACATACAGTGTTGAGGGGTCCAGCATTCTCTCTTATTAACCCACGCACACAAAGCGAAACGTGTGGTTAAGCAATTGGTTCACTTGTCTGGCTATTGGTCCGTCCATCTTCAAACATCAGTTTATGATCGAGGAACAACAACTTCATTTAAATTGAATGTTATATTTTGAACAGGAATCGGAACATGAATCGGAAAGAGAACTTGCAGTTTAGCAGTAGTACTTTGTCTCTGAATTTGTCCCGATTACACATGCACAGAGAGGAGTGACATAATTGTTTTAATCTGCCTGTCTAGCAGTCAAAGAAAATTGAAAATCATTCCAAACAGGAAACTTAAAGACGCCATAAAGGACACGAACAACAGGCAATGAACAACTCATGTAACGTGTTGAATAAGGTGGTGTATAAGACACTGGCATCTACAGCGGTAAATTTCTCCCTTTGATTTTATGTTTTTTTGAAGTCTTTATTTGAAGTCTTTATTTTATTTCAATTGAATTATATACTTGAACACTGTAGAACACAAATCTCTGTTTTTGCCACTTTGAAAACCCTTCCATTTAGCAGTACATGGACATGTTAAATATGGTGGTGTATAAGACTGCATCAACGGCACTAAACTTCCAAAATATTTTTGATACGACCTTTAAAATTATTTTATTTCAATTGAATTATTACTTGAACTCTGTTTGGGGGTAAGGTGTTTTATGAACTCTCTAGTTTGCAGATGTAACAGATAAATGACACTGAGTAATGGTGATCCTGCAACAAATGTTTTATCTTGTTGAAGCCTCCTGCTCTACTTTGTTCATTGATATGAAAGGGAAGCTTTCAAGATGTTGATTTATTTAATATAACAACATATTATTAAAGTATTATTACTAGGTGTCCCTACCCGTTGCTCCACGATGGGTTTAATCAAAAGGCAGCACGTTTTACTCCACAAATGTATTTGCATGTCTATCTACGAGTCTCAATGAGGATGTAAAATGAAGTAAAACCCCCCCCATTTTTTTTTTTAACAACACGCAGTTGTTGGTGCTTTGTTGCTGCTGTCGTTGTTTGGGTGCTCCTTGCATGTATTTTTTATATATTTTTCTACTGCTTCATGAAATATTACCATGTATAATACGTGACTTTCAAAATGACGTATGAATGCTAAAGAGGCATTTCACGCATGCGCTGTATGTGTGTTTTCAGTGACTCGTTTTGTTCATCTGGGCACTTTTAACCTGGCGATATCTGTGATTCAAATAGTCCATTGAACAAATATTCAACATTTACACAAAAGATTGGCAATTTTAAAATGGTTAACCATAATTGTTGTGTTCCTACATGCAAATCGGACTCACAGAAATATAGGAAATATGAGAAATATCCGTGGATGAGACAAGCGAGCGGCCGCACTGGATGTTAATTTTTTTTTAAAAAAAATCGCACACGGACACTCCTCTTATGAATAGATGCAAAAATCTAGTATAATTTCTCTTCTGACCCCTGGAACCAAACAATCAATAAATTTATAATAGCCCTTACATCTCCCAACACCGCCTCCCCCTCATCCTCCCAACATGGTTAATAGTAAATATCATCATTTTTAATTTACCCTGTACATTCACAAGCCCCACATATGCCCTTCCCATCGGTGTTCAGAAGCACCCAAATCAGATATGGTGTCTTTCTCAGGGATGTCTTCCTGATATATCCAGCCCACACGTAAATACAGCTGGCACAAACTTTTGTGTATTTTCACGTCGCAAAGATGTCCTTAGCGCTTTGCCAAAGAGTTGGTTACTGTTACTTGGTAATGACGCACCGCATCGTCTTTCCAATTGCAGACTTCCGTTAAATAAATCACCAAGCCTGCCATGCTCACAGGAGGCACTCTCACAACGTTCAAAGTCCATTCATGGGTAGCAACCCATCAGGGGTTTGTGTAGCACATGCCCGTCCACTCGGGCCTTGCATGGTCGAGAGCTTGCAGTAAGGGCAGCTGCCCGTTGGGCGAGCTGCAAAAGTTCTCCAAGTCGTTTGTTGTGCAAAGGCACAGCCCTTTCTCTCAAGTATGTTTGCACATATTTTCAGCTTCTTTTACAAGCTTTGTGAGCCTTTTTAGGGAGCAATCCTTATGTCGCACACACGATGTATTTTATTGTGCCTTGAACATCGCCGTTTCTTGGCGTTTCTGCAAATGCATATTGAGCATTCTGGGGTGGAGTACGTCATTTTGAAAGCCGCATATTTTGTGTGCTCCTTCCGTGTCCTTGGAAATGGTTCCTGTTGTGGACTAATAAATGCTACTCCTTTAATCGCTACATTAAGGTCCCATTCCTACTGCTTCTTCAATGCCAGAAAGAGAGCTTTTGAAACGGCCATTTTAAAGATTAAATGGATACAAATTATTGTGCCAAGTAAATCGATTATTAGCTTTTCAACCAAATAACTCCATCATTAACTTCACAATGGCACCATTTGTATTATTCTACAACAGCAGAAACCACTAAAGCTTGATTTGCTTCTTCCATGGGTGAAATTCCTTCCGTATTTTACGGAAATCCGTATTTTTGTAATGCCCATACAGAGGTTTCTGTATGTTCGTCATCAGAAAGGCATGCCGGGATTATAGGGAATTGAGGTGCTATTCCGATATGCTGATTCATTTTACCCACTTCATCCGGATGGGGTGTAATGTTAACGCAATAACACATCATGACCATGATTATGTGAATTAGTCCCATGGTAGTTTTTATTATGAACTGTTTTTGTAGAAGTTAGCCGGGTACAAAAGCTTGCAAGCACGTTACCGTGATTTGATGTCTGCCACGCAGGAGACGTGTGTGTGT